>CM053772.1:5376742-5428436 GCA_028658325.1 Potorous gilbertii
ATATATATATATATATATATATATATATATATATATATATATATATATATATATATATAACACATTGTATATATATGGAATTTTATAATTTCTTTTCATTATGGATGTAGACAACATGATAGAACAGGAAGCTTCCCCAGGCTGCTTCCAAAAGGGTCTGTGATACCACAAAAGGTCCAGGATCCCTGATGGAAACCGTAGAGCCTTGGAGTGAGCTTGAACCCCTCCTCCCACCCCTCCCCCTCAACATACACCTGTGGTATCCTGCGGAGTGTATGATCTTTGAGGGAAGGGACTGTTTCCTTTTTGTCTTTGAATTCTCCAGGCCTAGTGTGGGAGGAGCTATTGAGCAGTGGAAGTGAAATGAATCTGAGAATGTTAATCTAGTTTTCCATGGGCAAATCCACAGTGACCTCAGGGCCAGACCAGGCTTCCAGGCTCGGACAGGTGGGAGTCGGGATGGACAGACAGGTGACCTGGAACATTGCAGCAGGGCCCAGGCTAGAACCTACTGCCTGGTTTTGAGATGGCACACTCTGGACGTGGCTCCAGCTTCCTCCCCTGGCACCTGCATGAAGGGCACCTCGAGGCTACTTGAGGACAGCTCCCTTTCACCTTTTCGGTTGGAGACACAGTCACTCTCCTCGAACCATATGTGGCCTCATGCAATAGGATGCTGACCTCTCACCCTTCTTTTTCTGGTCCAAGTTTCTCTCCTAATAAAAGTCTGGTCTTTTTTTGGACCCAGTCTTTTTTTTTTTTTTTTTTTTGCCTTCATTCAAGACATAGAAGTTACAGAATGATTGAGCTTGCTGTGGTCTCCTCCTTTCTCAAAGGGGGATTAATCTGCTGAAAGATGAAAAAAAGGGCTGCAGGGGATTTCAGTTGTTCAGAAGACCCTACCAGGGCCCACTCGATGGAAATCCAGCTCAACCACAAAGCAATTTAACCTGCATTTTTAAAGAGCCAGGGCCTGTACCCAGAGCTTGAGCTATGGAGATAAAAATCAAGCAGCCTCTGCCCTCAGAGAGCTTCCACTCTCCTGGGAGAATACAATATGTAGCTGATGAATGAAGAAAGAGAAGTCCAGGAAGGAGCCATCTCTAGCCAGTCTGGGTGATCTATGGGGCCTAGGTCCCCATGGCCAGCCTTTGAGTCCTATGCCAGCCTGTTCCGCTTCATCCTTCCTCCTGAAATGGGACCACTGCCCATCAACTGGATGATGGTACAGGGGGGGCTTCTTGTCAAGTGTGGGCCATGCTTGAGGCATGCCTGAGCTCCCTTTGAAGTCTCCAATGGGGTGATTCTGGGGTTTGGGGACTCAGGATGGGGCTCGTTCTTGATGTAGTTCTGCAGCCCAGGCTTACGCCTCCCAATCACTGGCAGGGTTTGGCTTTCTGCCCACATTCTTATTTAATAACTGGCTAGCAAAATGGCCAGAGAATAATCTCTCAGAAGGCAGATTTTTACAGTTGTTCACAGTAACTACCCAGAAAAAAGGAGTAATTCCACTTGACACTTAGTTTCCCCCAAAGTTCCTACAAGATGGCTTCCTTACCTATGCCTCTAAACTGTGCTCCTGGGATCTCCCCATTCCCTGGGGTGAATGACCATCCTGACACTTCCACGTCCATTAAGGAATTGACCACATACCACAGAGTGAGATAATACTGATGGAGAAAAGGAGAGGAAAAGCAAGATTGAACTTCCCTTCAACATGGGGGGTGGTGAAACTAACCCTGGCCTTGGAGTCAGGGATATCTGGGTTCAGATTCTGCTCCTGGCACTTGCTACCTGTGTGACCCTGGTCAAGGTAAACACTTTCTCTTGGCCTTGGTTTCCTCATCTACAAAGCAAGGTGGTTGGACTCCAAGGTCCCGCCCTGCTGTCCTTCTAGAGCCCTAAGAATCCCATCCCCAGTCTCCAAGGCAGGTGGGACCTTGCTTAGCTAATCCCACCTGACCTTAACAAGAATCCTCTCTTCTTCATACCTGATGAGGCATCACCTCTCACAGAAGCCCAGCTCACTAAGGAATGCTCTAATTGCTAGCAAGTCTACTGTTCCATGGAGCCAAGTTTGCTTCTTTGCATCCCAGGGCTCCATGTTCCGGATCCTCTGAGGAGAAGCAGGGTAAGCCTGATCCTCCAGTCCTTGGACCAAGTTGACCTTTACTCCCAGATGCTTTAGAGTTGACTTTGTCTCAATTCTGGGATGACCCAGCCTTGCACATGGGGAAGGGAGGGAGGCCTGGTGGTGGTGATGAGAACGGTGAAGGGCTGATTGTCATGGGGGCAAAAGGAGTCTTGGTGCAGAGGTTGAATGAAGTTTCCCTTCTCCCATGTGCACTTGGGGAAAGTATTCCCTGGGAAGGTCATTCGTTTAGAAGTGCAGGTAACCTTAGAAATCCTAGATTGACCAGGGTGGCATGGAATGATGTGGTGGGATGGACACCACAAATGGATTCAGAGAACCCAGGTTCAAATCCTGGCTGCACTGTTTACCACCTCAGACTAGACATTTCATCCCTGGGCTTGTTTCCTCATCTGTAAGGGAAGGGGGTTGTACCTGATGAGCCACAAGCTCCATTTCAGATTCTAACCAATGTGTGCTTCTGTTTTACAGTGGAGGAAACTGAACTGCAAAGAAATAAAAGGGCAAAGTTGAAATTCTGACCTAGGTCCTTAGGTGCCATAAGTGCAGAGTCTTTTCTGTCACAGCCTGCAGCTGGCAAGAGCATGGAGGATGTTCAGTCAGCCCCATACCCTCTTCGAAGAGACAGAGTCAGAGGAGAGAATGGGGCACAATGGAGAGATGCTGCAGAGGAGAAGCTGTCCTTGGTAACAGATGGGATATGAGGAGGTGTGTGAGAGATCCTGGCCAGAACATGGGGGCACACACCGGGAATGCCAGGCTCCTGCTCAGCTATCTCCCTATCCTAGTTTCTCAAATACTGATGTATCCTACAAAGAGTCTGGGTGTCAAATTTGTGCAACAGGTGAATTCTGTGTGTGAATAAGACTGTATACAGAAGGAGCCATTAGGATCACTGTCAACACAACACAGGGCAGAATGTAATAAGAGCACAAGCTCTGAGGGCAGGGGCCTCTGTCCAAGTCCTCAGAACCTAGCAGGTTGGCTGGTTCATGGAGTCATGGGCAAAAGGAAGGAAGGAAGGAAGGAGGGATGGATGGATGGATGAAAGGGAACAGCCTTTGTCAAGCATTTCCCATGAAACAGGTCCTGGGCTGAGAGATGAGGGCACAAATACCAGCCAACATGCTTCCATTCTAATGGAGGAAGACAACAACAGAGAAGTCAGAGAGGGCAGAATGGGCAGCAAGCAATGGGGAGCCTGGATAAGATGAGGAAAAAAGTCACATGTCAGAGCCTGGGGTCCTGGAGTGCAGCCTAAGGTTCTCCTGCGAGGAGACAAGAAGGGAGTAAGGGATGCTGCTTAATGGAATGGGGTTTTAGTGGCTCTTTATAGTCTTCTCTGTTTGTAGAGAGTAACTAGGGGGCACCCTAGTGCATCGAATGCAGGGTCTGGAGTCAGGAAGATCCATCTTCATTAGTTCAAATCCAGCCTCACACATTTACTAGCTGCGTGACCCTAGGCAAGTCCCTTGACCCAGTTTTCCTCAGCTCCTCATCTATCAAATAAGCTGGAGAAGGAAACAGCAAACCATTACGGTATCTTTGCCAAGAAAACCCCAAATGGGACCATGAAGAAGTGGACGGAATTGAAATGACTGAAAAGCAAATGTTTGTAGACATTTAAAAATCTGTGTGACTCCTAGTGCCTTATGACTCCTTTTCTGCCAAACTTCTGCCATCACTGCAGGGGCAGAGGAAGCCACGGAGGCCTGAGGGACATTTAATGCCTTCCTTTGTTTCATGAGTTGCTGTGTTAATATCTGAAAGAAATTACTTGGGAAAAGATCCTCAGTACTTTTCTTGTTAGCTTAGATTTTGAGACATCAGGATCTTCAGTGCTCCCTCTCATTGAGAATCTAAATTTTACCCATGTTTGCTGGTGTTAAACTTTAACTTCTGTAAGAGCTAATTGCACTCTGAGCACCCAGGATGGTGCCCTGTGGAAGGGTGTTGGGTTCTGGATTTGGTTGGTTCCTTTGGCCTTCCCAGGCCAGCCTCTGTCCTATACGGCACAGATTTTGGCAATTGGGGTTGATGCTGAGGAGCAGCCCCGAGGGTATACAACCTTAATCAGTCCCACATCCTACTAAAGCGAAGGAGAGTGTGCAAACAAAGAAACAGCCAGCTCACTGGGCTTTTTCTGGGGGATGGGGAGGAGGAGGAGGGTACTGTATAAGAGGAGCAGCTAACTGGTAATGGAAGGTTTTCTAGTTTATTGACAAAAAAAGTCTCCTCTTTTGAACTAGGCCTTTGACTTGAAGTTGGTGCTGACATTTGATATTGGTCTAAAACATTGACTAATTCGAATGGATGCTTAATCCAGGTGGTGCCATTTTCCCTTCTGATAGAGCTCTGGGGATTGTTGGTATAGTGGCCTTAAAATAACCCAGTAATAAATGAAAAAAAGAGCCTCCTACTGTCCAAAGACAACCAGGTCACTTCCTTATATAAAACTGTAGGGTGGGTTTTTTATTAGGTTACAAAACCATTTCAAGAAAATGAAAACCAAATGGGTAAGAAAAGTGTGGATTTTTCTAACCCCACCCCAAACACAAAGATCTGTTTTCCCTCCCCCTGCTTTATGCCTTCAGGAAAGAATACAAAGTGTGCCTACTAAGAGAGCCTATCAGCTCATTTCAGAGATGGACAGAGGGTCTCCCATCTGGAAGACCCAAGGGGCTATTCAGTGTGTCCTTAATCATGTTGGTTGTGTAGGACACAAATCATGACGCCAAACTCCGGGAAATCAAAAGAAAATACTCCCTTCAGAGTGGGGAGCCAACTCACACCCACACTCCTCCAATATGGAATTTCTGGTATCCTTCAGCATGAGCTGGGTCAGGCACCCTCATTGGCCTCACATCAGGTGCTCAGAGAAACTAATGTTGACAGTCCTTTGAAATGGGGGAACACCTTCACCCTGTGGTCTGTGGGACTAGAACCATGGAGGGGAACCAATGCATTCAGAGAAGGGAAGGGGAAAGGAAGCAAAAGAGCTTGGAGATACACATTCTTCCTTCCTTCCTTCCTTCCTTCCTTCCTTCCTTCCTTCTCTCTCCCTTTCCTTTTGAATGAATTTTTCTCTTTTGAATTTGATTATGAAAACTAGAGAGAACATTTCCATAGATACAGAAAACTCAAAAAGAGGATTAGGTTTGAGTGTAATCAGAACTCCTAATCAAAACATTGAAAAAGTTGGAGAACATGCACAAAGCGCATTAGGCTTAGAACCCTAAGCTGTGGCCCTCTCACCACCAGGAAGGGTGGCTGGGACTGTCTTCTCCTCTTTCTTCATTGTACTGCAGGATCTTTCTACTTTATATACACATATGATCTGGTGGTGTACTTGTTCTTGCCATGTACCTTGCTGTGGCCTTTATAGATCTCGTGTTCCTTCACTCTGCATCATGCAGTTCTTTATAGGCTTCTCTGTATACTTTACACTCATTTCTTGCGCTGCAGTAATACTCTATTACATTAACATATCACAATAGGTTTAGTCAGTCCCCAATTGATGGACAACTACTCTGTTTCCAGTTCTTTCACAAAAAAGAATTTCTATAAATATTTTAGTGTATATGGAGATTTCTCATCAAAGGCTTCCTAAAGATAAAAATATGTTAATGGAATCTGTGGGTCAAAGTACTTTAGTCACGTACTTTACATAATTACAATTGCTCCCTAAAAAAGAAATCGTGCCTGTTCATAGCTCTATCACAACGGTATCAGTCACGTTTTGCCATCTTTGTCAATTCAAAGGGTGCAAGATGAAACTTTGGGGTTGTTTTGAATTACATTTCTTTTACTATTAGTGATTTGGATCATTCTTTCATGTGGCTGATAATACTTGGCAATTCTTCTTCTGAGAACTCTTTCTTCATACCTTTTGGTCAATTATGTATCAGAGAATGGCTATTACTCTTGTATATATGTATTATTTATGTATCTTCGATACCAAACCATAATCAGAGAAATTTAATACAAATATTTTCCCCATTCAACCTCTTCCCTTCAGTACATTAATTTTGTCTCTGCAGAACCTTTTCAGTTTTAAGTAATCATATTTTATCTTTTGAAATTGTCTTAATCTCTCCTTTTGTCAAGAATACTTCTCTTATATACATGACTATGAGAGGTATGTGATCAGTTTCTTTTCTACTTTTATAGTGTAATCTTTAATGTTAATATTAGTTTAATATATTCACTTAGAATATATTGGTGTGTGGTATAAGGTAGTGGGACAAGTCTAATTTCTACCGGACTGCACTCCATCTTTTTATCAATTTTCATCAAATAATGAGTTCCTTCTTAGGTAATTTATATTTTCTGTCATATCAAACAATGGATTATTAAGTTCTATAATTTCTAGTTCTCCATTGTTTAGTCTATTCTATTTTTCTCTGTATTTTTTTAAAAAACCAAGACAAGACTGTTTTGATGACTACTGTTTTATAGTAAACTTTGCGGTCTAGAAGTGATATTCTCATTTCATTCCTACATCTTTTCTTTTTTAAATTATTTCCCTTGATATTATAGGTCTTTTGTTTTTCTAAATTAATTTTGTTATTATTTTATCAAGTTCTGTAAAATATCTCTTTGATAACTTAATTGGTATAGCATTAAAAGTAAATTAAATTCTATAATATAGTCACTATTATCATATTGGTACAGCCCAACCATGAGCACTGAATACTCCTACAAGTCTTTAACTATTTATTTATTTTATTTTTTAATTCATTCTTTCTTTATTTTTAATATTTTTTTTTAAAATTGAGTTCCAAATTATTTTCGTCCCTCTACTCCCTCCTCCACCCACTGAGAAAGCAAACAGTATGTTATCAATTATGCATGTGAAAGAAATCATGCCAAACCTATTTCCATATTAGTCATGCCACAAAAAAAAGGCAAGAAAAATATATATAGAGAGAAAATGATGCTTCAACATGTACAGAGAGTTCATTAGTTCTTTCTCTGGAGGTAGATAGCATTTTTCATCATGAATCTTTTAAAATTGTCTTGGATCATTGTATTGATCAGAGTAGCCAACTCTTTTGCAAGTTAATCTCATTATAATATGACTGTTACTCTGTATAATAATCTCTTGTTTCTTTTACATTACATCATGTAGATTGTCCCAGGATTTTCTAAAACCATCCCCCTTGTCATTTTTTATAGCGTAATAGTATTCCTTCACAATGAGGTGTATAAGGGTGTGAGAGCTGTTGAGACCTTTTCAGGGTAGCTTTTATGTCCACTTGTTACCCAGCTCTCACCCAGGGCTCCAAGAATCTGTAGTATGCTCAGTGGCCACAATTAACCCCAAGAAAATAAAGGTTCTCTGCCAGCCACCACCTTACCACACATATGTGAAACCATAAGTTATAGCAAATAGAGAGATTTGGGATGCTGTGGATAAGTTCACTTGCCTTGGCAATATACTTTCCAGGGATGTACACATCAGTAATGAGGTTGATGCACACATTATCAGAGCTAAGCTCAGTGTCTGGAAGGCTTTAAAAGAATGTGTGGAAAATAAGGGGTAGTAGGTTGCCTATAAAATTGAAGGCCTACAGAGCCATTGTGCTAACCTTATTATTGTATGATTTTGAAACCTGAACATACCAGCACCATACCAGGAGACTGAATGACTTCTATTTGAAGATCACCTGGCAGGAGAAGGTACTGGATGGACACTGAGGACCATTTTCGAGCTAAACTGCTGAACTTTCAAACTGTACTCTAGAGAGCACAACTCCAATGGACTGACTACATTGTTTGAATGTCGAACCTGTGTTTGCCTAAAAGACTAATTTATGGAGAACTCACACAACGTAAGTGCTCACATGGAGGTCTAAAGAAGCAATACAACTTTCAAGGTCTCTCTGAAGAGCTTTGTGAGACTGTGAGACATGGGAGACACCGGCACAATATTTTCCAGCATAGAGTGCCTGCCTCAAAGAAGGCATTATGCTCTATGGGCAAAGCAGAATTATGGTGGCTTAAAAGAAATGTGAGATGGGCAAATTTAGAGATATCTCCCTCCCAAATGGCCATATGGACTATTTGTGCCTGATCTACGGTAGAGTCTCCTGAACTCATATTGGTTTGATCACCCATAGTCAGACACGATGTCCCTTGCCTCAGTGGAGTGGTGTCATTTTGTTCCTCTTTGATCACAAAGGACAAACAACAGAAATAAAATGCAGTTGATTTTTAAGGACTTATTTTGTATATGGCAACTTTGCTGAAGTTAGCGTTTCAATTAGTACCGTTGCTGATGCCCTAGAATTTTCTATCATATCATCATCAAGGACATATAGCTTTATCTTGTTTTCATCTGGTTTTGTCCCTTGAATATTTTTCTCTTGTCTCATTGATCTTACTAGCATTTCAGAACTCTATCAAATAGTGATGGGGAGAGTAGGCATTCTTGCCTCAGCCCTGTTTTTACTGGAAATTTTTCCACTGTATTTACCTTGTACATGATGCTTTTTTTAGTTAGGATGCCCTTTGGAAAAAGTCCCTCTATGAGGATATTTTGTATGTTGGGTTTTTTTTTCCCCATAAATGAGCATAGTACTCTGTCAATGACTTTTTCTGTATCTATTGAGATACAGATATGTCTTTTAGTTGTGCTTTTAATATGATTAATTATGCTGACTGTTTTTCTTATATTGAACCATTCTTGCATCCTTGATATAAATCCAACTTGTCAAAATGATTTCCTTGATAAATCACTATTGTCTTTTTGAAAGAAATTTGTTTAATCTTTTTAATCAATATTTCTTAATGATACTGGTTTATAGTTTTCTTTTGGTGTTTTATCTTTTCTTGTTTTAGATATTAAGATTATATTTGATCATTAGAAGGATTTTGGTAAGGATTTTTTTCTATTTTTCAGAATGATGTATGTAGTATTAATAATATGTTAGGCTTTAGTGAATCCATCAGTACCAGGAGCTTTTCCTTTGGCATTTTCTTTCTTACTAGTTCTATTTTCTTTTATGAGATTGGGTTATTTAAGATTTCTGTTTCCACTTACTTCATCTTTCCTTATTCTCTGTATTTCTTATGGAGTTAAAACCTTTGAGGTACTTGTTTTGGGTTCTCCTTTCTAAAAAGTTTCCATTAATACTTTATAAAATGCTCCTTGGTTCTCTTTTTCTTTTCTGCCATACTCTTAGAAATACCATGATTTTTTTTTGCTGATGATACAGAATATATTGTCCTATAGTAGGATTCTTCCCATGTCCCTTATTATGTAGTTCATTGTTGATCTTCACACTCCTCTTGGTCATTTTCTTTCATTTACCTCAGTATATATTCCCTGGGTCCATTCTCTGCCATTCTTCTGGATGTCAGTTGCCCTCTAGAGTTCAAATTCCTTCTCCTTAGATAAGTAAGATGAGTGGGCTCCCTAAGCATCAAATGCAATTTATACCTATTGTAAAGGGTGCACTTCCCTTTATATAACATGTCTCTTTACTCATAGGGTCCTCATCAGGGGTACCACTCCCACTACTGAATCCAAGTTTCTCCTCTGCTTTTTCCCTTTCTCAATCCCTCTTTGCCTCCTCAGCCCTCTGTAGGCTACCTTCCCTGATAAACTGAAGGGTTTATTTTCTCTTCACTGCTATGGTTTGGTTTGATTAGGAAACATCACCTACTCCCCTCTACCTGCTTCCCTTTTCACTTTAAATGATCACATCCCATTTTGTAATTTGCCCCATCCCCTCATCACAAAAAAATTAATTCCTCTGTGTGTTGAGTGCTGTGGGTTTAGTCCATGATATTTCAGGACTGTTTCTCCACCATCACTTTTCCTTGATTTCTGCTTCTGCCCTTGTCTCCTCATATACGTCTAGAAAAAATCTCCTCATTGTTGGCCATTATTTTGTTGTTGTTTTCTTTGGCTGCTGTATTCATTTACTCTTCTTGTATTTCTGTTATCTGGCAGTTTGAGAAACAAATAATCTCTTTAAGTTTAATTTTCTTTTTAATAATCTTTCAAATTTTTACTTGTTATTGGATGTCCTTCACTTTTTTTTCCATTTATGTTAAGGCTGAGATATCCAAGATAGGTCCTGGGCTACTTCTTGAGCTCTACTCCTTTCTTTTGGAACACATTCCTCTACTTCTGCCTGCATTTTCTCCTAAGTGCAGAATTGTCTTTTGTTAATTCAAATTTCCCGTTCTAAATATTTGAATGTCTTTCTCTTGTAGCTTGCAAAATTTGTTATTTCTCATTGGAATTATTAAATTTTTCCCATTATGTATCTTGGTGGTTCCATCTTTTTTTCTGGAGGCAATTTATGATTCTTTCAATTTATTTTTTCATTTTCTGCATTCAGAAATCCTAGGAAGCTTTCTTGCACCATTTCTTGAATTATTATAGGCTTTTCTTTATTTTTCATGTTCTTCTGGGAGACCTATGATGCTTGAGTTGTCTCTTTTCATCCTGGCTATAAGAGCATTATGCTTTGCTTATAGGGAGAGCATTTTCTTTAAAGGCATTGCTTTTTGCTTCTTTTCTCCCAGATTGTCCTTCACTTCCTTGCATTCCTAAACATTTATCTTTTTTGTTTTCTGGGAAGCAGCTAGCATCCAACATTTACATAGCATTTAATGTATGCCCTGTATTGTAGCAAACACTACAATTATTCTCTCATTTGATTCTCACAACAACCTAGAAGGTAAGTGCTATTAGTATCTCAATTTTACAGATGAGGAAATTGAGGCAAACAGATGTTAAGTGCCTTGTTCTCAGTCACTGAATAAGTATGAGTTAAACATCAGTTTATGGAGATTATATACTGTTTGGATTCTTGATTGGAAAAAATGTCTCATCCTTATTTTGTTGGTCATATGACCCAGAAACCTCTTTATATTACTTTTTAAAATGATCCTTCTTGGGGTTGACTTATTGGGAAAAACCCATCAGCTATTTAGCTCAACATGTACCTGACACCATTAAATCAGCTACTCTAATTTAAACAAAGTAGACATCAGGAACAAGAATCAGGGTAGCATTTGGCAGGAGGGTACCCAATACACAGATGCCATTTCCAGATGATGGATAATGAAGACATCTGCAGTTGGGTAGAAACAGATGTGGACTAGGACACTTAGGAAGGCATAGCCAAGTGAGGATGAATGAGGGATAGGGACAATTCAGTACTTCAGGGAATTAGGTTTGTTTCTTACTTTGCCTACTCCTGTCATTTTCAAAATATAACCTTTCTACGCCTTAGAAAACTGATTAGTGAATTGTTGTCCAGCAAATTCATTTCCCTGTGATTTATCTCTTTCAACTCAGCTTGACTGGTTAATTAATAGTAATACTGATAAAAGTCACCAGCATTTATTTAGCCATTTCAGGTTTGGTAAACATGGTGTTCATTATTTTGTTGGATCCTTAGGTGACAGACATACTGGTCCAATGCTGACAATTTACTCAACTTGACAGGACCTATGGTGCTTCTGGTTTGTAAGCATAGTTTTAGAGAGCCCAGGGTCAATTTCCTGCCTTGAGGAATAGACTTAGAAAAGGAAGGTTAGGCATGAACTGTGATCAGAATGCAAAGGCCCTGACTGAGAAAATGAGAAATATCTGTGGAGCTGAAGAGCACAGAAGTCTAACTTCTTTGCCTCCTAAATAGAGAGAAATCATAACCAAATTCACAAGCAAGGTAAAGAAATGATTGGGAATCACTTGGAGAAGCCTAGTATAGACTCAGAGGGGTGGGGAACCTGGGGACTGGAGGCCTTCTAGGTCCTGGGATGTAGCCTTGTGACTGAATCGAAGTTTTACAGAACAAAGCCTTTTATTAAGGTGATTTGTTCTGTGAAGTCTGAATCTAGTCAGAGGACCATGGCTGAATATCCAGAGGGCTCCATGTGGCCTTGAGGCGACAGCTTCCCCAGTATTTGGGTGATAATCAAGGGAGAGGGAAACAGAAGCAATTTTGTCATTGGCACAACTACAGACTACCTAGTCAGAAGGAAGACAGAGATGAGGAATTTATGAAACTGATCTCAGTTCTGGCAGGGAAGTTTGATAGAGTAGGAATGGGGGACTTCAGCTATTTACACACTTGTTGGATCTCTCTCTCTCTTCTCTTTTCCCATCTCCTTTCTCTTTCAAAAGTAGAACATCTAATATCTTCTTGAGTTCTGTGATTCTGCAAAGGGTATGCTTTAATAGGGTGACCTGCTTACTGTTATCAAGATACCCAGCTGGGAAGCTGAATTAGTAACCAGAAGATTGATGAGTGTGGAATCAAGGCAAGTACATGAGATCATAAGATTTACAGAAGGACAAAGGGGAAATAAGCATTTCTATAGTGTCTGTTATGTGCCTGGGAGCTGCACTAAATGCCTTTGCAAATATTTTCTCATTTGATTTGGAAAGATATTATAGGTCACTTATGGGTCAAACCCCTTCTCTTACCAACAGAGAAGCAACATTCCCCAAGATGGGAAAGCTCTGGCCAAGTACACTCCCTCAGACTTTCATGACCACAAAACACAACTGAAAGAGGAACAGGGTTATGTTTCCAGTGGGAAGCATGTTCCCACAAAGTCAGAGCTCAGCAGGATAGATTATTCGGGTGAGAAATTTGGAAAGAGTCTCATCTCTTGGTTGGGCTTTTGTCGTCTGTGACCCCTTCTCCCACTGATAAGTTCTTCCTGAAACCTCCTTTTAGAGGAAGGGCCCAGAACAGTGGCTCCAGACTATATCATCACAGGCACCTTCTGGTCCCTTTTTAGGTCCTGTTTATATGTTCCTACCCCCGTTAAAAGGTTTGCTCTGTTAGAATGAGTCTTCCTTTTTGGCCTGTGTTTGTACTCTTTGTGTGCTTACCACAGGTTCTGACATATAGTAAATATTTCACAAATGTTCATTGACTTGACTTGGGAAAAACCCATCAACTATTTAACTCAATATATACCTGAGCGATCAATCAATCAATCAATCAACCAATCAAAACATTTCAGGCACCTGCTTTTTGCCAGATGCTGTCCTGAGTGCAAAGGACACAGATAAAAACAATACAACAATCTGTATTTTCAAAGAACTATATTCGATCTGGAGGGAGAGTGTAGACACTTCTAAGTGTCTGCAGAATAAATACAAAAGAAGGACAAGGTGATTACTACCTAGTAATGAAGGAGGGAGTACAGTGACAGTTGTGGGGAGGAGATCTGAACAGAAGGTGGTGCTTGAGCCAGGTCTGGGAGGAAAAGGGATTCAGTGGGATAGTCAGCTTTAAGGAATGGTACACGTTGGCTTTTACAAAATGCTCAGAGATTATGCAGAGATTATACAAAGCAGATTTCATGAGATACTCAGAGATTGTTGTCTACCTTGGCACTTGCAGATGCCTCTCCCAACCCAGAGGCAATAAAGAAAGCAGAAGATGAAAGAAAACCAATCCTTTCTTCTCCAAGAAAAAACCTTTCCCCTGCAGAGCTCCCACTGCATTTAAGGTTCTTTTCACAGACTTTATGGGCCTAGGATTGACTAGGACTAATCACCTCCTGATCTTAGTTGAGAAAACCAAACCATCCCATATAAAAATTCTTCTCTGACTCTCTTTAGTACATAAATCCAACTGGAGGGCTGGACAAAACAGATTTAGGAATCTTTTACACATGCAAGTCATGCCAAATGTCTCGATGATGCCTTTCGTGGTAAGTTGATTCCATGGGAGGGCCAGGCACAAATTTATTCCAGGTCCCAGTATCACAGGTCCCCCAAAATTTCCCCAAAGGATCCCTGCCACTGCCTTAGGGTAAAATATGACGTTCACCCCTTATGAAGACAGTTATCTTAACTTGAAGGGCACAAAAATGGAAAAGCCCCACCTCCTTCCACAAGCCTTTGTGAAGTCCACCTGGCCCCACAGTGGCCAGCCCCACCATCCCTACTATCTTGTATTTATGTCATTAGTGTGTGTGTGTGTATGTGTGTGTGTGTGTGTGTCTATAGGTGTGTATGTGTGTGTCTGTGTGTGTATCTGTGTATGTCTGTCTGTATGTGTGTGTCTGTGTGTGTGTCTGTGTGTGTGTCTATAGGTGTGTATGTGTGTCTGTGTGTGTATCTGTGTGTCTGTGTGTGTATATGTGTATGTGTGTGTCTCTGTATGTCTGTGTGTGTCTGTGTGTTTGTATGTATGTGTGCATCTGTCTGTGTGTGTGCGTGTGTGTATACACACATTGTCTCTCCTGATGGACTGTAAGCTCTCTGGGATTGCCTTCTTTTTTAGTGCCTACCCCAGTATATCACATAGTATCTGATCCACACTCAGTGTTTAATAAACCCTTGTTGACTGAGTCATAAATGGTAAATGAAATGGTGCTCTATCTACCTCCCAGGGCTGTTGTGAGATAATGAATCTAAACTTTAAAATGTTATGGAAATGTTGGTTCTTAAGGAGTTGACCTTCTCATGTGGGTCCTGACGTGTACACTATGAGTGGATGTACGGGTAGCATCAGAAGAAATGTGGGGATCTGCTGCCTGATGGAGAACCATCAACAGGTGCACGCTGGACAGAGGGCATGGGTATTCCATGCTACGCAGGGTGGGATGGCAGGGGCAGACACAGAGAAAGCAGAGGGCAGGACCTGGAGAGAGGATAGGAAGCTCCAGTTTGGAACATCCAGTACTTAATAGGGAGGAAGTTGTCCTCCATACAGCTGGGATGGTAGGTAGATTGTGGAGACCTTGAACACCAGAATCAAGATTGAGTTTTTTCTTTGTCAAGAAATAGGGAGAGACTGAAAATGTTCATGTTGGTAGCCTGACGCAATCGGAACAGCACATGAAGACTATCTCTTGGGCGCTGGTACAATTTGTACTTAAAAGAAAAAGAAAAGCCTGTGAGGGTTATATCATTTCCCCTGATCTCATTCAAGGTAGCTCTGTATTCGCTTTAATTGACAAAATTCAAGTAGAGCCCATGAGTTCCGGGAGTGAGACAGATAAATCAATCTCGAGTCATTTTAGACTTTGGGTAAAGAAAAGGGAAGGAGAAGAGCTGAGAGAAGGGAGTTGGTTGCCCTGTGAGCAGCACTAGCTGACCCTGTTCCTCTCCTTCCCCCAAGGAGCCTCAGGCTTGGCCCTGCTGGGAACCGGGTAGTTCTTGGCTGATGTTGGACTCAAACCTTTCCTGTCAGTCTCCCCCCTACCCCTGGCTGTCCTGTGTCTGAGTCACCTGGTGGCACCTGGCTGGTGGGTAGAGAAAGGGATGGCTTCCCTTTTCCAAATTGCTGGTAATTTTATTTTCTGCCCCTGTGACCACAGACCAAGGCGATTAGAAATGCAAGTGTAGCACTGCCCGCCCCCCTCTGACACTGTCCAGGTGCCTATGACCCATACCCAGCCAGGTGAGGAACCTGAGCCACAATGGTGGTGACGGAACTTGTCTCTTTTCTAGCATTTAGAGAAATGCCTAGGGTTTCATAAATGTTTGTTGTTGGACTGACTGGTACTGAGAGCTAATATTAATAACTGGCACTTATTAGTGCCTTCAAGTTTGCAAAGTACTGCACAGACCTGAGTTTGATTCTTAATGGTCCACATCATCTGAGCCCAGAAGCCCTGAACCCCGTCAGCGGGCTGACCTTTCGGCTGCCCACAGCAGGCCATCAAACCTTCAAGTCAGACAACGTTGCTGGGGCAGCCGAGTTCCCTCCCTGAACCCGCCTCCCTCCCTCCTTATGGTCCTGGCAACCCAGACCCAACAGAAACCAAAAGGAGCCAGGTAAAGTTCTCCAGCACAGAGGCCTCCCCCTGCCTTGGAGTCCTGATTCTAACTGACTGCGGTCATCAGGCATGGCTCCACACTGGAACCCCACTGGCCCTTGATTGCCATTTCTGTTTGTGCTGCTACACCCCCTATATAGGATTCCTGGTGAAAGACTCCAGATGCCAGCTCCCCCCCACTCCCGGAAAGGGTTTGGTAAGGCATGATTGCAGAGAGATCAGTCAAGGGGCTAGCCCCATGCGCTCAGCTTCCTAACTGGAGGAGATGGCAGCCATCACTTGGGGCCGAGGTAGCTCTGTGTGTGTGTGGGATTTATTATGTTGTTTTTACAAATATAACAGTGATCATGGTTATGACTACAACACCAGTAGGTGGGAAATCCTCGTCGCCCAGGACTCAGAAAATACTGTAGCCCAGAAGACAGTCATCCTGGGGCAGGGGGAGGACCAGCCTGGAAGCTGGGCTTGCCCCCAGGACTCCCAAAGATTAACCTTAACCTTTGATTGCACAGTCGTCCGATGTGTTCTGATGGGGGTTGGGTGGGGTGGGTGGAGGGGAAACAGGCTACAGTTTTGTGGCTGTTGAAATTCCCCCAAAAGAATTCAGCCAAACCAGTCTGGCCATTGTTCTCTGGGTGCTAGCCTCTGGGGCTTGCCATCTCATTGGCCAGGAGCTGGAACTGATTGAGAGGTGTGACAATCCCCTACTGAGACAGGTTCTGGGAAGGGCATTCTTGGCACTGTAACCAATCCCTTGACATAACCACAAGCCTTTGAGGCTTGAAGAGAGCCCCCTTATTCTTAGCCCCCTCGTTCCCCAAGGCACTCAGATCCCTGGGAGGTGAAACCAAAGCAAAGGGGAAGGGGAAGGGGAAGAGAGGATCCACTGCCAACTTGTCTTGTTTCTGAAAACGTTTGCTACCATTGGATCCACGGGTGCCCTAACACAACACAACAAAAAAAAGCATTTTATAACCAGGCATATGAGTCACTGTTTTCATGCAAAACCCGCTGAGAATGGCTCTCACTAACTAGTTTAGCTGATTGAGGATCCCCTTTTATCTTTTTTTTAATTGAAAAAATGCAAACTTGATAAAAATGCAGAAGTAAAATGCTCAGATATGAAAAAAAAAAAAAAGAAAAACTCTTAAAAATGAGACCGTACATGAAACCGTAGGCGACTGGCAATTTGCAAAAAACAAAATTACCCCTCCCCCCAAAACTCTGTATATAGCCAATTAAACAAAATATAACAAAAGACCTGTTTTTTTAAGCAAGGAAGAGCAGGATAATGGTCAGATGCTAGACTACAAGATAGAAAGACCTAGGTTCAGATTCTACTTTAGCATGAGTGTGGTCAAAAGCTTCAATTTCCCTATCGGTAAAATGGGGTTAATAATAGCATCTATTTTTCAGAGCTATCAATCAAATGAGATATGTATACTACATGCTTTACACACCTTAAAGCATAACGTAAGTGTGCCAGATTGGTGTTCTGTGGTCTCTCTGACCTGTTTTTCTTCTGTATACACTTATTCCGTTGCATTAATTTTATTTTCCCAGACATAGTCCCTGTTCTAGTTCTGTGTGATCACCCTGCATCACTGCCTTTGCATTCTTCACATTTTTCATTTCTTACAAAGCAATAATAATTTGTTACAACGATGCATTGCAGTATATTCTGTCATTCATTGGATACAGGGAATGTTACTAGTTTTTGTCATCAATAAATAAGGTTGCTCTAACATTTTTTTGAACAGATGAGTCTCTTTTTACCATTAGTGAAGTTTAGTAGAGCGGTCCAGAGACTGGGACTACTGGATCAAAGGGTGTGTACAAGTTTCTTCATTCTTATCTTCTCATATTGTTTTTCTTAAAGGAGGCATCAGTTCTTACCGTCAGACACTTGAGAAGTGGACACCCTACATTTCTTATTGATGCAACCATTTTGGAGAATAATTTGGAACTATGCCTAATGGCCATAAAAATGTGCATACTGTTTGACCCAGCAATACCACTGAGATACGTCTGTATCCTAAAGAAATTTTTAAAAGGAGAAAAGAAGAAAAGGACCTATTTGTATACAAATATTTATAGCAACTCTTTCTGTGGTGGCAAAGAATTGGAAATTGAGAGGATGCCCATCAGTTGTTGAATGACTGAACAAGTTGTATATAATTGTAATACGATATTTTTGTGCTACAAGAAATGATAAGTAGATTTCAGAAATAAAAACCTGAAAGACTTACATGATCCAAAGTAAAGTGAAGTGCGCAGAGCCAGGAGAACCTTTGCATGCAGTAACAGCAACATTGTCAATAATGAGTTTTGAATGACTTAGCTCTTCTCAGAGATACAACGATCCAAGACAACTCCAAAGGACTCATGATGAAAAACGCTATCCACATCCAGAAAAAGAACTGATGGCATCTGAATACAGAGCAAAATAGACTTTTTTAAAACTTTATTTTGGGGAGTAATTTTTGTTTGTGTTTTCTTTCACATGACTAACATGGGAAAATGTTTTGCAGGTCTGCACATGAATAACCTAAATCAAATTGCTTGCCTTCTCAAGGAGGGTTCTTAAGGGAAGGGAATTTGGAACTCAAAATTAAAAAAAAAATTAAAAATGGTTTTACCTGTAATTTGGAAAAACAAAGTATTAAATAGAAAAAGGGTTTGACTGGGTACCTCAAGTTTCAGGGAATATGCCTCTCAAAACTGACAGTGAATTCTTGGGTTTACTTTAGAAATGTTAATATATGGTTAGAGGTGTGCTGGGGCCTGGCTGTGTGAATGAGGAAGAGTTGATTGAAGAGGGAAGAGCATTTATTTGTAGTGAGTTAATAAAGTAGAGAGAGAATGAGAAAGCAATAGCAGGGAAGAGAGAGGCAGAGAGGGAGAAAGAGAGAGAGAGAGAGAGAGAGAGAGACAGAGAGAGAGACAGAAGAGAAGAGAAATGGGAAAGCAGGAGGCAGGAAAGAGAGTCTGGAGCTCTGACAGGAGCCTAGGCAAGGGTCTGCCTTTATGCTATCTGTCTCACTGTCCTTTCACTACTGATGTTGTGATACAAATTTGGGCAGACCATGATGGGAAAACCCAGCCAGAGGCTATATCTGAATGCAAGTTTGTGAGCACTTCCTATTGCCAAGTCAAGGCAACAAACATTTATTAAGCCCAGTATGAAGCTTATCTCTAGGGCTACAAAGAACGGCAGAAACCATCCCTGCCTTCGTAGAGGTCACAACACAACTCTGTAGCCTACGCTGGGAAAGAGATTGTGCTGAGGGGAGTAAGGGAGCCAAGAACTGTAGGTGTGTGCCACAGCTTTACTATTAAGTAGGACATTACTAACCATCAACATATTGCTCTTAATTCTCACTTTGATGGAGACTGATGATTACAAAGAGCTTTCCTCTCAACAATTCAATGAAGCAATGAGTTCAAGTATAATTGTCCTCATTTCTGGACACTGAGGCTCTTCAGGGTTCAAGGGCTCACTTGGACTCACTCAGCTAGTGCTGCATCTCATGGAGGATTCATTGGAGGAGCCCAAGAGCCCAGACAGGCCCAGCTCTCTAGTCTCTCTCTGTCTCTCTGTGTGTCTCTGTATCTCTCTCTGTCTCTCTCTCTGGTCAGGTCCTCAGGAGATTTCCTTGTCAAGGGATTCTTGTTAACAAGATTAACTTGGTACGGTAGAGCCGAATGATTGCCGGATCAGGAGTTAGATGACCAAGATTCACACCTAGGCTTTGTTAAGTATTACTTTATAACCTTAGAAAGTCATGTAATCTCCCTGGGCGCATTTAGGGTTAGGGTTAGGGTTAGCCATAGTTTTTTCATCTGTAAAATAAAAGAGTATGACTGAAATTGCCTATAGGTCTAAACCAATGGTCCTACTCTTCTAATATCAAAGTGTGAATGGCCCTGTCCTTGACCCTGTAACACCCCATTTGAAGCAGATGGGGTAAGGCTCATCACCCACCTGAGATCCATCACAGCCATAATTTTGGCCTTCAAAAGGTAGGCTGCTGAGTCAAAATGGAGTTCTCCCTTGGGAGCAGAGGGGCTACCATACAGTGAGAACAGGCTTAGTCTTCTTGAAGGAAGCCTGGTTCTCCAGGGAACCCAAAGGGTCACAGGAGAAGAAGAGTCATGTGGCTCTAGAGATGGCAGTGGACAGAGGCAGAGGGAGAAGTAGACTGGTCCTGAGCCAAGCCAGGAGTTGTAAGGATGTTAACCAGAAGCAATCATGGCAGTGTTGGCAGAATGGGAATCTTCCTGTATTTATGAAATGGTTCCAGATGAAGAGGAAGAGTTCCTAGTATGACTAAGAGCTGAATGGGGGGCAGCCAACCTTGCCATTGATTCTGAATGAAGACCCTTAGATAGACCCTTAACCCTTAATTTGTACTGAGTTATGTGGACCGTTTTCTCTGGGACGTTCCCCCTCTGATGACAGAGCTTCAATCCAAGTATTATTATGAGTTTTAGTGGCGGCATAGATCCTGAAAGGGAGAAAACCGACCGGAAAGAAAAGGAGAACTTCAATTGTGTAGAAGGTCCTTGGGGTGTCAGGTAAAACAAAGCTTGTCCCCTGTTGTTAGCCTGAGCAATGACTTAGAAGCTGAGCATCTTTGCTTTGTAGACTTTGTGTGGCTATATAGACATATGCCAACATCTGGTATTCCCTAGAAAAGCCTTGAGTGAGTGCTGGGCATTCTGGTCAAATTCTTCTTGGCCTAGGGAACACTTGGACTGCTTTTCATGAGATTTCCCCAAGATTGAGTGCATTCATACGTGTGAACCCAGAGCTTTGGTTTTGTCCATGTGTTACGCAAATATGGGACATAGATTGAATGAACAAGAGGTCCTAATGTAGGGAGATCTATTTGGCCTTCCAGGCATCACAGAGAGCTGGTGGGAAGGGTCACAGAACTGCACTACGGCAGCTGAGAGCCATATACCTTATTCAAGAGGAACAACATAGAGAAAAGCAGTTATGGAACATTGTTGTATATTAGATGCAGGCACACGAGGAAATCCATGGGCTGGTAGCCATGGAGTGCATTTAAGTGAGGATCGATTGAGTCCTAAATAGAGTGACATACATACTGTTTTCTCTACTACAGACCCACTGGGCACAATGAGGGCTGGGATGAGGTGGTCACCTCTGGGACTGAGCAATTGCATGACTGTAACTGGGGACAATTATCTGGTTTGTGGGGAGAGTTTTCTCTCTGGCAAAAATAAAAGCAGCTGAGAAATGGATCACCAGGTAGGCTGGGGAAACAGATGAGTCAGTCAGTTAGTTAATCAATCAATGAACAGTTATGAAGCTCCTACTATGTGACAGGCCCTTTGCTAAGCCCTGTATGACTGAGAACTCCTCCCCCACACTGTTGGAAATGTAGCTCAACTCAGAGACCCAACTGACAGGGGCTCAGCAGTGTCCTTTTGGCTGTAGATTTGAAGTTAGTAGAAAACCTTGGGTCCTGCCATATACTATCAGTGTGACTTAGACAAGTCATTCAGCTTCTCTGGGTCTCCATTTTCTTATTTGTAAAGTAAGGAGATTGAGTTACATATCTCTAAATTTCATTTCCAAATCTAAGTCCTATGATCTTGTCTGAAGGATGGAACCTCTTAAAAATATCTCCTATTCTAAAAAGAGAATTATATTGCTTACTACCTAGCAAAGGATATTTTTTTTTTTGCAGTAGGTTTTGGGGATAATATAAGCCAATATTTAGAACTTTATTTTACTTTTTAGTTAGAGAATGGTCAAAGGACATAATAGGGAAGCTTATACATTAAAGAGATTATGGATGGGGACAGAGAATCATGGGAGTCCATTTCAGAAGCATGGAACTCTATTGATAGAGAATGTTTCTAGGCCTGGGGTGATTGGGAATGAGGTTGCTTGAGGTAGATCCATGAAAGAGATGCTTGCCACCCACACAGAATCCAAATATAATAATTCATGAAAGGGGAACAGAGATCATCCATCTAAATGCAGAGGTGGAAGGCTGCCTTTCAGACGCAGAAGATGACAGATAATTATCCAGTCTTTTGACAGCACGTCTGCTACCTAATAATTCAAGCTAATGGTACAAAGCAGAAAGCCAAGTACCTCCATGAACTTGGAGTGTGAAATCCTTGAGTCTCAGGGAACAGAACTTTCCTCCTCCTTTGCCTCTTTTCCTCCTGCCCCTGTGTTTTGGGGGAAAGGAAGACTGATTCTACTGACTGATCCTTATTGCATATAGGCCTTTCCTGAGGCTTGGCTGAGACACCAGCTCTAATGACCCAGCCCAGAAGAGTAGCTGTACTACGTCTGTTGGAGGAGATGGGAGATATGTAAATTAAAGTAATGACAAGGTACCCAGCATGCAAATCATTTTGACTTTCCTTAATGGAAAAATCAGTACAATGCAGTGTGTGTGTCTGTGTCTGTGTGTTTGGGGGATGGGTTCTTGACAGGTTGGAATGATACGAAAGTTCTCCTCTCTTGAAGCCATAAGGAGGTGACTTGGGGTACTGTAAGATATTGTAAGCTAAGTACAACATTGACCAGGTTCTACCAAAATGATAAAGGCAGGATTCCAAGCCCGGATCAGCCTGACGCTGAGGCCAGATCTCCAACCATTGTGCCCTAGTGTCTCCCATTGACTCATAGCATCCCAAATGTTGTAATTAGTCTTGATGGGTATGAAGCTAGGTGACACTGGTCCACGAAAATCTTACCTATTGTTCTACCTGTGGTAGTCTAGAGGTGACCCTGGGCTCTCAAATGCTTTGTTAGTAGAGGGTGAAGTATGTCAGATCCAGTAAGCTGCAGTTACTTGGAGGTAAGCCTAGGAACAGATAGTCTCTCTGTTGAGTGACCAGGCTAAATTTGAAGAATTTGGCAGGAAGTTGTCTTTCGGGTGATGCTTTTCTTTCATCCCGTTTATGTTACAAAGGAGAAGACAAGAGGTCCAAGAAAGCTAAAAAACCTTGACAGTACTTGGTGGGGGCCAGGTGGAGGAAGATCTGAGCTGAGTCTCCTAGGAGACTAATCTGAATACCTTTCTTCAGTGGGGGTTCTGGAAGGAACCATCCAATCAGAGAGAGAGAGAGAGATCTACAGGGGTGGAGAGGGTAACTGAGGCAGCTAGGTAAATTACAACAATGGACTTGGCATCAGAAAGACCCGAGTTCAAATTTTGCTTCAAGCATTTACTAGCTGTGTGATGCTGAGTAAGTCTCAATGTCTTCATCTGTAAGATGGGGGTAATACCACCTGCTTTCTAGAGTTTTCTCGGGGATAGAAATGAGGTAACATATGCAAAATGCTTCACAAACCTTTAAGGGCTACACAAATGCTAACTTTAATTATTATTTATTATTACTATTTGATTGGTGGAACTAATACCCACATCAAAGACATGCCATACCCTTGGTATATATATATACACATATATGTATATATATGTATATACGTATATATATATATATATATATATATATACACACATATATGTATATATATGTATATACGTATATATATATATATATATATACACACACACATACATATATATCCCTTTAGGAAAAGTGATTTTTAAATCATATTTGTGCATAAGCATGCAAAATAAAGTTAAAATGTGAAGAGTTGGCAGGATTTGGTGAGTGTAGGAGCTAGGGATAATTCAGATTTCCAAACTCCTTTCCTATAAAAGCAGGTTTTAGGAAGACATGATGAGAGTATCTATTTGTTCCTTTCTTTGGTTCCCCTTCTTTTCTCTCGGGTACTTTTTTATCTGGTAATAATCTTCTGTCGCAGAGATCTAATTTAATAGATCCCCAAATGAGACACAAATCCCTCTTGTCCGGTCTGATCTATCATAGAACAGGAATCCCACCAGAGGCCCCTTGATGTCATGGGCAGGCAGAAAGATGCTCAGGCCCAGGGTGAAATTTATCAAGCTCCCTGGTCCAGCATTTTTGAGAGGATGAGGACCATGATGAAAGCTATTAAGTCAAAGATCTATTAAAGCCTGGATGGATGGAGGTGTAGCCCCACTGTCTTCTCATCCTTTTTTCCTTTGGAGATGGTTAAACAGATTGTTTTGCTACCTAAAACAAAATCTGCATTTTGACCAACTGGAACTCGGCTGAAGGTGAAGGATGAAGTCTAGGGAACACCACGGAGGTACTGTAGAAGTTTTCTAGAAAGAAAAATGCACTTTACAAGACATCGTGTGTCATTCTTTCAAAGATGAGCTGAAATTTGTTCAAGTTGTTTATTTATTTTATCTATTTACTTTTTGTGCTGATAAATTGAAACCAGGGCTAGTTCTGCCCCCTCCCCATGTTAAAGACCAGAATAAATCACTAAGTGGCTGAGTCACATTTTTCCTTTGAGTATAGGTGGTGCAAACATTGGAGCACTCTGGGTGAAGACAGAGATTCCCCCTGCCTGCCCTCTCCCATTTTCCCTCCATCCCTTAAATGAGGACTGATGAGTGCACTCTTCGATTTAGCCCTAGAGTGAACCTTAGTAGAGCAGCAAGCATTTTTTTAAAATGCTTACTTTGTGCCGAGGACTGTGTCAATGCTCGGAAAACACATACCAGCAGAAAGGAAGACAGTCCTGCCAGGGCTTCTTCGGTACTTCCCTAACTGGCTTCGGAGTCCATGGTCAGATGTTCAACGTGTTCCATTCCTCCTGAGAAGTCAGAAAACCATGGTACAGGGCTTGGTTTATTGTTTTGTTTATTTTCTACACTTAAGAGTGAGGGAGAAAGTGTTAATGCAAAACAAAATGAAAAGCATGCCCTACTACAGTTTTTCCCCAGGAGATCTGACTGTTAAACATTTACCACCATTCCCCCTTTCTCTGTCTTCAAGGAATTTATGCTACAAAGGAAAAGACAAGAGGTCCAAGAAGCTAAAAAGCCTTGACAGTACTTGGTGGGGGCCAAGTAGAGGAAGATCTGAGCTGAGTGTCCTAGGAGACTAATCTGAACACCTTTCTTGAGTGGGAGTTCTGGAAGGAACCATCCAATCAGAGAGAGAGATCCACAGGGGTGGAGGGGACTTCCATTATGGGAATTCTCAAGGTGGAGAGACCTCAGGAAGAAGGGCTGGGTAGATAAAGGAGACTTGGCATTTATCCTGGAGAGAAAGCTGGAAAGGCATCGAGTCCAACTACCCCATTTTGCAGATGGGAAACTGAGGCCTAGAGAGGTGTGATTTGCCCAAAGTCATGCAGATAGTGATTGACTGAGCCAGAACTCAAACCCAGGTTCTCTGAATCCAAAACTTCATTTCTGTGCACCATCCTTCATCTTTCAAAGAGGTGGGTTCTGGTTATGAGCATGGAAGGGGGAAATCTTGTCAGGTAGGAGCTGGGTTAGATGGTCCCTGAGGATCCTTCTAGTTCCTATCTTGGGGATTCCCCAAACTTTGCTCTTGTACTTGTAGGTTGGGACACCAGAGGGGTGGCTGCCACCTTCCATTCTAGGGCTAATCTGGTGGGTCACACTAGAATTCGCAAGCCTCCTCTATCAGGTTTTCCATTAACAGTCAGCAAGTAGACACAATCATCTCTTAGCAAAGGCATTTACTACAAAGGTATATTTGAAATGATAGCTATAAAATATTTTCTCCTATCTATTGAACTTTCACTTTCCCACAAGTCCATGTATCCTCCATGAGGAAAGTGGGCTTGCACTTAATTTAGTCAGTATAGGATACACATGGGCCAGGGCAATAAGCCCTCCTGGTCCTACAGGACCTAGAATTACTTTCTCTCTGAAGAGAGGACTCATACAGCTATCCTGGGGTAAGGACAAATCTCTGCTGGGCAGGTTCTTCAGTTGAGTCCCCGGGGCTGCTCCTCTCCTTAGCTGCTCTCTTCTCTGTTGCCAGGGGTCATGCTTTGGCTCTCTTCTCTATTGCCAGGGTTCATACTTTTGTGACTTCCTCCCTCAGGGGATTGTTCTTTTGTATCCACATACATTTGGAGTGTATCCATATGGTTATTTTCTCAATTGTGTCTCAAACTCTGTTGCATTGAGACTTTTAAACTGCTGAATGGGGCAACTGCCTACCTCTGCTGGATTTAAGGATTAAGGTGGGGGCAGGAGGAGAGAGAAATACCCTCCTCATCCCCAGAAGTCTCATTCGCAGGCATCATGGGATTGCATCTCTCCAACTCCTCTGGTTTACTTACATTAAGCCCCAAGGGGACTGGCTAATTTGTTTACTCAGCCAATCTTATAGTTTATTTTAATTATATCAGGAAGAAATATTCCCACAGACCAAAGGGTCAACAGTTTGTTTCCCTTCCTTAGCTACTGTTTGCTTTCTTATGGTTACAGAAGCTGAAGGAAGTGGGAATCTCTCCCATGTGGCTGAGCCTCAGTTTCCTCTCCTATGAAATGGAAATAACAATTATGTTAGTGGCTTCTTAGGTTCATTTCAACTTGATTCAATTCATTATGCATTTATTGTGACAGAAGCAGCCCTGAATAGGGAGAGAGTCCTGCCTTGGGCATATACTGGCTGTGACTGGGTGGTTAGAACTCTTACTCTTTGTGCCCCCAAGCAGGCAGCTCTGAGGCTCTAAGATGCAGAGAAGGTGCCAGTTTGCTTTGGAAGATGACTTCCTGGCTGACAGAAGGTGCGATAGGAATTGCCCATGAAGACCAGATCACACTTCTGGATCAAAGGCACTGCCCTAGGTACCACAGAGACACAAACCAAACAATTATGATGACGGCAATAGTAACTATAATGGAATGAACCCAGATAATTAAATGCAAAAACAAGGTGATTTCTGGGGAAGACACGAACACCTGGGGCTATCAGGATGGACTTTCTGTAAGAGGTAACTGAATAGAAGGAAGCTGGCCACTGTAAGAGGCAGTGGAGAAGAGGGCATGCTGGGAATCTGGACAAAGGCTTGAAGGATGTATATCTGTAGGGAACAGCCCCCAAGTCACTTTGGCTGAAACACAAAGCACATCAAAGGGTGAAGGCATGCAGCAAGTCTGGAGCCATGTCAGGAAGGACTGTATTTTATCCTAGAGACAATGTTGTTGTTGCGTCCAACTCCGTGGCTCCATTTGAGGTTTTCTTAGCAGAGACACTGAAGTGGTTTGCCATTTCCTTTTCCAGTTCATTTTACAGATGAGGAAATCCAAGGAAGACAGGGTGAAATGACTTGCCCAGGGTGAAGTGACAACTAGGAAGTGTGTGAGGCTGGATATGAACCTGGGAAGATGAGTCTTCCTGAGACAACAGGGAACGACTGATTTTCTTGAGCAGGGGAATGGCATGGTCTGACTGCTCTAGAAAGATCAATAAAGTGAATGTTAAATTCTAGTGGGGTGAGAAGAGAGGCAAGGAGGTTAGGTAGTGTAGTGGGTGGAACACTTGGCCTTAGACCCGAATTCAAATCCAGCGTCAGACACTTACTACCTGCATGACCCTGGGCAAGTCACTTAACCTTTGTCTCAGATTCCTTAACAGCAAAATGGGACTTAAAATAGCCCTTGCCTTTCAGAGCTGTTATGAGGATCAAATGAGATAATGTTCGCACAATTCCTGGCACACAGTAGGCACTTAATAAATGCCTTCTTTCCTCCTATTGCAATAGTCTAGGCAAGAGATAGAAAGCTTGAACTAGAGTGGAGAGGAGGGGTGGAGGGAGAGGAGATTTTATGCAGGCAGAGTCCATAGGATGGTAAATGATTGGAGGGAAAGAGTTCACTCATAATCCAGCATTTTGAAGTATGATAGAATATTCGTTAAGAAGACCTTTTTTGGAGGGCCAGATCAGAGAGTGAGTCTCCTTCCTCTGTTTCTGTGCCCACAGTCAGACACACAGAGTGGTGCCATCCATCACATACTAAGTTAGGTCAGAAGCCCCCAATTCCCTCCATCCTTCCTTTTGTGGCAGAGAAAAGCTGGCTCCCTCAAGGGGTTCTGAGGCCTCAAAGAGTCCTGGGGAAGGAGACTCTCTCAGTACTATCCATGGGTCACAAATGACACCCAGCACTTCATCTCTCATGGGCTGTTCCCTACGTGTGTGAGCCTGGGTAAGTTATTTCACCCTGTTTGCCTCAGTTTCCTCATCTGTAAAATGAGTTTGAGAAAGACATGGCAAACCACTGCAGTGTCCCTGTCAAGAAAGCCCCAAAAGGGGTCAGGAAGAGTCAGACATGGCTGAAAATGACTAAACAGCAACAAATGTAAGGTTTACAATAAAGTGTTGAGAATACTCTATGAGATCCTTTTTTAAAAAAAAAAAACGCATCCTCCCTCCCTGCCTTCTCCCCTCTCCTCTCTTTGCATGCACACACCTAGATGTATGTTGTCTTCTTTATTAGAATGCCATGTCTCAGAAGACAGGATCATTCTTTCTTTTGTCTTTATGCTATAAATAAAGTAGGCCAGCCTGTCAATCATTCTTGAGCCTAGTGCTTGTAACATGTCTCTGGCAGGTCCCTTCTCCTATCCCTCTGCGGGATAAGCTTGTCTAGCAGCAGACTTCTGGGGTGTGGCCTCTATTTCAAAACCTGCTGACTCTACTTCCTGAGGGGTGAAACGATCTTGAGTCTGTAGTTGAGTGTGTGTGTGTGTGTGTGTGTGTGTGTGTATGTGTATGTGTGTGACTTAACTAGGAATCCCTTGGTCTCAGGTTCTCTTGCCAGGTCTATAAAGGTTCAACACATATCTCACTACTTTGCTCTAGTAGCTTCAAGCCCCTGTTTATCCCCTTCTACCCGAAGTTTCCTGTACATGAACATGACTTTGGCCTTTCCCTCTCCTGTATCTTATCTCTTCCACATCTGAGTAATAAATAAAACAGCGAGCAGGTCAGATTGTTGTTAGCCAATAGTTTAATCAATCACATCTAATGTTTTAGAATTAGAACAAAGGCTAATGTTTCTCAAGTCTAGAGGAAATCCAGAAGTCTAAAGGGATCAGATAACCCTCAATCCCTTGGACTCTACCCCAGGGAGAATGAAGGGGAGAGGAGAATGTTCCTGGCTCTCTCCCAACCCATTGTCAGATCAGCAATGTGGTTTTCTCCCAGGACAAAATTCCTGCTTGGATGTTCATCCCTGTCCCAACCCAAATATCAACACTTAGAATGTGGCCATCTCTTTGCCATGGCTTTGTGGTGCATCTGTATTCTGACATCTTTCCTTCATCTGCCCCCAAGACCTTAGTCAAGGGCAAAGGCCGATGTTGGAGTCTGCCTCACTTGCATATCCAGTGAATTTTTCTGTCCTTCTGTGGGTATGACAACAGGCCTACATCTTTATCTCAGCATGAAGCCTTGTATAGAGTCTTTCCTGGGTATTTACCTATGTATCTTCAACCTTCCCTTTGCTGCATATGCCTCTGGGGGTGTTTCCTGCATTGGGATATACCGTGAGGTCTTAGGCACAGGCTTTTTCAGAGTTAGGCAGTGATGAGTCTTTCTCCTAAGGTCCTTGAAAACACCTTTTAAGACCTATTATATTCTTTCAATAGAGATTATGACAGAGAACACCTTCTCCTGAAGCAGTCAGTGATAATAGGACCCTGTCACTAAACAGAAAAGAGAAAGAGATGCAAAATGAAACTCTGTTGTTGTTTAACTCTTTCCAGACATGTCTTATTCTTCATGACCTCATTTGGGGCTTTCTTATAAAGACACTAGAGTGGTTTGCCATTTCCTTCCTCAGATCATTTTACGTGTGAGGAAACTGAGGCAAACACAGCTATTGTCTATGGCAAGATTTGAACTCAGGAAGATGAGTGTTCCTGGCCCCACTGCTCCACCAATGAAACTAGACATGAAAACTTTCAATCCTCCTTTCATCCTTGTAGATGCTGCCTCCATTAAAACAAATCACTATATGCCTCCTCATCCTCATGAATATTTATGGCCAAAAGTTTCATGTTTTGGTAGTTACCCTTCTAGGAATGACCACCTTTAAACTTGCCACATTCATTCTTAGAGGAAATATTATGAAATATGAGTCTCCCTAGAAGGACAGGATGGGTAACCATTCTCCATCAACTGATTTTTGAAGCATTCAGTTCAATTCAGAAAATATTGACTGTGTCACCAATGTGCCACGCACATTATGGGGGTACAGAGAAAAAAAAAGTGAAACTCCTTCAAGTAGTTTCCATTCTACTTGGAGATTACACACCATACACAGATAAATGCAAAGTGTTTCAGGGAAGGGCTTTTTGTCCTTCATCCCAGGACAAATCCTCCATCCTTTAGAAAGCCCAAGGCCTCTCTGGAGCTAAGATCCCAAGGAGGCAAGAGGAGGACTATGAATGGAATCCTGGAGTCAAAGCCTCTCTGCTCTTGTCAAATCGGCTTGTCTAGGTCGAAAAGTGAAGGAAAACAGAGTGAAAGCTAAGAGTTAGCTACGGAGACCTTCAGGCATCCTCACCTCACCTGCCTTGCAGGCACTCCCAGGCTTTCACCTGGACTCTGTCCTCTTCCTGCCCATGAGGGCTCCCCACTTTTTCCTTGGCTTCCAGGAAGATGTAAAAGGGGGGAGGGTCCTGTAGTGGAAAGAATCCTGAACCCAGGAGTAAGATGGTGTTCTTAATCATAAACTCTCCTATATGTGATTCTCTAGTTCTCTTCCTTTGTATCTATGAACAGTGCGGTGCAACATACAGAGAACAGTCTGAGAGGAATCCAGAAAGATCTAGGTCTGTTCCTACCTCTGACATCTATTGACTGAGTGACCCTGGGCAAGTCCCCTGAGGTCTTGGTCCCGTAGGTGAGATTGGTCAAATATGCAGCCAGGGATACCCACACTCCTGAATGCAACCCCACCAGCTACTTACCAGCTGGGTGACCCTGGGCAAGTCATTTCACCCTGTTTGCCTCAGTTTCATCACCTGTCAAATGAACTGGAGAAGAAAATGCAAACCACTTCAGTGTCTCTGTCAAGAAAGTCACAGATGGGGCCACAAAGAGCCAGACACAATGAAGTGACTGACCAGCAACTAATACCTAAGTTGGCCAAGGTTACTCCAATTGTGATCGTGACCATCCTTGGTAAACTTGAGCTTCCTGCTTGCAGAATTAGTTGGAAACATACAAGATGAGAAATTCAGGTGAACAAAGAATTCCTGGGGGTGGGAAGGGGAGCCCTGGTTTGGGGATCAGGCTCATTTGCATCTGGCAGTTTGGAATGACTGAAGCCCAGGGCTATTAAAATGCTATTTCCTGTGCTTTTGATAATTCCCTCTGGAATGCTGGTAATCACTCCCATTATCTACTTAGGGGCCTCTGGGGGCTGGATTAGGAGGAGGACCCCTCCCTGCAGCATCCCCGAATTTGGCTCCCCAGGGGCCCCGAGATGGACAAGAAAATCACCTCCATTATGTTCTCCCTCTTGTGTAAAAAGAAGGGAATTCTAGACATCCGTCCCCAAGCTGCCTCTGAGGAGAGGGAAGCACACGTGACTGAGCTCAGGACAGAATCCTAAAATGAGCCATTTACAACCCATCCGTCCTACAAGCAGCAAACTCACTGGATCTTTACCAGCCTCTTCAGTGTTTCCAGCCTCCATCTCTCCCCTTTCCAGTCCACCCTTCCTGTAGCTATCAGACTAATATTTCCAAACTGGATCTGACCATGTCTCTTATTTACCCAGAAATGTTCCATGGCTTCCTATTACCTCTAGAATAAAATATAAAATACCCACTCTGATGTATAATATCTTTGTAATCTGGATCCAACCTGCCTTTCCAAGTTCATCAAGGGAAGGAAATAAATATTTACATAGAACCTACTATGTGCCAAGGTACTACACTAAGTGCTTTATAAATATCTCATTTGATTCTCACAACTCTATAAGTTATGTGCTTTTATTTTGCCTGTTTACAATTGAGGAAACTGAGGCAGGTGGTAGGTAAATGACTTGCCCAGGGTCCCACAGCTAGTAAATATCTGAGGCTAGATTTGAACCCAGGCCTCCCTGATTCAAGGCTCTAACTTCTGTACTGTCTAGCTACCTTCAGTTTATCGCACACTATTCCTTTTTTGCACATACCCCTGTTTCACTCAGTGGCGTGTTAGAATTTCATGCATAGGGGAAAACTATTTCCTATGCTTTTCTCCCTCCTTCCACACCTTCTTACCTCCAGCTCTTAGAATGAAGAGCTCCCTTAGTAGTCTAGATCTCAGGCCACATCCTGGACAAAGCTATTCCCCTCCTGAAAATCTTTTCTCCATCTGTATTCTTCCATGAGAATGTATAGTCCTTGGGGCAGGCAGTATCTCACTTTCACACTTCAATTCTAAAACCTGACATAGTGCCAGGCATATAGTAGGAAGTCAATAAAGGTTCATTGAGCTCAGTAGTGGATTCCTCAGCCCTGGAGGTCTGTGGGCAGAGTCTGCATCACCAACGACTGCTGGACAGGGGTTGGACTAGATGGAACCATTGAGGTTCTTTCTGACTGTGACTCTCCATATGGGAATATTTTGTTTTCTAGGGAGTCTTCCAAAGATCAGAGAAAGAGGAAGTTGAATCTAGAATTAATAAATCAATGAGATGCCTACTCTATGCCATGCACTATGCCAGATTGTGGGCAGAGGAATGACAGAATCCTGAAAGGAAAGAGATCATAAGGTTGAGGGATGGCCAGAAGAAGCCTGTCTCAGAGAAGGGCTGGGGGAGGGAGACTCTCCTTCCTGCCCCTCCTGAGCTACCTGGGGCTGTGCCCACATGCCCTTTCTCTTACCTGGGGCTGTTGCTTAACTTTCTCAAATTGCTCTTTCCTCTAATTATTGCAGGCTCTCCCGCTGGGTTCAAGGGCTCCCAATACTGATAAATGCCTGAGAGCCTTTGTTGTCCTCTGTCCCTGCCCAGCTGGGCGCTTGGTTGGGAAGCTTTAAGTAGACTTGTTATGTCCCAGCCAGCTTTTGAGCTCCTGAGCTTTCAAATGAAAAAGAAGGAGAAAGAGGAGGAATTAGTGTATGTTTCCCTTCTTCCTTTCATTTTGGAGACACGTATTTGCTTAGTAAGCACCTACTGTGTACCAAGTCCCATTTATCTTCAAGAACCCAGCCTCTGAACTAGAGGAACTCATGGAGTAATGGGGAGATTACATGCAAACAAATCTGCTCAGTCAGGCTGGGTGCACTGGAAACAACTCGGGTTTAAGGAGGGATGGGGAAGGCTCCTTGCAGGAGGTGACTTGGAGGAAGATGGGAGGCCATGAGGAGGAGAGAGAGCATTCCAGGCACAGGAGCCAGCCAGCTAGAGGAAATGTCTGGAGCTGGAGGTGGAGGGTTCTGTGCAAATCACAGCCAGAAGGGAGGCTGGGTCAAAGAGAACAGGTGGCTAAGCTCCAAGGAAAAAAGGGCAGTACGTTGATGGAGAAGCCAGAAGCTAGGGGGGGAGGGGAAGCAGGGTGCCAGGCAGGAGACACTGCACATAGGGCATGGCTTTGGTCAGGTGAGCAGCTTTGGCAGAGACCTGGAGACAAAGGCTGGCACAAGTCACACAACGACATTACCAGAAACTGGCAGGGACTCTGCAAGCTCCAACTGGTGAGAATCCTCACCATGCTCCCCTTGAGTGCACCCCTTGTTCCGACTGTCCACTCTTTCCACCACGAATATGACTGTGTGAGAGAAGGCACCCTTAGTGGAAGGGGAAAATATTTAATTACTACTTCCCTTAACATGATATTTTATTAAATGTCTTTGGTTTGAACTAATTGTCTCTTCTGATCGACAGATGAAATAAAAACACTTTGCTTGGGGCTTGTGAGATTTAATTTTGAAGGTAGGTAGACCAGCAGAATATCTTGAATTTGGGGAAGACAAATCCAGGGAAACCCATTCTGAAAGTTGGAATGTAATCTAGTCTATTGATGACCTTCAATGAGGGGAAACCTCCCACCTCACAGGGCAGGCCATTGTGCTTGGGATAACTCCTCACAAGAAGGGTTTCCTGATAGAATCAGATTTAGGATTAAGGTTAGGGAAATGCCAAGCTTTGCCTTTTGGTGACCTCAATAGCTTCCTTGGATTGTATCCTCTGGGGCAAGCAGAAAATATCCACTCCTCCTCCTTCCACACAACATCACCTTAAATACTTAGAGATACCCTTACTTCCATTCGGAGCTTTCTCTTCTCCACAAAGGCATCCTGCAGGCTTTTAATTCATCCCCTTTTAAGGAACTAGGGAGTAGAAATACCAGTTTCTCATTGCCCTACAAATGATGACTCTACTGAGCTTGTCGATGGGTGCCTATGTCAAGAATGGAAATGGAAATGGTCCATGACCTGCTGACCCTGAACCGGAACGCCCACAACTGGCTCCTTGAAAAATATGTTCTATTTCCTATCCTCAGTCAGCTTACCAGATGAGTAGATACTCTACATGAGTAGATAGACCTATAGTCTCCCAAGAATTTTGATCAACACGCCCCATTAGCAAAATTGCCACTACCAGTATGTGAATGTTGACCTATTTTTAAATAATATCCTGTTCTTGAACTAATGATTATGTACTTGGCAAAGCTTACACAAAATAGACATTTCAAAAAGCACGAGATAATGATGAAATAGTATTGTGTCTTAGGGGAAATAGGGAGCATCTAGAGTTTACTGAGTAGGGGTATAACAAGGTCAGACTCTGTTTTAGGATAATCACTTTGGCAGCAAAGCCAAAGATAGAGCAGAGAATGGAGAGTTGAAGTTTGCAGACTGTTGGAGGAGGCTATTATAACAGTCCATGGAGGAGGTGATGAGAGTTAGGGTGGGGGCAGTATAAGAGGAGAGAAAGGACATATGTCAGAGACACTGGGTTAGGGAGAAATGACAAGATCTGGTACCAGACTGGATATGCAGGGTGAGTGCACATGAGGAACTGAGAACGTTACTGAGACTACTGGGCTGGCGATGGGGAGGATGTCATTACCCTCCATAGGTTCCTGATGGAGACATCCAAGGATCCTGAACCCAAGAGCTTTGGAGTAGCCGTGATCCCCAACTCCCACCCCCACCGTGAAGCTGTCATTGAGAGCAGAAATCATTTTGGACAAGAAACTCATCATGACTAGCAGCAAAAACTGTTGACCAAGCAGCACCAGGAGGCAGAAAGTCCCAAGAGCCCTGGGACAGTCCCCAGAGGGTCCCCTCCTCCATTCTGGAGACCACTGGTGTAGACAGTCCTCAAAATCTAGGTCCCTTTGTTCCTGGTAATTTGATGGCGTTCCCACAACTTCATAGAATGATGCTATTTTAAAGCCTTAGAGATTACTTCATTCAAACCCACGCTGGAGTGTAGTAAAAGAAACTCAGGCTCTGCACTGAAATCTCTTCCTGACCTGGGCCTCACTCCCCTCATCTGTAAAGTGGGAGTGAGAACAAGAAAATCTTTTTTCAATCCTCAGCCCTCTTGGCCTCTCTGTAGCCTTAGCCACTGGGGGTCACTCTCTCCTTTCCTGTTTTTTGTCCCATGCTTTCTTCTGGGTCTCTTCCTACCTGTCTGCCACATGCTTTGAGGAAGTTTTTGCATCATCAATCACATCCTGCCCCCTAATTGCGGGTGCTCCCCGTGCTGTGTCCTGTTACCTCTTCTCCTTTCCCTCTCCATTTGCTCTCGTTGATTCCCCTAGGTTCAGGCATTATCTCTATGGAGATAGTAGTAAAATCTCTATCTAGATTCTGAACTCTGGATTGTGTCACAAAGGACCCACTGAGAATTTCACCCTGGAGGTCCTGGAGACAACTTAAACTCACCATGACCAACCCTGAACTCATTGGGTTTTCTCCAAATCTGGCCACTTTCCGTAGAGGCTGCTTTCCTTCTTCTGGTCTGCCGGGTCTGTAACTCCCATGCGGATCTCCTTGGCTGCTCCCTCTTCCTCACTTACATTTCCACTGCATTTCCAAATCTAGGCAATCTTTGTAGAGGGTAGTTGTTGTTGTTTTTAACCTAGCTGTTGTTGTTATAATAAATCCCTTTGCTTGAACTGACTGAGTCTGCCAGGCTCCCCAGCTCTTGCCCACAGCTGGACTCGAGCCTTGCTCTTCAAGCCTCCCTCCAACTAAAGACCTTGGCCTCACTTCACTCCAAAGTTCTTCACCTGGAATCCCCTCAGCATCCTGCCCCATTATTTCCTTTGTTTTACTTCTTTCCTCTCCTCTTACCTAAGTCATGTGGAAGGAAGAAAATTGGGCAATCTTAGATGGGGGCTGCCTGGGGCACTTGAAGGTGCTGACCCCGTGGAGCATCACCCTGGGATGGTTTCAGTAACCTTCTTTTGGGTTGTATTGTGATATTAAATAACAATGAACATAAACAGGAAGAACAAAGCTTACTTTTGTAAGACTGGCATTGATAAAGCCTTTCCTGATTTCTCTGATTTCTGATATTCTCCCTCCCTGAACAATCTTGTACTTAAGGACCTTAAACTTGGGCTGTTTTTAGTCTGTTCATCTTTATCTCCTCCTCTGGTGTACTCTCCTCCAACCTGCACTTACACTGATGGATTGGATTCCCCAGAGATAAAGCTAGAGCTCATAAGCCCCCATCAGTAGTTTTGCCTTTAAAAGTCAGTCAGTAGACTCAGCTCAAAGCAAAGGTATTTACTATAAAAACAATAGTTGAATTAAAAAACAAAAACATCCTCCTCCATTCACCCTGGACTGACTCTTTCACAGACACACAGCACCCATGGGAAGTGCAGGCAGACAGTGCCTAAGCAAGGTAGTGAGAGACAAGTATGACCAAAGCAATTCACAACTCTGGCCCTACAGAATGCCAGCGTGCTTTATCTGCTTATGGAATCCTCAGGCTGCTTCCCATTGAGCAGCACATTGCTCTTGGGTAGGTCAGCAGACCAGCTTGGCTGCCTGGGCCTGATGCTCTCTGTGACTCAGGTCCTCACTGCCAGCACTTGGAAGGGCCGCTCTGGGACCTGGCAGGGGAATGAGTCATTGTGGCTCTGTGACCTGTCAAGCCAAGAGAAGGGACCAAGGCAATGTCGGAAGGGGAATCATGGATTGGGGTTTGTAAAAGGATGAGTAATCATGTCAGGAGGTGTGAGACCCAAGAGGAGAGGACAGGGCAAAGGGGAAAGTGGAAGGGAGGAGCAGGTGCAAACAGTCAATTGACCAATATTTATTAAGCACCTACTGTGCTAGTCTGTTTGGTTGTTGTCCTTCATTCTTAAAAGAGGACCAAAATGACATCCTCATGATAAAGTGAGATTTCTGTGTGTCCAGCTGTGGCTGATCAGACCAATAGGAGCTCAGAATGCTCTACCCCAGGTTGGGCACAGATAGCCTGCATGAACATTTAGAGTGGATACTCCAAATTTGCACATCCTACATTTACTTGGTGCTGTCTCAATTCTGCTTTGCTCAAAGAGCACAGCACCCTTTCTGATGTGGGCATGCTACGCTGAGCAGTCTGTGCCAGTGTCTCCCATGTTGTATAGTCAAATCCAAAATTGTTGAGAGAGTCCCTGTATCATTTTTTTGGACCACCATGTGATTACCTACCCTATGTGAGGTATCCATAAAATAGTCTTTTTGGTGAGTGTATATTTTGCATTCGTACAACATGGCCAGGCCATCAGAGTTGCACTCTCTGAAGCACAGTTTGAATGCATGTTACTTTAGCTTGAGCAAGGACTTCAGTGTCTGGTACCTTATCCTGCCAGGTGATCCTCAGAATCTTCCTAAGACAGTTCAAATGGAAGCAGTTCAGTTTCCTGGCATGAGGCTAGTAGACTGGTAGCCGCAACCAGATGGAGTAGGAAGAGGGCTGGACCTGGAATTAGAAAGGCTTGGGTTCAAATGCAGTCTCAGACACTTACTAACTGTGTGACCCTGGGCAAGCCATTTAACCTCTATTGCCTCAGTTTCCTCATCTGTAAAATGGGGATCATAACTGCACTTACCTCTCCCTGTTGTGATGAGGATCGAATGAGTGTATATTTGTAAAGTCCTTAGCATAGGGCCTGGTGAGTAGGAGGAACAAATAAAATGCCAGCTTTTACTCTGTACTAGGCACCGTTCTAAGAACCGGGGTTACAAAGAAAGATGAAAAACAGACCCTGTTCTCAAGGAGCTTGCCATCTGAGGGGGAGAGGAGACAACAGGAAAATAACTAAAAAACTGGCAGACGGGGGTCACCAAAGGTTACTGTGGTTGTTATGTCCTTTTCAGTTGTTCCTGACTCTCCACGAGTCTGTTTGGGGTTTCTTGGCAGATATCCTGGTGCAGTTTGCCATTTCCTTCTCTAGCTCATTTTACTGACGAGGAAACAGAGGTAAACCAGGTGAAGTGACTCACCCAGGGTCACACTGCTAGGAAGTATCTGAGGCCTCTTTGGAGCTCAGGTCCTTTCGCTTCCAGGCCTGGCACTCATATAGGATGTTGTGGTAAGGACAAAAACAAGTCATTCCAGGATGAGCGACATGCAGAAAAGCATAATTTACATTTAGTTAGAAGATTTTCAGAGATCTGGATAGTGGAGGTGGGAACCTTGTGGGATGGTGACATTGAATCAGACTTGTCTATGAGAGACTGGGGAAGACTGCAGAGGCAGGTTCTCAGAGAGGAGGGAGCTGAGGCCCCTGAGGAGCATCAGCATGTGAATGAGATTTTAGGAGAGGGTCCATAGCTTAGAGCTATAGTGGGCCTCCCCCCCCAGTTTATATGGTGTTTATGCTCTGGGGCAACCCTTCTCAAATCCCAGTAAATATGGGTGGGGTCTCTGTAACTTGGCTGCCATTTTGTTCCCTGGCCACCCCTACTTGGCTTTGAAGGGCTGGGGAAGAGCATTCTAAGGCCATACAGTTCACACATTCCCATGAATGTGCTTGCTTCCATAATTTTGGGTTGAAAGCCAATTTAGTCAGTCAAACTTACTTAGGTTTGAGAAAAGGGTGCTTTATCAAGGTGATGAAACTAGTTTAAATAGCCCCTCTCCTCACTTCCATGTGATGTTCTCCCCCAAGCACATCCAGAGTCCAGGAAAAATGAACTCAAGCTTAGAAAGTTCATGTGGGAAAGAAGGATTCAAGTGTCACCCTTAGGTTCAGGGTGGCTTTCTGATGGGCTCTGGGCAGAGCCTCTGATCTGCCTTCGTTCTCAGCCTTGTATCTCAGCTCACAATGCACACGTTATTAGAACTGCTGTTGCCCTGCCCTGCTGAGATCCCTGTCAATATAGTCATGCCTAGTCTGGTGCTCAGAAGTGAATAAGGCCCTCCTTTGGCTGGGAGATGGTGGGGAAGGGGAGAGCAGTGATGGGGAGGCCAAACACACTTCTCTACCCTCTTTTAATCCACTTCTTTCTGTCTTTTCAGTCAGGGTATTATCAAGTATTTTGTCAAATGAGATCCATGCATGCCACATTGATTACCAAGTTTAAAAATTCTTCTAGAGGACTGAGAAACAGTAGCTCTGATAAGCTGAACTCAGCAAAGCATTTTTTTTGCAGAAAAGGCCAGAGAGGACCCAGATATCTAGTAGTTTATACTGAAGTGCAACATAAAATGTGAGAATCAACAAATGGCATGTCTGAGACTATATGATCCCTTGTATGGATTATAAGAAATCTTCTCAAATGTGCTGAAGTCACTGGCATGCCTCTAGTTGGGACTGGAGCTTGGGAAAGACCCCAAAACTAGAGGAACTAGTGACAGTCAGAAAGGTGAAGGGTCATCAATGCAGCCTGGGAGCCCTGGAAGAAAAGAGGTGGGGATCCCAGGGTTCAGAAGGCTTACTGTGCCTGGGTATGGCCTCAGACACAGGAGTTCATGTTTCACTGCTTAGTGGTTCCCAGTTGCCCAAATCCTTGCTCCTGAGAAATCCTGAGGGATGCAGTTCCTTTTGATAGACTGGACAGAATTTTAGCATCAGGACAGTAAAAACTCACCAGCAGGAACAAGAAATTGGAGACAGTTTCTCTCCTAGAAACTCAGGAAGCAAATGGCATTGGTTGTGTACCTTTTGGTTTGGGAAAACAAAACAAAACAACCCGAAAAACAGCAGCCCAGATCTCCAACCAGAATGGCGATGTCATGGAAGATGAATCTCTCCAGAGTCAAATGGGGGCGAACTCACATGCACAAAGAAGTCTTTGGTTCAGGGTCTCTGCGCTCTGTCCCATGATCTTTCTCTCCTTGATGGAACATCAAAAGACCCAAACTAATCCCAAATGATCCAACGTTCCACGATCCTCTTTCAGTATAATTATTCACACAAACTACAATAACATTATCGGCGTGATCGCTGGATTTCTGTCTTTCGTTATCAACAAATTACACTCTTGCGCCCCCTGAAATTTTAGCCTTGGGAGTTAGGTCAGTGGTTAGTCCATGAGTACTCTGGGGGAACAAAAGATACCTTTCCAATTAAAGTTAATAGAGGGATAACTTCAGACACACAAAGGGGAAAAAAGACACTTATAAGTCATGGTGAGTTCAAAAGGAAAGAATTAAGGTGGATACACAAAGCATCATGGGAAGCCTGCCTGTCACAAAGGCTGATTAACAGCCGCTCCAAGTTGGCCTGATCACCAGGGAGTCTTACTGGTAAAATTGTTTCCCTCTCTGGAGAGAATCTCCCTGAACTGAATAAATGTTTCACTTCTGAATAGGATTCATGAAAGGGGGAGGGGGGTGTCAAGAAGAAAGAGCTCTATTCAGGGAGAGATCTGAAATGTGTAACTCCAGACTGTTTATCAGCCTCTGTGGCGGGAATGAAGCGGCGTGTCATACAGCAGGACCCTCCTTATCGGTCATTAAGGTGGCCCTTGGTTAAGTGGCTATTTAGAGATACAAATTTAGGAGAGTTATCCTGGCAGGGAGGGCTCTGTGTGTGTGTGTGTGTGTGTGTGTGTGTGTGTGTGTGTGTGTGCTGGATCATTTTGGAAAACCATTTTGTTAGTTCTAAATTTTGGAACTAAGGATTGGGAGTGGGAGGTGAGTGTTGGAAAATTCCTGGTATTGTGGGAGCTGGGATCACTACCCTGGGGCTTCAGTGAACCATAAATGTTAAATAGTGTCATAAAAGGGGTTGCTTTTTTTCTAATGTAAATATTGCCCCCAGTCTTGGAGTCAATTATTTTAATCATTTTAATTGCCTTTCTACGTGGAAATATACTCCCTCCACCTCTTTGCAGAGCCTAGCCATCTTTTTCCATTGGATTGGACCATAGAAAAGGAGAAGGTAAACAGTGTCATTGGATGGATCTTACAGCAAACACACACCCTGGGGAGGACAGGTGATTCTTTATGATCTAGGAGCTCCTTTTTTAGTGGGAAGGAACACTCTTCCTGGACTCTATAAACTGCCATCACTCTAATGAACAAATAACATGGAATTTGTGACAACCCATTGGGTGCTAACCCAGGATGACTTAATTGGAGGAGAGGCAGCTGGCTAATCAAAGAGGGACTTCTTGCCCAACTCTGACTCTCACTGTACAGTCAAATTAATGTCATATATTTGAGTTGTATAAATAGATTTAAAAAAAATAATATCAAACGCCTGCAGGTGTGTGTATGATAGGGGTGGGGAAGGACTTGGGGGACCTAAACTTTTAAGAATTTGTTCATGTCTATACTTATAAAATCGAAAGAGGAAAAGAAGGCTCTTGGCTGCCAGAGAAGTTTTGCTGGGGCCATTTCTCTAGCACTGAGGATGTTGGAAGGGGTAATGCTCAGAGCTGACCTCCATGACAGAGTGGGCCTGAGAGCTGGACAGTACAGAGCCCAGAGAGGGGAGAGTGGTGGGTTGGGGTTAGGGCTGGGCTTGGAGCTACCAGTAGCAAAGGTGGCCTGCTGACACAACGGCTCCCACCACTCACACACACTCCTGAATATGGCCTGAACCAGATTAAAATGCAATTTAGAATATTTTTTAAAAATGTAACAAAACATAGAAAACATTACGTTTTAAAATTTAAGACAACATGTGGCCTACAGGGATTTTCATGTATAGACTGCCAGCTCCTATTTTGATGTGATTTGGGCACCAGGGAGATCAAGCAGTGGAGCTGGAGGTATTGTGAGGAAGGGTTAATTAGGGTGCAGATGCCTGGGCAACTTGAGGATGCATATTGTGCTTTTGGGTGGCCTCCTAGGATCTGACTTAGAAGAAATGAGAATGAAGGCAGTGTGTAGAAGCAAGAGCTTTCAACCTGTATATCCAGCACTGACAGAGAATTGTAGCCTTGTGTTGAGCCATATGGAAAAATTCTTACATCTGGGGAGAGTGATGACAAGCTCTGGAAGCTGGGAGAGTGGTAAATGATCCAGTTCTGAGTCTTTGCAATAATCTTTGCAAGGGAAAAGCAAGGACTAAGAAAATGAGGTGAAGGATTGGGGAGGAGGACTAAGCTTGGCCAGTAATGGGTCTATGATAGTATATGATGCATCTATGACCAGTAAGGACCATAGTTTGTAGCACATGAGGCAGATGGAGAAAGTTAGTAGAAAATATCAATTACATAAACCAAGGAAGGGAAAGCCTTCACTGATGCTCAGAAATCCTTTTATTTGCTTTTCATTGACTCCATATGTAATCCCGTATAGCAAAGATTCCAAACTATTTCTTTTTCCCTTGAATCTCTCTAATCTTCACTCTAGGGTCACCTTGGATGCCTCATCTTGATTCTTTGAAAGCCATATTAGTGGAGTGTGAGCTCCAGCATTTTTTCCCAAGATGGCAAGGGATTGAGGATGGGCTCAGGGATAGATTGTGCTTACTGTGTGACTGGTCAGGTACAAATCATCTCCAGCTTAGTTGATTGGCCACTAGCCCATGGTAACCTAGGAAACAAAGGACAATAGAAAATGGTTCTTAGTCCTCTTTAGCCCTTTTCTGCTTTGGAAGTGGTGCAAGGGATGTTAAGAATGACATCATTTTTAAACTACCTACTAATATTGATTTGACTCTTGCCACTCTGGACTCAGGTTTAGCAAACTAACATCCTTGGACAGTGATGGCTAGCTGATACACCACTGGAGAAACCAAACTACATCAATGTGACATTCTGTAATAAAAGAAAATGGGGAGCAAAGATGAACCTAAAATGGTGGTATGACTCAGGCTTTCCTTGGAGAAATAAATCAAGCAGTTGGTGGGGTGTTTTCATTGCATACTCAAAGGTAACAAATTGTCTCATGGTCCCAAAGGTCTGGGATTCTGGAATATTCTTCTTCTTAGCTTGACTCCCTGCCCAGCTCCAGGGCTGGCTCCCGTCTGCCAGGTTTGTCTGCATCTCCTTCTCTTCATCCTTATTCTGACTGTGTGGAAATTCTTTCCTATTCTTTTGTCCCTAAGCTGTTTTCACTCTATGGTACAGAGGTCATATCTTCTCTCCTTTAGAACGGGAATGATAATCCCCATTTCTTTATTCTGAGCACCTGGACCAGGACCTGATACATAGCATGAAAATGTATTTCAAGATGAGTAAATGAAAGTGGCCACATGAACTGGCAGAAGTTCAATGGGATGTGATGATGTCCTCCCATCTTCCTTTCTTCCTTAGTTCCTGCCCTTTTGCCTACAAATATGCTCAACTTCTCCCAAATTCTCAAAATTTCCTTCCCTCCTTCTGCCCCATCAAGGTGCTGTTTCTCCATCTTTCTTGCCAAGTGTTCTGTGCCTGGCATCCACTCCTCACTCACTTTCTCCATAGCCCTTACAATCTGTTCTTTCTCCTCACCATTCAGAGGTCATCAATGACTTGATGACAAGATCGAAAGGGTGCTCATCATACTCATCCTTCATCTCTTTACAGCTTTGTGACCCAGTTGACTGTTCTCTCTTTTTATACACACCCTCTTCTCTTGCTTCTGAGACACTTTTTTTTCCTAGCTCTCTTCCTTCCTCCTATATAGGAATCTTCTCTATCTCATGTGCTGGCTCCTTCATTCCTTCTCAGGCATTAATATTGCTGTTCTCTTCTCTCTCTAATGCCACATCCTTGGCATACTCATTCATCTCCATATCTCTAGCTATTATTTATATATGGAGAACTGACACTAGCTGTCTTTAAGATCAATACATCATGGACCAAAAATGTCTTTCTCTTAGGATCTACTCTCACTTTTGGCTGCCCTGTTTCTCTCAGTGGTGCCCTGATTTTTCTAATTACTCATCCATACTCAGTTGTCTTGTGTCATCCTTGTACTTCCATCATAATTTTCACTTTGATACTTCCTTGGTTATTTCTCAGACACCAGGTTAGTCCTGGCTTTCCTGATGACTACTCCCCTGTGAGTAGATTTTATATGATCCTCTTGATTAAGCCTCAATATATTCCCGGGTTGTTTACTAAATGAAGTTTAGCCTGACATTCAAGCTTCTTAACACTCATATCAGTCTAGCTTTATGAATCATTTGCACACTAAAATGACACCGTGGGTACCATTATACAGTCAAAATGACTACTTAACCTCTCTGCCACATATCCCTCTTTGCCTTTGTTCATGCTATTTCTATACCTGGAATAACCTCCACCCTCCCAATCCACCGTTTCTACCTGTTGAAATCCTCCCCATTCTTTAAGCCTTGTCTATAAAAAGGGCACAAGTATCACCCACATGGGAAGACTATCTTGATTTGGCACTTATTGGAGATGTGATGTTGAACCAACTAATGACAGTAGTGCATCTGGACAGCCATTAGAAATGCTCTGAGCCCCAGGCGATGAGAACAAGTACAGTGTCTAAATTTTCAAAGTCTGTGCAACCAGCTCCCTTCTATGCAAGTATACTAATGTGATAAGCCCTCTAGTTGCCTTTCCCAGGTTTCTGCTTAGTCTAGGAGTATGATTAATTCCCAACAATAATTCATAATTTATCAAATGACTGTCTTCCCCATTCCAACAGAATTTTAATTTTATTTTGTTCCAACTTTGCATGATCCCCAAAGGATCCTATATTGATATGTAGATTAAAGGATATTTACAAGTAAGGAATCCAAATGAACAAAGCATGACTTTATAAAGGAACTTTCAAGTGGTGGAACCTTGTGGATCATCCTCCATCTTCTATTATGACTTTCTGGGAAGAAGAAAGTGTTGCATTCAGAAGCACTTCTGAGTGTCCTCTTGATGTCAAAGTCACGAAAGGGAAATGGAGGAAAACATCTTTCTAAATTTAGCTGGGTAGGGAAAAGCTTTTCACGTCCAGGCTTGTAGTAATGCTTTCCACTCTTAGCCACCCTCCAGGGTACTGGGAAAACATTGCCAAGGTATTTTTTCCAATTATTTCATAAGAGGTACCTCCCCAAAAGGGGCTAGCATCAGTTGAGAATGCCCAAAAGACTCCCATGACTCAATGCCTTTGGGGAGTTGCTCAGTTTCCTTCTCACCATCTACCAGGTCATAGGCAAATCACTTTCCAAGTGGGCACTGCCAGCCCAGGGTCCTGGAAGCATGGGAGCACTGGGTCTCCAATCAAGAGAAACACAAGAGGCTGCCCCATGATTTTTACATTCCTGCCAGATACCCAGTTGTGGCCATTTATACCAGCTGTCTTTGGGGCCATTCACCTCAATTCTTTTGTCTCTTTGGGGCCTTGTGATATGAGCAGTACAGAGGAAATCCTCAGTCTTTGAGAGGTGGGAGGCCATCCCGGAAAGTTTAATCTAATTTACAGGTTTCAAACTTCTTGTGGCAGCCCCCCAACACTCTTCGCTTGTCCCCCTGGCCAGTGTCCCACTGAATGCTTCCTTATCCTCATCCCTCTCCATCTGATTTCTCTAACTACCCACTTCAGAGCTAGCCACCTGGTTCCACTTTGTCCTCCGGAATGCCTCCCCCAGAGTTAACAAATCTGCTTTTATCTTAAATCTTCTGTTTTCTCACCCCTTTCTTTTCTTCCACTCAGTAAGATCTGGCTCCTTCCTGATGACCCAGCTTTTGTGGCCCCCCATTCCAGTACTAGTTCTACTTTTAACTCATGCCCCTAATTCACAGGGCATGGTTGGAATGCTCTTTGGCCCTCATTGCCACTTTCAGCCTCAGCCTCTACCACCTCCCAGATCTCACCCACTTTGAGGGTCACCCAATCTCTGCTTACCAAACAAAGAAGATTTTGGTCCCCAGGACATCCTGCTTCCTTCCCCAGTGATGCCTTCAGTGCCTGGTTCACATTCTTCTCCTCCCCAGCTCTTTCTCTTATACTAGTGAGCCTTCACATATGTATTGATCTTCCCCTGAACACCCTGACTTCTCACTTCTTTAACTGACTTGTTTCCAATGACCTGCTCCTCTACTCTACCTCAGTGGCACACAGATCTGGTTGTACCCTTGATCTTACCATAACTCAGAAGCATTCCATTGCCATGCTTGCGAACCCTGAGTTTCTTTTATTGGTCGTAATCTTTTGTAATTTAAACTTCCTCTGTCCCTTACAGCTCCTAAGGTTTTCTTCACCTTAACTGTGCTTTCCTTCCCCCGTCAGCTCTTTCCCAGCCATCCCCCTACACTCTCCTGCCAATATAAGTCCTTGTGGAGCCAATTCAGATCAATGCTGTCCTCCTCCCTTGGATCACTTGCCCCCATCACCTGGGGCTCAGAGCATTTCTAATGGCTGTCCAGATGCACTACTGTCATTAGTCTATCCTAGAACCAATCTTACCTCCCAGGCCCTGGTCTTGGATGATTACTCCTATCCCTGCCCTAACTCTTGTTTGTGTCCTACAAGGAAACTGGAGGAAAAGCATGAAGTCATGTTGGCCGGGTCTACACTTGAGCCACCATCATGACAAGACAATCTTTGTAATGAACTCACTATGCCACAACTGCTCTTCCAAATTCTTTTTCTTCCTCCTCAAAACTCACGTGGCTCCCTTTCTCTCTACCATCTTAGCTGAGACCCTTGCCTCATTTTTGGAAAATAGCTAAGACCATTTACCAAGAGCTCTCTTCCTCCCCCTCCCTTCCTCCTCCTCTTCCTCCTCATGCTGTATCACCCAGATGCCTTCAGTCACTGTCTTCTTTGTCCTCTTTCATGTGAAAATACATAAAATCCTCTGTTTGGTATTCAAAGCCCTTCCCAACTGGCCCCTTCCTACATTTCCAGTCTTCTTCCTTCCACATATACTGTGATCCACGGATATGGACCTCTTTGCTGTGGCTTGCCCAAGATATAATCCCCAAGTCCCAGAGCTGTTCTCGATTTCTTCAGACACTCCCTACATTTCTACTGGGTCCTGTTTGTCCATCCTAAAGCTGTGCTCATTTGGGGAGAGTGGGCATGACTGGGGCAGCTTGCTAGGGTCCCATTTATTTCCATGTCACAGACTAAACACTATTAGATTGCATGTCTGTGGGAGGGATGAGCTATGCTCAAAACCAGGAATTACCTTATTTTTCTGTTATAAAGGAGATTTCATGTCTTTAAAGTAAGAGGGTTTGCTCAGGTAAGGCCACATAATGGATGCAAATTAAAGAGTGTTTACTTCTCTCCCTGAGCCTCTGTGGGGCAAGCAGGGAGACCTGCTAGGGACAGGATGAGCATCTCCCATGGTGTAGGCTATGATTGGGGTTGGGTGCAGGGTCCTGAGCCAATGGGCCCAACAAGAGTATAGGTCATGGATCAGAACCATACATCCAGGTCAGGATCCAGAGTCTAGGAAGTAAGTGAAGTAATGTGACCTGGTTGTGGTGTGTGTGTGTGTGTATGTGTGTGTGTACATGTGTGTGTGTGTGCACATATACATATGTGTGAGGGGATCAAGCTGGCAGAATGAGCTGAGGTTTGCATTCTTTCCAGAGCTCTATATTACATCACAGACAGAGTTGGAAAGGATTTCCAAACCCCCATAGTCCAAGGCCCTAGTTTGTAGACTGAAAGCAGAGGGCCAGCAATGCCTGGGGGAGGTTTGTTGTAAGTGGCAGAGATTCAATTAAACTCTGGATCTCTGGGTCTGAATCTGGAACTCTCTCCACTACAGTGTCGTCTCCTCATAACGGCGAGTATTTGGTGTCTTGGGGACATGTGGGTGAGAGCACAAGTGTAGCTGATGTGGACTGCCTCCTATCATGGAAGACTGCCCAAGTGAGCCATTCTCTTTCTTGGTTTCATTGCCCCATTCTGGACTTACTCCAGGAAAATCTACACATACATTGACGGTGCTACTCAGTCTAGCTTTCCTGAAATTTGGACTAAAGGGTCTTTGCCTTTACACAAGCACTGAAGGTAGCACGTGCAAACTGGCCATTGGACACCCTTGATTCCACCTCCCTGAAAATTCAAGGGTTGTGAAGGATTCCAAAGGGCCTATAAACAGATGCAGAAACACACACCAGGTTCAAATAAGTCATTACTTCCCCTAGAAGAGAGCTCCATTTAGGGCTGCTATTAGGAAAACCTCTGGTACGATAGAAAGAATTCTACATGGCTACCCTGTGATTTAGGCTCCCCCAAGATGCTGAATCTACTTTGTGAGATGGCTTACAGGCAAACTTCTTCCCATCAGATCTGGACTTTTAACTCACTGGTTTTCATGTTACATTGAATCAGGAAATCTCTTTCTCTGTTTAGAAGAGGATTTTTCACTTGGTATCTATTTATTAATTATATTCAGAGGTCCTTATGAATTCAGGGTCCTTAGGTACAGGGGTTCCATGAACATAGATAAGGAAATATAGAAGTATTTTAATAAAATATGCCTGGTTTCCATTCTATTCTTATGCATTTTATTTTATGGAGCTAAAAGCATCATTTTGCAAAGGGGTCTCTTGGGCTTTATCAGACTGGCAAAGGGGTCTATGATACCAAAAAATAGGAAGCATTCCTGTTCTAGAAGGTCTGATTTCTAAACTTAGGAACAGGTGATGTCCTCAATATGGTTTGAAGAGAGAGGCACATGCTTACTTCTCCCAGGTTTCTCAGAGCCTTAGCTGTGGCTATCTCTTGAACAGGGGAAGTCCTTTCTTAGGATCAGTTCTCTCAAGCTACATGCAAGAGCATGCACTATAGTCATGAACTTCTCTCCCAAGGTAGCCATTTTGGTTCCTATGGGGGAAAGACAGATTTCCTTCCTACCAAAACTGGGCCCAATTTGTTGCCTCTGAAAGGAAAAAGGAAGAGAGAGAAAAAGGAGTGAAAGAGGGAGGAGGAAAGAGGGAGAAAGGGAGGGAGAAAGAGAGAGAGAGACATACAGAGATAGACAGCCACACACAGAGAGGGACAGACACAGAGAGAAAGAGAGAGAGAAGGAAGGAAGGAGGGAGGGAGGGAAGGAGAGATGGGGAGGGGTAAGGCAAAGCAGTAGCAGCTGAGGGAGTATGCTTTTCCAGAGCCTGGTCCTGGAGCCTTCAGCCTCATTGAAAATACAGCTTTTCCCCTTGTCCATTTCATCTTTTGTTTTATTAGAAGAACCCAGAGAGGAGCAAACATGTTCTGACTATGCTTAGAAAATATTGGGAGGATGACTCTACTGCACTCTCTGTTTTCTTGTCCCACGTGATGGGAGGTTTAGTTTATTTCGAAGTGTTTCTCTGCCTTTAAACATTCTACTTACCAGGTGTTTACCTTTTTAAAACAATGATGACAAAATCATTTAAGCTGGTGTTTTTTCTCCACCAAGTGGAATGAAGTGAAACTTGCCTGTAAATTATTGCTAACAATAAGCTCAACGGGCTGGGAAACCTCCCTCTCAGTCTGGCAACCTTCAGATTACCTTGAGGCTCAGACAATTTTATGAATTTTATTTATAATCTATGATTTTAAGGTTCTTACTTTTTGTAGAGCAAAGAACCCTCATGGAACCCACATAAGCTTTTTTTCTTAGATTAAACACTCAATAGCTAATTTCATTATCTCCAAGTGGAGAGGTGACTCTTGGGGGGCCTTCTGGTTTTTTCCATCCCTAAGAGGAGAGATGGGGAGACGAGAAGAGAATGTTCCACTCCAATCCAGTCCTCTGATGGGAGTCAAGAAACACAGCCAAGGAGAGTCATTCCTGCTTACTGACTCTGAAGGGAGAAGGGTAAAAAGTACTTCTCCAAACTCTGCCCTCGATAGTGGCTTCTGATGGGCATCACCCATGAAGTCCACTTCAGAAGAGAAACTTCCTCTTTCCCAAAGGTTTTGTATTTCATTAAAGCTACGAGTCGTGGGTCAGGGAAATCCTCAGTTCCATTTCAAAAGATTCAAATGCCCAAATCAGTGGATTGTAGGCCCCTCACTGTTCAATAGGGGTGGCTCTATCTCTGGCTCCCAGCCCCCTAAGGTCAACTATTAAAGAATTGTCAAGGGGATGTCAAGATGGTGGCGTAGAAAGACACACATATGCTAGCTCCTAACACACAGCCCACAAAATATTTGTAAAAAAAGAACTCCCAACAAATTCTGGAGGAGTGGAAGCCACAGAACAATGCAGTGGAGGAGATTTCAGTTCCAGAAATACCTGAAAAACCAACACCAAAGGTCCGTGGCACACTGGGCCCTGAAGAGAGCCCAGCCCTTCCTTGGCCATGGCACTGAGAGGAGCAGATCCAAGCAGGCTTCTGGACGGAATCTCCAACAGCCATGCAAAGGTCAATGAAAAAGCCTGTTTGGCTGACCAAGAGGGGAGTGGGGTGTCTCCGTAACTCATACCCCCTTGGGAAGCAGCAGTGGAGGCAGCAGTGGATAGGGGCTCCCAAAGTAGGCAGGAGTTCACATCCATTATTGAAAGTCTCCTTGTAACCCCCTGAGGGAACTGAGCCCTGTGTGGTGGCCCTGCCCCCACCTAAACCTCCTGAGGGATCTGAGCCCTGTGGGGCAGGCCTGCCCCCACCTTAGCACCTGAACTTAATCTCACACTGAATAGCAGCCCTGCCCTCATTGAAAGTCATGAGGCTGGGAAGCAGCATTTGAATCTCAGACCCCAAGCACTAGCTGGGCAGATCTGGAGGCCACGTGGGTGTGGAAAGGAATCTCAGAAGTAAAGTAACTGGCTGGGAAAATGCCCAGAAAGGGGAAAAAAAATTAGACCATAGAAGGTTGCTTTCTTGGTGAATAGATATCTCCTCCCTTCCTTTATGGTGAGGAAGAACAATGCTTACCATCAGGGAAAGACATAGAAGTCAAGGCTTCTGTATCCCAAACATCCAAAATAAATATTCAATAGGCTCAGGCCACGGAAGAGCTCAAAAAGGATTTTGAAAATCAAGTTAGACAGGTGGAGGAAAAACTGGGAAGAGAAATGACAGAGATGCAAGAAAAGCATGAAAAGCAGGTCAACACCTTCCTAAAGGAGACCCAAAAAAATGCTGAGAAAGATAACACCTTGAAAAATTGGCTAACTTAATTGGCAAAAGAGGTTCAAAAAGGCAATGAGGAGAAGAATGCTTTCAAAAGCAGAATTAGCCAAATGGAAAAGGAGGTTCAAAAGCTCACTGAAGAAAATAGTTCTTTCAAAATTAGAATGGAACAGATGGAAGCTAATGACTTTCTGAGAAACCAAGAAATCACAAAACAAAACCAAAAGAATGACAAAATGGAAGAGAATGTGAAATATCTCATTGGAAAAACTACTGACCTGGAAAATAGATCCAGGAGAGACAATTTAAAAATTATGGGACTACCTGAAAGCCATGATCAAAAAAAGAGCCTAGACATCATCCTTCATGAAATTATCAAGGAAAACTGCCCTGATATTCTAGAACCAGAGGGCAAAATAAGTATTCAAGGAATCCACCAATCACCACCTGAAAGAGACCCAAAAAGAGAAGCTCCTAGGGACATTGTGGCTATATTC
>CM053772.1:5428936-5711770 GCA_028658325.1 Potorous gilbertii
CAAGAAAATAACCTTCTATGGTCTTAGCTTTTTTCCCTTTTCTGGGCATTTTCCCAGTCAGTTACTTGACTTCTGAGAGTCCTCTCAGAATTAGTTTCTTGTATACCATTCATTCTCTAAACAAGCATTATTTTCAGTTCCATTTTATTCATGAATCACAATTTTTTAGCTACTCCCAAATCAATGGTTGTAGACATTTCTCCTTACTCTCTACCACACATGGTGTTGCTATGAACATTTTGTTGTATATGGAACATTTGTTTTGATCAATGATTCTTTGGAGTCTATTCCTAGCAGCGTACTCTTTGGTTCAAATGGTATGGACATTTAGCCACTTTATTTGGATAGTTCCAAATTGCTTTCCAGAATGACTGAACCAATTCCTAACTCCCCTATCAATGCAATAACGTTTCTCTCTTTCCTCAGCCTTTGCCACATTGGCTATTTCAATGTTTTGACTGACTACTACAGATTAAATACACTGATAAGGTACAGAATATTCAGAAAGGGGCAATCAGGATGGTCAGTTATTATTATAGGAAGCTAGGAAAGTATAGTTTGGTACTAGATCATAAAGATCCTCGAATGACAAACTAAACAAAGTTTGCATTTTTTTGCATGATAGGAAGGTATTTTTATGGGATATTATAGCCAACATTAAAAACTTGATTCATTTAGTCCAAAGTTGGGAAAACTGTGGCCTTGAGGCCACATATGGCCCTCTAGATCCTCAAGTGCAGTCCTTAGACTGAATCCAAACTTCGCAGAACAAATCCCCTAAAAAAAAGAATGTGTTCTATAAAACTAGGACTCAGTCAAAGTGGCACAATGAGGCCCTAGAGGCCACATGTGGTCTCGAGGACACAAGTTCCCCAGTTCTGGTTTAGTCCTATTTCAGAAGGAAAGTGGATCTCTTTTTCTCTGACTTCTCTATATCCTTTGTCTTCAACCCCAAAGGTCAATTTCTATGACAGAGAAAAGAGAAACCAAATAAGAAATGTCATGGAAATGTATGTATGTTGTGTTTTCTACAAGGAATGAGCTCCTTGAGGATAAGGTTCCACAGTGTCAGTCCTGGAAGGTACTTTAGTAATCATCTAGTATAACCCTCTCATTTTATAAATGAATCAATAGAGGTATAATAGGATAATACGACTTGCCCAAAGTCACACAGTTTATACGTGGTGGTGCTAAGTTTGAATTATAATTTATTGAAAGAATTCTGGATTTAAAGTCAGATGTGCCAGATTCAAATCATGGCTGAGTCCTCTTCTAGCTGTGTGACTTTGGGCAGGTCATTTTACCTATCTAAATGTCATTTTCCCTATATGTAAATTGAAGAAATTGGCCTCCTAATGTTCTTTCCCACGCTAAACCTGTGACCTTTGACCCTTAGTCTTACAACACATGAAACACTAGTGTTTTTAACTAGGTAGGTTTTGCAAGACTTAATCTCGAATGTCCTTGAAAAATTGCATCTCATAACATTAACTTGAATTCAGCATGGTCTTCCACTGCCATGACATACATTGAAAACCTCATTACAAATGTTAGTGTAGGGAAGGGAGAAGCGTTATAATTAGATCTGTACAGAGACATGGAACTGAAAATAATGCTTGTTTAGAGAATGAATGGTATACAAGAAACTAATTCTGAGCTGAAACTAAGAAGTTATCCTTTAACAGGAAGAAAGCTACAGTCTTCTATTTAGATGCAAAGGATAGACTGAAAAGGAAGATGGCAAAAATGTGGTTAAATTGCATTTTGTGAGAATTTTTTTGACTAAATAAGAGATAGAGAACCTTATGAAGTGCAAAATGAATAATTCTAATTGCATTATATTGAAAAGCTTTTGTACAAACAAACCCAATTCAACCAAGATTAGAGGGGAAGCAGAAAACTGGGAAAGAATTTTCGCACGTAGTGTCTGTGATAAAGGCCTCATTTCTAAAATATATAGAGAACTGAGTCAAATGTACAAGAATACAAGCAATTCCCCATTGATAAGTGGTCAACAGACAGTTTTCAGAGGAAAAAAATTAAAGCTATCTATGGTCATATGAAAAAATGCTCTAAATTCCTATTGATTAGAGAGAAGCAAATCAAAACAACTCTGAGATACTATATCACACCTATCAGATTGGCTAGCATGACAAAACAAGAAGATGATAAATGCTGGAGGAGATGTGGGTGAGTAGGAACACTGATTCATTGTTAATGGAGCTGTGAGCTGATCCAACCATTCTGGAGAGCAATTTGGAACTATTCCCAAAGGGCTACAAAAATGTGCATGCCCTTTGACCCAGCGATATCACTTCTAGAATTGTATTCCAAAGAGATCATAAAAATGAGAAAGGGTCCCACATGTACAAAAATATTTATAGCAGCCCTCTTTATTGTGACTAAGAACTGGAGATCGAGAGGATGCCCATCAATTGGGGAATTATATTATAAGAAATGGTGAACAGGAAGACTTCAGAGAGGTCTGGAAGGACCTATATGAACTGATGCTGAGTGAAAGGAGCAGAACCAGGAGAACTTTGTACACAGCAACAACCACAGTGTGCAAGGAATTTTTCTGGTAGACTTAGCCCTTCACAGCAATGCAATGTCCTAAAACAATTCCCAATGGACTCAAGGCAAAATGCCTTCCACATCCAGAGAAAGAAATATGGAATTGGATCATAGAATGAAGCAGACCATTTTTTTCTTGTGTTATGTTTTATTTTGATTGTTTCTCCCATTTGTTTTGATTCTTCTATGTAACATGAAAAAGGCGAAAATGTATTTAATAGAAATGTATATGTAGAACCTATATAAGATCTCATGTCATCTTGGGGAGGGAGAGGATCAGAGGAGGGATGTGGGGAAGGGAGGGGAAAAATCTAAGAAATATGGAAACAATTGTAAAAAAATGAAAGCAAATAAAGTAATAAAAAATAAATGACACTTTGTCTGAACAAGATCTAAGATTTTCAATGGCCTGAAAGTTCAATATGAGCTAGCAAGGGGATGTAGTAGGGGAAAAATAAGGAGCTCATACAGTCTTGGAAAGCGTTGAGACAGGCATTTCTTTCCAGTATGTGGGGGTGAGAGTTCTGTTTTCCTTTGCATTGGTCAGTCCAAGTGTGGAGAGTTATGTTGAATTCTGGGCACTGCATGTTGGAAAGGACCATGGTGAGATGGAGAATATCCAAGATGATGAAGGAGCTTGAGTTCAGACCACAATACACTGGGTGGAAGGAGCTGGAGGTAGTTAGTCTAAAGAAGAGAAGTCTCACTGATGATATGATAACTTTCTTTGAGTATTTGCAGGACTGTTACATGAAAGAGGGCATAAGGTATTCCCTTTGGTCCTAGATGACAGGGGCAGGTGTGTGTGTGTACGTGTATGTGTGTGTATGTATGCGTGCATGTATGTGTACGTGTGTATACAGAGTTTCAAAGAAGTAAATTTAGTCTTGAGGTCAAGAGAAATTCCTTGCCAATGAGAACTGGAGTAGAAAGGTCTACTTAGATAAGTGGTAGGTTTGTTCTCCTTTGAGGTCTTCAAGAAAGAGCTGGAGAACCACTCATTGGGTCACAGTTGGATTTTTCAGGCATAGATTTGATTCTATGGCCACTGAGATCCCTTCCAACTCAGAAATTCAATGATTCTATGGGATCCATTAAGAAGACATTACAATTATCTAGTGAGAAAAAAGTGATATGTGTTTATATACAATATATAAAGGGATAATAGAACTAGTGCAAGAAAGACAAGAATGAAGAGAATGTACTTAAAAGTCTGTAAATTGTTTGAGTTACTTGAGTGCAAACCATCCCTCCCTCACTTGCTTGTAAACCCATTAAGAATAGAGATTGTATATTATTTAACTTTATATCTCTTTGAATATTTAACACAAAACATTGCCTATAATAGAAATTCAATAAACATTTATTCAATGACTCAGTGAGTGAGTAAAAGAATGAGGGGTGTTAAGTTGACAGCTCCAGGATATTAATTGGTTATGGGCCCACAAGGGAAGAATGAGTCAAAGAGGACATCCAAATTCTGAGGCTAAGTGACAGGGAGGATCATGGGAAAATTAATGGAAATAGTTAAGTCAGAAGAAGGATGTGGGTACTGAGGAAGATGATGACTTTGGTGTGTGTTCATTTTAACATCATCGGGAATGAGGAAATGGAAGAGATGATAGGTAAGGAGTGTAGTCACTGAAGAGAATTTCATAATTCAAGATCATGGAAATGGAACAATTTTAAGTGATAACGTATTGAGGTCTCCAAGTGGACCTTGGAGTCCACCTATTCCATACCTGAGTGAGAATCTTCTCCAAAATATATCCAAGTGATCTTTGCTATCTACTTGAAGCCCAAAAATGAATGAGAGCCCATAACATCTTTAGGCAACTAATTTCCCTTCCAGCTAGGACTCCTTCTTAGGAAGGATACTTACAGTGGGATGGCTCTGTGATCACATCATTATGGGGCCCTCCCATGCTCACATATCCTGTGCTGATTTTATCCATGTTTTCCCATAAATCCTCTAAGCACTTATACACCTCATGCAGAGGACTGCCTCAATTCATCCAAAAGTATTTATAAAGTACTTATATTCCAGGAACTCTGCAAAGTATTGAAGATAGAAAGATATAAAAAAAACACTTTCTCTCAAGGAACATTTATTCTAATGTGGGAAATCATGTAACATATATTACATCCATTATACATACACATACATATATGTACATATGAATATATGTATATACACATACATAAACACATACACATGTGTGTGTGCATACATATATGTGAATAGAATTTAGCTCTCGCTATACACAGTGTGTTCCAAAGGACTTAGTGAAATTTTAAGGCATTAAAGATCATTTATACATGTCCACAATCATTAAATATTTATTAAGAGTTTACCATGTTCCAGGCACTGTGCTAAGTATGGGAATATTAAAAGAGGCAAAAGATAATCCCTGCCCTCAAAAGACTCAAAATCTAACAGGGGAGACAATGAAAGCAAAATACAAGTGGCAGAGTCAAGATGGCAGAATAGAAGCATAGACCTGCTCAAGCTCTCCCCGCAAAGCCCTTAAAATACCTATCAAAAAATTACTCTAAACAGATTGTAGAGCAGCAGAACCCACAAAATGATAAAGTGAAACAGATTTCCAGCCCAAGAGGAAGGGCTTATTGCACCAGACTAGGAGCAGAGCACAGTGCAGTGTGGGCCACATCTGCACAGGTGGGACTGGAGCACCCTTCAGGGTGTGGAATCACAGGTAGCTGCTGTGGTTTCCAGATTTCTCAACACACAAATGCCAAAAATGGCTTCAAATGTCAGTGAGAAAGCTCTTTCACCTGGGTGAGAAGAGAGTGTGGACCAGCCCTAGCCCCAGTCCCCAGGTGGCAGCAGCCACTGCCACATTTGCAGTTACCTCTGGGGCTCTCAGCCTTCAGACCTTGAGGGAATCAAGCCCTTGATCTGAATCTCAGTTCTGAGTGGAAGCCCTGGGGTGAGGAGGAGCACTGGTATGGCAGAGCTTGTGGGCACTGTGGAGAGGGATTCCTACTCACAGTTCCAGGACAGTAAAGAGTGCTTATGGTTTTTCACAGAACAGGTCACAGACTGGGAGAATAGTAAACACCTTTCCCTTGACTATGCCACTTTGGAGGAACTGAAAACTTAGAGGTCCTTAGAGATACCTTGGAGAAGAGCTGCACAAAACCTCTGAAGTCTGGGGTAGTATACCTTCCACTTCACAAAGGACTCAAAAGTCAAGTAATTGGGAAAATGCCACAGAAGGGGAAAGAAACAAGACTATAGAAGGCTATTTTCTTGGTGAAAAGATACTTTCTTCCATCCTTTCAGATGAGAAAGATCAAGGCATACAACCAAAGGAAGACCAAAGCATACAACTAGAGGAAGACAGTAAGATCAAGGCTCCTACATCCAAAGCCTCCAAAAGAATATGAATTGGTCTCAGGCCATGGAAGAACTCAGAAATTTTGAAAGTCAAGTAAGAGAGGTGGAGGAAAAACAGAGAAGAGAAATGAGTCAACAGCTTGCTAAAAAAGACCAAAAAAAATGCTGAAGAAAAAATACCTTTAAAAATATACTAACTCAAAATAGAAAAAGAGGTCCAAAAGGACAATGAGGGAAAGAATGTCTTAAAAAGCAGAATTGGCCAAACAGAAATGGAGGTGCAAAAGCTCACTGAAGAAAATCATCCTTTAAAAATTATAATGAAGACAGGAGCCAAGATGGCAGAGTAGAAAGACATATCTCTAGAAGCTCTGCCCCCACAGTCCATAAAATACCTGTAAAAATGACTCTAAACAAATTCTAGAGCAGCAGACGTCACAAAATGACAGTGAAAGGGATTTCCGGCCCAAGGCATCCTGAAAAGCCAACAGGAAAGGTGTATTGCACAGGGCACAGAGGGGAGCACAGCCCAGCCTTGGCTATGCTGCAGCAGGGGAAAGACTGGAGCAGGTTTCAAGGCACCACTAGCAGTAGTTGTGATTTCCAGATTCTTCAACCCACAAACGTCAAACCCATACAGCTTCAAAGGTCAGGGAGAAAGCTCTTTCACCTGCCTAAGAAAGAAGTAGGGTTCTCCTGCACTAGCTCCAGCCCCAGGTGACCCCAGGTGGTAGCAAATTCCATTGTTGGAGCCCTTGCTTAAAGCCCCTTGGGGAATAGAGCAGCTGATCTGTATCTCACCCCTGAGTGGCGGGCCTGGGGTGAGGAGGAGGAGCACTGGCTATCATAGTGGAGCTGGTGGAAGCTCTGGAGAGGGAATTCTACTGGCATATCCTGGGCAGAAAAGAGTGCTTGTAGTTACTCCCAGACCAGAGTGTAGGTCAAGAGAGGAGTAAACTCCTGTCCTTTGATTGTGCCACCTTAGAGGAACTGAGAACTTACAGGTACCCAGAGTACACCCTCCTCTTGCCAAAGAACTCCAAAGTCAAGTAACTGACTGGCTGGGAAAATGCCCAAACAAGGAAAAAAGAATAAGACAAAAGAAAGTTACTTTACTTGTGAGCAGGTATTTTCTTCCATCCTTTGGGATGAGGAAGAACAATGCATACCATCTGAGGAAGACTTAAAAGTCAAGATTTCTGCATCCAAAACATCCAAAACAAATATGCAATGGTCTCAGGCCATGGAAGAGCTCAAAAAGGATTTTGAAAATCAAGTAAGAGACGTGGAGGAAAAATTGGGAAGAGAAATGAAAGAGATGCAAGAAAATCATGAAAAGCAAGTCAACAGCTTGCTAAAGGAGATCCCCCAAAATGCTGATGAAATTAACACCTTTAAAAATAGATTAACCCAAATGGCAAAAGAAGCCCAAAAAGCCAATGAGGAAAAGTCACACAGAGAAGGTTATATTTGATCCTAGAAGATGGAGACACAGAAGATTATCAAGTAGAGGCTTGGCAATTTTACATTTTGGCATAAAACATGAGTTATTTGGAGGAGGGAGTGCCTAGGAAGGAAATCTCCCTACCAACACAGCTAGATACTACAGTTGAACTGGGTTCAGGAAGACCTGAGTTCAAGTCTCAGTCACATATGTGATATTGGTATGTGCCTAGCCAGGTCACATAGCTTCTATCTGCTCCAGTTTCCCACATCTAAAGTCAGGATAATAAGAGTCCCTATCTTCCAGTGATAATGAAGACAAGAGGTCTGTTAAGTACCTTTCAAACCTTAAAGCACTATATCAGTCCAAGTTGTTAGTATTAGTCATTGCTATGCAATTGATGGTCTTAAAACATCTGGGGTGTTATAAGCAGTCATGCTAGACTTATGATTTTCTGCCATGTACTGACTGTGGTTATGGGCAAGACCCTTAACTTCTCAGTAATCCAAGCAGCTAAGTTCTCAAGAATAATTAGTTCAAACAAGAAACCATCAGATGGGAGTCAAGGCTGGAGTGATATTCTCTCCCATGCCATTGATTTCCATCCCAATGTGGTTACTTCTTCACCATGGGTGAGTGTCTTAGAGCTTCTGTACCATCACCAGTGCCTTCATGCCAAGGACAGTGGTTCACAGAGCCACCTCTGCTCCTGCCTCTGACTTTAGGGCAGCATTGTCTCAATGACCCTAGGAACCTTCAGAGAGGATATTAAGGAATAGGGCTGAATATATTCCACTGCTCTTCATAAATGATGGCACAAAGCATTCTGTTTTACCTTCATTGGCTCTGCTTTCAAAAATGTAACTACTTAAAAAGAAAGTCATTTCTGAAACTTCTACCCTGAGAAAGCAAATCAATGATCCTAAATTCCTCATCTTTTTTTTTTCATGAAATGTAATAATCGTCCCTTAAGTTAGCAGTCTGCTTTATAGTGACTCACACAAAGAAGGGTTCCATAAATAGGTGATGACTTGGACTGAGACTGAGAGTGAGATGAATTTCAATTTTAGAATATGCATTTTCTCTCATTCTGGGCACAAAGTATGTACCAAGGAGAGCAGTACAGATGGCCATCCACCATCTGTCCACTGAACAATCAACAAGTCAGTGACTCTGTGCTCTGATATGGTTTGAGGCTGATGTGTGTCCTGGGAACTTCCAAAGATAACCAAATTGAGATACAGTCATCAGCGGATGGATTGGTCCCTACTGATGTCAGTAGAATTGAAACTGGTGCCCTTTGGCTGCACAGCTCTCAAGTCAGCCATCTGATTCATGATGATCCTTCCTCAAACCACAGCTCGCAATTCTGGACTCACAAGCCAATATGAAACTAATCTTTTATGCTTTATTTTACTGAGATAAATCCTAGAAGGAGTAAAGGGAGATGACCCCAAGGTCATGAGCCTTCCTAAATTTATTTTAATGTCATCACTGTCTTTTAAAGATACTATTCTTTTAGTAATGTTCCTAACCACTGGCTTAGCCTTCTGCAGTCAAATCCATCAGACCAGTTTTCTTCCATCAGAATAAAATATTTCCTGTGTTGTAATCTCTACTCCCTCCAAGGGACACTGCACAATGAGGTTTCTGCCCTAGATTATACACATGGTACTGTTGACTCATTCTTCCGATTCAGGTTGAGTTGGTCTTCAAAAACGGGAATGGATCTATAGGGAGCCTTCCACACTTCTCCTTATGACTAATGCCGTACCTCTGAGGATCAATCTGATGGGATTAAGCCATCATTATAAGACCATAAAACCTGAAGACCTTGGAGCAGGGATTCTTAAAATTTTCAAGTCATGAACCTCTAAGCATTTTATTCACCAGGATAAGAACCTTCAGTTCCAAGAAACAACCCTCATATGACATAGTTTTGATTGTTTATCCCATCTAGGTGGTTCAATGGATAGAGTTCCAGGCCTAGAGTTAGGAAGAGCTGAGGTCAAATCTGACCTCAGACACTTATAAGCTGTGTACCTTTGGGCAAGTCATTCAACCTTGTTTGCCTCAGTTTCCTCCTCTGTAAAATGATCTGTGGTGAAACAGTGAATAGCTAAAATAACTTTGCCAAGAAATCCCCAAATGGGGGTCACAAAGAGTCAGATATAACTGAAAACGAATGAACAACTCCATTCTCATAGCCCTCATTTGGAAAAGTTGCAATTCATCAGTGTGACTCTTAGAAGGTACAGCTCAGAAGTGGTCAGAATACTCCGGATGTAGTCTGACCAGCATCAGATGTGACAGGAAAGAATATTTTTATTCTATGAATACAGACTAAGGAGATAGTTGGTCATGGGGGAGAGGAGAGATGTGACATCACATTGTTGACCTGTACAAAGTTTAAAACCTGCTAAAACTCAAAGATCTTTTTTTCATGTGAGCTACTGCTTCACTGCATCTTTAGAGAAAGCAATGAAACAAAAGAGAAAAGTCTGGGGAGCTCACTGATGAACTTTACATTGTCACTCTTTGCAGGGGTCTCTGGTAGGACAGCACAAAGCTCTGCCTTTCAGTCTCTCCTGCTCAACATGTTTGGTATTTAGTTAGATGTGATATTTCTGAAATTTGTGGATTACACCCAATAATGATAAAGAAGATGAGATGATAACCCTGACACTAGTGAAAGTGGTAGAAACTGCAGAAAAATAGATGTGGGTTTAAGTTAAAAAATGAAAAACGCCCTTCCTAACAGAGCTATTCCAAAGTGGAGGGACTGTCTTAGGAGGTCATGGGGATCCTTGCTTATATAAGAATTGGGCGGGATTATCTTGAAAATTCCTTCCAACGGAGAGTCTATGGCTCTGGTTTTTAGCTTTGGGGCTCTTCTAAACTTGTCACTCAATAACAAAAGAAAATTTTTCCTAGTCATCTCTTATTCAATCAGTCCTTGAGCTTCTTCTTATCATCGTGAATAGGTAATTCAGCCATGCATATGCACTCGCACACACACATACGCATGCGCGTGCACGCACACACATATGCATGCACACATGCACACACACACCTATACAGATACCTCATACAAATTAAATACAGGTTCTTCTTTGTTTTAGAAGGAATCACTAGTAGATGAGGATGTTGAGCAAGAAAGCTAGGTTGTCTGGACCAGTGGTGTCAAGAACTCAGTTGGCTAAGCTCCCAAATGCTGCTCTAATCAGATTGTAGTGTAATTGGGAAATTATTAACATAAGAAATAAAAATACAAGAAAACTGATAATGTTAAGATGAGGTTTTCTAAGTCAATATGTAGCCCAAAGAAATCTTTAGGAATGGATTTCTATTTGAGTATGACATTTCTCTGGAACAGGATGTGCTAAGGAAGATAATTTGTGATAAACCATGGAAGACAGGTTGGCACGAGGTTGTGAAGGGCTCTAAATGTTAAAGAAGTTTCTCTTTTATCTTAGAGACAAGAGGAAGTCACTGCATCTGGTGTAATAAATAGGATGAGATGTAGGATTTCAGATAATCACTTGCCAGATGTAAGAAGGATAGACTGGAGTAGAGGCAGACTTTAGGGAAGCTGAGCAGTTAAGAGGCTACCACAGCAATTGGGACAAGAGGCAATGGGGACCTGAACTAGGGCAAATGAGTGGAGAGTAGGGGACAGTCAACATTGAGGCAGAATCAGCAAAAGTTGGCAGCTGGTTGGCTCCATGGGGTGAGGGAGAATGATGAATTGAGAGGCACACTGAAGTTATGAACCTAAACGAAAAATGGCAATCCTCCCACAAGCACTCTGTCTGCCCCTGTGTTTGGGCACTGATTGGTGATATATCTCCCTCACTTCTCCCTTTGAAAATTCTTCTTTTTCCTTCAGAACTCAACTTTGGCATCGTCTCTATGGAATATTTCTTGATATACAAGCCCTGCAATGCCAACTGTCTAATAAATACTCTTAATTGTCCTAGAGACTATTCAAATGCAACACATCCCAAATAGAACTCGTTATCTTTTCTCCAGTATTTTCTCCAGTATCCCCATTACATTTTTGTTTGTTTGTTTTGGGAGGCAACTGGGGCTAAGTGTCTTGCCCAGGGTCACAAAGCTAGTGTCTGAGAGCGGATTTGAACTCAGATCCTCCTGACTGCAAAGTCAGTGTTCTAGCTGCTGAGCCACCTACCTGCCCCTCCCTATTGCTTTTGGAAGCCCTGCAAGTCAGCTGGTGCTCAACCTTGACTTTACCCTTCTGTACCTTATCTTCCATAAGCATCAGTTGCCAAGTTGAATGATTTTGACCTTTCTTACATCTTTTACCAACCTTTCCTTTCCACTCACATAGCCATTGTCCTGGTTCAGAGACTCCCAACCCTTTACCTGGAAGCCTCCAGCTTCTCTCCTTTCTGATGCCAAATATTTCCACTGCCAAATATTGCTATAATACAGTTCTGGCTCTGCCAAGACTCTGTCTAGGAATCCTCAGTGGCTTACAATTGCCTCTAGGATAAACAGAAAAACTTGGTGGACATGTATAAATCCCTTAATCTTCTGTATTTAGCCCATCTTTTCAGGTTTTTTTGCATTTTTGCCATGCATGCACTTAACCTTCCATTCTAACTTGCCTGTGTTTTCCTGGCTGGTCATTCACATACAATTACCTCTTTAAGCTCCCCACTTGTTCAACCATTGCTCATAGAGTCAGGGTGGAATACATGCCCTTGTCCCTTTCACTTTTTCTCAGGATCTTTCTTCAAGGCTCAGCCCCTACATGAGGATTATACCATTCCACCCTGTTACTAGAACCCTTTACCAATTTCTCCTCCCCAGATTTGTTTTCTAAATTTGACTTGTCACAGAGTAAGAGATCCATTTTTTCATGTATGCCTTTTCACTATTAGCTCTTTATGGTGAATTCACTGGTCATATCCTTTGGAAAAAAAAATTTCTACATTAGTTATGTTTGAAAGAAGAATCAGAACAAGAAGGAAAAACATGAGAAAGAAAAAAATGAAAATAGTCTGCTTCAATCTGCACTCAGACTCCATAGTTCTTTTTCTGGATCTGGCTGACATTTTCCAACATGAGTTTTGTAATTGTTTAGATCATTGTATTTCTGAAAAGAGCTAAGTCTATCATAGTTGATCATCATACAATGTTGCTGCTACTGTGTACAATGTTCTCCTGGTTCTGCTCACTTCACTCAACATTTGTTCATACAAGTCTTTCCAGGTTTTTCAGAAATTCACCTGCTCATCATTTCTTATAATACAATAGTATTCCATTACATTCATATGCCATAATTTGTTCAGTCATTCCCCAATGGATGGGCATCCCCTCAATTTCCAGTTTTTTGCCACCACAAAAAGAGCTGCTATAAATATTTTTGTATGTGGGTTCTTTTCCCCTTTTTATGATCTCTTTGGGATACAGTAAGTCAGATCCTTTGAAAGGACTTAGCAGTAGGTAGATAATCAGTCTCCAGGTCAGAACCCCTGGGTTCAAGATCTGCCTCTGACACACTCTAGTTGAATAATTCTAGAGAATTCTGGAAAAGTCATTGAACTTCTTAGGGCCTCAGACTATGTTTGAGGTAGGGCTAATCCACCTTGGAAGAATCATTTTCCTCACTGAAGTTCCCTACCAATGAAATCACAGATCTGGGCCCAAAACACTCATGTTTGTTCTTTCTGAACATGTTTCTTCCCCATAACTGAATGTGAGCTCTTTGAAGGCAAGAACTGTGGACTGGAACAGATGAGATTAAGCAATGTTTGGGATTCATGAATAAAGCTTGTTTGTGAGTTAGCTATCTTCCTTCCTGAGCTGCTGGTAAGCCCATGGGGGCTGAGCCCTATGGCTCAGGATTTAGTCACAAGTTTCCCAGAGTAGGTATCATGATGAATGGCTCCAAGGAGGGAAGATTTGCAGGCAAGATGTCCCTTAGCCCCAACTCATCCCTTACCAATTTATTTTACGTTTTCTCAAAACTTTAAAGTACATGAAAGAGGATATATGTAAATAACCATTCTTTTTTTTTTTTTTTACCAGACCTGAGATTTCAATGGTATTGGTTCAATTAGGTCTTAGTAAGGAAGTACTTCTGCTAGCAATGAGTTCGATATTTATACTACAATTCACATTTTTGGAGAGGATGTGGGAACTAGCTTTAGAAACGGCAATCAGTATGTGTGAAAGGCAGAATGGGATCCCAGATCTTAGTGCTTCGAAGATTAGTGCTCCAGCCAATAGATTACACTGCCACTTTGGAGACCAAATTACAGCTCCTCCTCCTCTCCCTTCTCCTTCTCTTTCTCCTTCTCCTCCTCCTCCTCCTCCTCCTCTTCCTCCTTCTCCTCCTCCTCCTCCTTCTCCTTCTCTTCCTCCTCCTCCTCCTCCTTCTACTTCTTCTTCTTTTCTTCTCCTTCTTCTTCTCCTTCTTCTTCTTCTCCTTCTCCTTTTCTTCTTCTTCTTCTTCTTCTTCTTCTTCTTCTTCTTCTTCTTCTTCTTCTTCTTCTTCTTCTTCTTCTTCTTCTCCTTCTTCTTCTTCTTCTTCTTCCTCTTCCTCTTCCCCTTCTTCTCCTTCTCCTTCTCCCTCTCCCTCTCCCTCTCCCTCTCCTTCTCCTTCTTCTCCTTCTCCTTCTCCTCCTCCTCCTCCTCCTCTTCCTCCTTCTCCTCCTCCTCCTTCTCCTTCTCTTCCTCCTCCTCCTCCTTCTACTTCTTCTTTTCTTCTCCTTCTTCTTCTTCTTCTTCTTTTTCTTCTTCTTCCTCTTCTTCTTCTCCTTCTCCTTCTCCCTCTCATTCTACTTCTTCTTCTTCTTCTCCTTCTTCTTCTCCTTCTCCCTCTCATTCTACTTCTTCTTCTTCTCCTTCTTCTTCTCCTCCTTCTTCTCCTTCTCCTTCTTCTCCTGTAGCAGCAGTGGTAGCTACACATCATTGGGTATCTGGATGGCATAGTGGATAGAATTATGGTCCTGTGATCAACAAAAACTGAGTTATATTCAGCCTCAGACACTTACTAATTGTGTGAACCCAGGCAATTTCCTCCACATCTGATTTCCTCAGTTTCTTCATCTGTGAAATGGGGACAATGATAGCATCTACCTCCCAGGGTGGTTGTTGTGAGCATCCACTGAGATAACCAAGTGAAGCTCTTGGCACAAAGAAGCTCTATAGAAATGTTAGCTTCATCATGAGCATTTTTTCAGTACTCTACCAAGCATTGTACTAAGCTCTAAGGTTATGCAAAAGCAGCCCCTGCTCTCAAGAAGCCCATCACTAATTGGGGAAACAACATCTTAATGTCCATGTCCCAGCCAGAACCAACAGAACATGTAAGGGAGGTTATCACGGAGGTAAGATCCTGGCATCTGGGGGGTGGTGAGGAATAGCTCCTATAGAAAGGGGCATTTAGGATGAGACTTGAAGGAAGCCAGGAGGCTAGGAGGGACAGCATTCTGGATATGGCAAATATAGAATAGCAGGCTGGAGTGTCCCATGAACAGATAGTAAAGAAAATGAGTAATACTGTATCAAAGGACATGAGGAGAGGAAAGAGGTGAAAAAAGACACCAAGGGTAGGAAGAGGCCACTTTGTAAAGGACCATAAAAGCCAGAGGACTTTGCACTTTATCCTAGAGATCATTGGGAATCTCTGGAGTTCACTGACTCTTGGGGGAGGGCAGAAAAGTCAGGTAGGATATCATGATCAGTTGTGTGCTTAAGAAAATCACTTTTCTGGCAGAATGGAGGCTGGATGTGAGGGAGGAGATGCTGGAGGCAAGAATAACCACCAGATGCAGACCATTGTAATGGTCCAAATGTAAAGGGACAAGGTCTTCCCCAGAGGGGTGATTGTGTCAAGGGAGAGAAGGGGATGTATAGAAGTGATGCTGTGAAGGTAGAAAAGACAAGAGCCAACAACAGACTGAATACAGGGGAGTGAGTGTGTTACCTAAGGATCTGAGGATGACGTTGAGGTTGTGAGACTGGGGGACAGGAGTAGTGAGGGAACCTTGAGAGGAACAGGGAAGATAAGGAACCAGTGACCCCCACAATTATATTGGGAGGGGTCTCTATGGATGACCTAGATGAGCATTCCCAGAATGGATTGGGATAAGTTTCACTCTCAAAATGATAAGATTATAGATCTAGGAAGGGTCACTGCAAGATTCATTCTTTGGCAATGTGAAAATCTGAACCACTTTTCAGCCCCTTTTTATTCATTTAGTGAATTTATTGTGAATTTGTTATCAGTTTCATTCCAGGGCATCTGTTAGGAGCAGACACCTAGAGGATGAGTCAGCCGGTGGGAGGACAGGAGATGAGATGAATACTGGAGATACCCTCCTTGGCAGGTACCTGGCTAAAGTGGAGGAAGGCCTGGATTTAGGCCTACAACTTGGAAGCAACCTGGCTGCTAGGCAACTCTATGATGCCAGGCAGGACCCTCAGTCACTCAGTTTTCTCATTTGAAAAATGAGAGTGCAAAGGAAGGTGGTGAAGACCAACTTTTCCAACTTGACTTGTGAGTCCATGCCTGGCCTTGGTCCTATGAGAGTCTACCCAACATAAACATACCCAACACAAAGCTCTGACCCACGTCAGCACAAGTATTGATTTCTCTAGATGCAGGCTCAAAAAAAGTCTTTTCCTGCCAAATGAGAATTACTTGACCCAGTCAGTACTGAATCAGCAGCCAGCTGAGTGCCTAGGGAGAGAATATATATGTATGTGTATTCAGATAAAACACGCACATATATGCAGGTGGATATATACTCATAAATTCAAGCATACACACATATACACACATACATACATGTGTAGGTTGTACATTTATACACACATGTAACATACATAGACATAAGCATGCATATATGCATGCATACATACACATACGTAGGTGTGTATACGTACACATTTGCACACATGTACATATACATATAAACAAATATATGTGTACACACATGTATATATGTGAGTGTATATATAGGGGAGTAGGCATATCTGGTTCCCAGATTTAGCTCAGAAGCAACATGAATGCTGTTCTGAGTGGGAAGCTAACCCATCAGCAGAAAGGAGACACTCCTACAGCCCCAAACAGAAGGGAGCTGTGTGCCAAAAGCAGGCCCAGCTCCATTTCAGGAAAGGCCTCCTCTGACTCTTGTGTCATCTCTAAATCCCACAGTTCGTCAGCCTTATTCTCCATTGGGGGCAAAGAAAAGATCCAGGCGTTGGTCCAGACCTTGGGATCAAACATTCACTTCCTGTGTCTCTTGGGGGTATCCCAGGCCTCTGACCAGTAGAGCCAAACTCTTTGATGACTGAAATGAGTCAGGGAGGTCACAATGTCTCTGTGTTGGGACATAAGACTGGGCAAGGGGCCTATGGGCCTGCCAACTTGCTTTCCCAGTGACTCATGGTGACCTTAATCCAGACGCTCCCAGCCTTTTTTTTCAGCCTGTCTCCTGTCAGCATTCCTAACATTTGCTGCCTTCCCAAAGCCTAGAGTCATAAGGAACTTCAGACAGGCCAATGACTAAATACCCCAGGATCCCTTACACGAGATCATTCCCCCTTCCCAGCTACTAGTTTTTATATTTTACATACATTAATATGTGGCAATATCTCCCTTGGTAAGTTCCACAATAGAAGAACTGATAGGTGGTCATCTCTCCTCCTTTGAGTCATGGATAATGTCCAATTCAGATGATAAGAAAAGAAAGAAACAACAGTGATAATTCATTGAAATCTTAGAGAGTTCAAGACTGAAGGCATCTCAGAGGTCCCCTCATCCAACTTCTGTTTCAAATGGGGTGATTGAGGGCCAGATGCAGGGAGGCTCTCATTCAAGATCACACAGGAGAGTCTACGTATGAGCAAGGACTTCACCCCAGACTTTCTAGTTTGTCAGTAAGTATTAGTCAAGCGCCTACTATGTGCCCTACATTGTGCTAAACTCTGGGCATACAAAAAGAAGTGAATGACAATCCTTACCCTCAAGGAGCTAACCATCTAAGGTGAGAGGTGGCTAGTGTACAAATCTATGCCAAGCATGTTCTGTTTATAGATAAGTAGGGAACAAAGACCAGAGAAGTCATGAGACTTCAAAGCAGGTGGGAAGGCTTCCAGGAGAAAGAGATTCTAGCAGAGACTCAGAGGAAACCAGGGAGGTCATAGTGAGTGGAGCAAACTAGGAAGAGGATTTGAGGTCTGCTCAGCCCACTGCCTTTTACCAACACATTTCCTGCAAGGCCAGAAGGTGACGAATTATCTTTCAATTCACATGTTCAAAAATCTGCTTTTGATTTCCTTTCAAATCCTCTAAATCTCTTCTTCTGAAGTTAGGGAATTTCACGTCCGCCATCTAACTGCTACAATCTAGTTTGGTCCTCAACATTCCATGCTCAGCTTTCCTGGCTCCAGGCCTTCAGGGGATTTGATAAGTCTCTTCCTTTTCTCCTTCCCATTGGCTAATGCAAACCCATATCCAAGCCCATTAGAGAAAAGGATGAGAGGCTTGCTGTGTGGAACGTGGGAGAAGCTGGTGGCCCTGGAGGGATTTCACCGCCTTGCTCCTCCTACTTTGGTAGAGTAAAGAGCTCCCAGGGCATTTCTGGCATATTTCCATTGTTTGCCTCTAAAACTCAAGTTTGTGTTGCCATCGTGGCCCCAAACCACAGGGCAAGTCCTCTGGGCTCTAGGTCTGGAAAGTGAAGTCAGGGACAGGGTCAAGTCAACTTCCTGCTGGAATTTCTGAGGTTCAATGAAAAGTCTCTCAGTTTTTTAGTCTTCAATTGTCAAAGCACTCAAGAATCCTTGCTTTGAGCTGGAAGCCTTCATTTTACGTTAAAAACAATATAATAATAATATCATATTTCTTGAATTATTTAAGGAGCTATGTCCTTAGATTATTCCTTTACCTCTTACCCCTCCTTTTCCAGAACAGTCAATATTCATTTGGTTATTTTACCACCTCTTTAATTGAATCTTTTTGAATAAAAAAATACATCATACATTAACTCATAAAAAATAACAATTTACTATATTAAACATGAATTTAAAAGTAACTTTAAAGCAGACTCCTCACTCTCCTTTGCTACCTTCTACTTATTATTCTCCTCTCTATTTCATTCATTCATTCAACAAATATTTGAATAGTAAATGTATGTACTCTGACCCAGAAATCCTCACTTCCAAGTATGTGCCCTAAATGAAGTCCAATATGTGTACTTGTGTGCATACAGAGAGAGAAAGAGAGAGAGAGAGAGAGAGAGAGAGAGAGAGAGGGAGAGAGGGAGGGAGGGAGAGAGAGAGAAATGCCGCTGACTAATTAATTAATGATTCATTGTTTGCAAAAAGAAAGAAAGTATTCAGGAAAGTGTTTATGAATCCACTCCAGAAGAGTGCTAAAGTAAACTTTCATGTGTGCAATGAGGGAATAAAAAATAGAAAAGTAGCTAAATTAATGAATATACAATACAATGGGCTTACACTGCCATCTGATACAGTGGAAGGTAAGACTGAGGTTAGAAAAATATTTTTACTTTTAGGAATTTCATTTGCTGTGTAGTATTTGTACCACTGTAAATTTTATCCATTAATAAAAGTATTATCTAAAAGAAATATTTTTAATATAGAAATTTTAACATAAAAGGTCACAAGTCTAGGGAATTACTGGCAAGAAAAATGCTTTGCATGTTATCAATTTTATTTTCTTTACTGCATTTTATGGGTTATTACATGGTTACTATGTTAGAAAACATGCATATTATCAGAATCAATGTTTTGTCATAAAAAATTGTATTCAGAAAAAAATATTTTCATTAATCTCTAATGAAAGATTACAGTTTTGAGTGGTCATGGGAACCTAAGCCTTATTTCTCATAGGTTCAATATATCAACATTAGTGTTTTTGACTTTCCTACTGTTTAGGAACATTACCCCTTGTGAAAGCTGAGGATCGCCTGTACATGGCAAGTGGCTGTCTAACAACTGTCTGAAGACCTTCACTGAATGGGAACTCCCTTCTTCTTAAGGCAATCCATTCTACTTTTACACAGCTCTAATTGTGACAAAGGACTTTTCCAACTTACTCAACTTGGATTCAACTCTTGATTACTTCCATCCATCCATCCATCCATCCATCCATCCACCCATCCATCCACCCATCCACCCATCCTTTTATGAAGAGAAAAAAGATCTAGTACTTTTTATAAATATGACTAGAAAGGGACTGGTTAGTCACAAAACAGGGGGCAGCAATCACAAAAGATAAAATAGGCAATTTTAATTAGGTGAAATGGGAAAGTTTTATTCAGACAAAATCAATGCTTATAAAAAGACATATAAACATATATATATATATATATATATATATATATATATATATATATATATATATATATGTAGCACATAATGGAAGCATAGAGGATATTGAGTAAGGGGGAAATAGTATCAAATAAGTTGGTTAAGAAACTGATATTCGAGATATAACCCAAAATAAATTCTTTAAACCAAAAGCCATTCCCCAAAAGGTGAGTTATCAAAGGATGTGAACAAAAATTTCTCAGAAGAATTACAAACTATTAATGATCACATAAAAGAGTGCTCCAGATTACTAATAGAGAAAGTCAAATCAAAGCTATTCATAGGTTTCACCTCATACCCAGTGAATAAGTAAAAATGACAAGAAATAGTAATAGTCAGTACAGGAGGTATTGTCAAAAACTGGCATGTAATACATTTTTTTGGTAAAATTGTGAAAGTTTTTGATGATTCTGGAAAGTAATTTTGAATTATGGTAAAATGTGACTAAAATGTTTTCTCTCATTGACTCAGAGATCCCAGTGCTAAGAATCTATCCCAAGGAAGTCGATGACAAAAAAATTGAGGTACTTTTGTGCCAACTGAATTATAACCTAGGTCCTCTATAATTTTTGAACTACAGCTCATTATTGGTATAGGATGCTCCTGTTTAACTCTATAAATGGCATGAGTTAAAGTGCATGGGGAGACTTTTTGGAGTGTAACTGAGTCATAGAAACAGACGTAGAGGAATGTTGAAAATTAGCTAGGGCAAATGTCATTTTAGAGTTGAAAGAATTAAGGCCCTTAAAAAAGAGATTTATTTGTAGAATCAGGAGACTTGAGATGTTTCATGAATCTCCTGATTCTTCAAATAAGTACAGCCATTTCCCCTGCATACTGCCTGGCATTTACCTCAAATAAAGCAGATCTTCTGAACTTTGTGTATGTGATGGGTCCCTTTGGCATTAGTTTGGTGAAGCCTAGACAACCATTCTCAGAATCACACATCATGTTTTTAAGTAATTTGCAATTAAATAATTTTTAAGTAATTTGAGGAAATGACAAATTTTAGTGAGATCAGTGGAAATAAAGACATAGTTTTTATTTCAAATTCACATACTCCTGAAATCTGTAAGGGTTAATGGACTCTAGGTTAAAGACTTTTGGTAGATTATTTTCAGAGAATCACACAGTCTCAGAGTTGGAAGAGACTTTAGCAGTAATTGAGGAGGCCATCCCACACCAGGACAAAAATCCCTTCAGTTCCCTTCGCAAGTGCTCATCCTTTTTTTAGAGGTCTTGGATGGGAGATGGGGAGAAAGAGATCACTGGACTTGGCTTGACTTTGAACCCCTCCATTGACATTTCTTACCTGTGTGAACCAGAACAAGTTACCAGAACAAGGTGTAACAAGTTACACCTCATGTTCAGTAGCTTCATCTCTAAAATGGGGATAACAGCTCCTACCTGCTTCTCAGGGCTGTGAGACTGATGAAATAACACAGCTTAATAGCTCAAAAATGAAATAAGATATTTTGGGCACTCTCTATAAGCAGATAAATACTCATACAGATATAGGCATGTCCTCATATGTATATACATACATACATCTATGTGTGCACATGTATACACTGATATTACATATATGTTATGCATATATAAGCATATATACATACCTAGGTATACATTCCTCTTGTTGGTGTTGCTCAGTCCTGTCCAACTGTTTACGATTCCATGAACCATGACGTACCACTTCTAGCCATGGGGCTTCCTTGGCAAGGCAAATGGAGTGGTTTGCCATTTTCTTCTCCAGTGGATTAAGGCAAACAGAGGTTAAGTGACTTCTTCATGGTCATGTAACTAGTAAATATCTGAGGTCAGATTAGAAGTCAAGTCTTCCTGACTCCAGGCCTGGTGCTCTATCCACTGAGCTACCTAGGTGTTTCATATGGAGATTCCCATATATGCATACACAAAAACATAACATGGGGTAACATAATATTTATATCTGTATATCTATAAATACTAATTACCATGGTGTGTGTATAATATACACATACATTATATAATGATATGCATATCTATATATAATATTTTACAATATTGTTATATATAATATAAAACATTACGTATATAATGGTATTATATAATGCATGTGCATGTATATGTATATAAACACATACTTTATGTAATCTGGATATTACATAGATGTCACTTAGCAAACTTTAAAGCACTATGTAAATATGATCACTTATTATCTACTAAAATTCCTAGGTTTTCTTTTTGAATTATCTATTCTTAAATCCCAAATGTGTCCTGGTAGAGTTTGGTTTGGGAATATCCATGGAAACTTGACATTTATCCCTATTTGACTTCTTCCCATACTCAGTCCGTTGTTGGATCCTTTCAGATGTGTTTGGCTCCTGGCCCTGTCATCCCAGTTGCTTGGGTCTCTCCTCCAAGAACCCTGTCCTCCCAGTTTCACTCTTCTCCCTTATCTGTCATGTCCTAGCTGTCTCCCGGTTCTCAGCCTATGTCTCCAGTGTTCCCTTCTGGGTCTCCTTTCCCAGGAAATCTTCCACCCCCCACCCATTTAATGTGAAGAATTATACACTCAATCCTAGATCCTTTTCTATTCTCTTTCTATTTCTCCCTCAGTGATCCCACCTTCTTACTTGTTAGCTACACAGATGAATTTTGTAGAAAGGAAGGAAGGAAAAAAGGAAAGAAGGAAGGATGGAAGGAAGAAAAATAGATTATACATATAAAGAAATACTTATACCTGGATTTCCATGGATAAATATGTATATACACATGCACACACATATATGGATATATGTATATATACATGGATAAGATATATACATACATATACATATTTTTATCGTATCAATATAAACATGTATATGTACACATATATACATACATATTAACATACATATATGTGCATATATCTCAACCATCCTTCAGCACAGCTGCCCTCATGCATTACTAAACTCATGTTGGTGCAAGGTTAATTAGCATCTCAGATGCTAATTAATATGACAAAATGGCGCTCACCATCTTTTCCTCCAAAGTTTCCTAATTCTTTTGAAGATTTGAAACCTGTGAGGTGTTTTTGACTCCATTCTCAAGGCTTCAGATAAAGTAGCTCAATGTATGTACAGGTCAATGCCCCCTCTCTCCTATTCTAAGGTACTCAGTGTGTCCCATTTGCTCTAGGAGAGACTGTGAACTCTTCAGACCGGTGTTTAAATCCAGGTAAGTCAGTAATGCTTTTTAAGCACTTGTGGTTATGTGTCAGGCATTTGCCAAGGGTTGGGCCCTTCGGGCTAAGGACTGGGTAATCTGAATCTGACCTATGATGCTTCAGATACCCGATGCCAAGGGTCTTCTACATTTGCATGACAGTTATCACTCCTAATTTCCCCTCTCTTCATCTTCACTCAAATCTTTTCCAATCCGTTTCTTCCATGAAGGTCCTGAATTTTCACATAAGAGCATCGTTTCCTTAATATGCGACACTCTTCCACCCATTCTATCTCTTCTGCCTTTTTCCTTCTGCTGCTCTTTTTAAATAAAATATCCCTTCCCAGAGTAAGATGCCTGAAGCAGACCAAGTTTCAGGGATGGCCATGAGGACTAATTACCTCCTTTGTGTGTATGTCTCTATACAGCCCTTTTCATTACGAGATTATATGTGCTTTTGTATGAATGCCTGAGATCAGAGCTTCTATACTGCTTCTCTTCATGGAGAGTCTGTTCCAGGCTGACCATTTTCCACTGGAGTTGCTGTTTTTTATGATCTCTGTGGTCAGTTTTTTCCCTCCCAGTGTTGAGCCGCTTGTCTGGCTCCATGTCTGCTTAACAGCACTGGGACAGCTGGGAATAGACCTTTCAGTCAGCCAGTACTAACTCCAAATACCCACAGACATTGACTCATATTTGGGTAACAACTTGCTCCATGTACAAGAGGCCTTTAGCCGCTAGGTGGCAATGTGGACCCATTCTTTATCGATTGACTCCACTGGCCAGGCTTATTATCTTCTAGGGTGCGGGGATCCATGCAGCTCATGCAGTACAAAACCCAAAGTTGTCACATCTCTTGACATAGCAGTGTATGAGGGACAAAACTGAACAAACAAATGCAAAAGCACACAAACCAGGATGCAGAAAAGATGCACAGATGAGAGCAAGAACTGACCCAGCATGAGTCGTAACAGAAATAATACAAGGTAGCTTTTATGGGGAACTTTAGGGATAGCAAAGTACTTGAAGATCATTTATTCTAACTTCACTCTAATGCCAAAAGATCATGTCATCGCTCACACCATTTTACAGATGAGGAAACTGATATTCATGCGAGTTGCGATTTGCCTGTGGTCATACATCCTGGATGGATCTTGGGTGGCATTCAAACCAGGCTTGCTTTTTTCCTTAACCTTTATGCTTACTACTTAATACACAAAGGAAATAAGAACATCAGCTCTAGAGAAGGTGTTAAAACTCAAGTCCAATCTTTTCATTTTGCAGAGAAAGAGAATGAGCCCCACCGAGAAGTGACTTACCCAAGGTCACGCTGTTAGGCTTCACCAAAAGTACATTTTGAGCCCAAGTCCTGGGAATCCATCCAAACCCTGTGCTCATTCTAATACTAAACGTAGGAAGTCTCAAAATGCAGGCTCAACATTTAGTAAAGGTTGGAACATAGGCCATAGACTTCAGTTCTCCATGGCTCACTTTCCTCATTTGTTAAAAAAGGTGCATATTCACACGGCATACCTCACAGGCTTGTTGGGAGGAAATCACTTTATAAAATTTAAAGTTCTAATGTCACTACTAGAGCTGTTATCTAGTGCTATATGAATGAATGAAGGAGTAAATGAATGAATTAAGCATTTATTAAATACCTGCATACAAATTACATGCTGAGTGCTGGACGCAAAATAGAAAAGTCAGCCAGTGCCTGGCTCAGGGCCTCCCACTCCTACTGGTTCACACTGGCACTCTCCAAGCCCACCAGACAATCAAGTAACAAGTAGGTATCCAGTGCCTGCTCTGTTACTAACCATAACCTAGTGAGGTCATTCCTCTACCACTGGATCCATGGTTCCCTTCCACAGAGTTGGAGGAGGATGAGAGTGGTGGTTATGGTCTGTGATCAAGGGACTGACTGTTGGTTTGCCCCTACATTTCCACCAGCTACTAATTTACATTAATTAATATTATCCTATAATTGTCCTATTTTTAACTATTATGACACATTTTTATACATCTCAAAGGTTAATAAAGCATTTTCTTTGCAACAACTTGGTGATGCAGGAAATATATGTGTGCAAGGAAACCCTCTTCCAATTAGCTAGGCTCCCTAACTAGGTCATTCTTAGCTCCTCACCCTCTATCACCACCATGATGCATATTTGAACACATGCATTAAACCTCTGTTACATGTCCCTGATATGCCCCCTTCTCTCCTCTCATATTGCCCCAGTCTGATTCAGGCCTCTTTCACCTCAGTGCTGGATTATTGCAATAGTCTGCTGACAGATTCTGCCACTGAGTCTCTCCCCAGTCCATTCTCCACTCAGTGGTCAAAGCAGTCTTCTTAAAGTGCCAGGCTGACCATGTTGATCTCTACTCAGTAGACTCCAGGGGTTCTCTATCACCTCCAACATCAAATATAAAATCCTTTTCTGGCATTCAAAGACCTTCAAAAGCTGACCCCTCCCTAACTTTCCAGTCTTTTAGTTTACACTCCATCCTAGTTCCTCATGTATTCTGATCTAATGACACTGGCTTCCTTGATGTTCCTTGAACAAGACACTCCTCTTGACTTTGAGAATTTTCATTAAATATCACCCATGGATGGTATCCTCCCCTTCCTCATCTCTACCTCCAGACTTTCCTGGCTTCCTTCAAACCCCAGGCAAAATCCCACCAGTTACTAGAAGCTTTTCCTAATGTCCTTTAATTTAGCATTAATTAATGTCCCTTTTAGGATATGAACTCCTTGAGAGCACGGGCTGTCATTTTCCTTTTGTTTAATTTCTAGGATTTAGCACAATGCCCTGCCTATAGCTGGCACTTAATAACTGTTCTTTGAGTGTTTTTATCCTTACTTAACAGATAAGAAAACTGAGACTCAGAAAGAGTAAGTGATTTAGTCAAGGTCACAAGATTTTTAAGTAAGTTCTTTCTATGAAGGGAAGGCAAAGAAGAAACACTGCTTGTTTTAACTGAGGCTAAGCCTCCATTTGGGTGCATTTTCCCAATATTGTAGAAAGATCTCTGGATTTGGAGACAGTAGACTTGGCCTCAATTAACAATTTTAAGTCTTACTAGTTGTGTAACCACAATCAAGTTACTTGATCACTCTTCTGCCTCAGCCTACCTCATTGGAAAGATAGATAAAACTACTCACATTTTACACCAAAAAGTTTCTGGGGTTTTTTGTTTACAAATATCTTGAGAAAAGGGTTTTGTAAACTTCAGTGTATTGTGAGATATCTGGAAATAAAGGGTGCCAATCAAGAGTCACAAGAAAGCAGGAGAGATTACCCGTGGCTGGTAAGGATGCTCCAGAGGCATCCCACCAATATCAAGTGATCTGGAGAAAAAACTCCTGTGGGAAAGATGCTTATGGAGGAGAGTAGAGCATCCATCTCTGCCACTCTGTACCTCATTTCAGCCATGTAAACTCGAAGGAGAGCTATGCACCAGTAGGAGAAATATACTGTGGGCATACAATGGTACAGAGAAACATTCATCCTAAGGAGGAAGCAGATTAAAGGGCAGAACCTCTAACAAGCCAGATTCAGGATGAGAAGAGAAACAGATCTTGGGGTCCTAGCTGCACAACACTCTCAGCAGAACCAAGGCATTACAGAGGAGCCACATGAGAAGCCTAGAAAGAGAGGCTTCCAGGCCCTTAAAGTACTAGGAGGTGTGAGCTTCCTTTGTAGATGTTTAGCTACCAACTCTGAGGAAATGTATGCATTTAATATATTTCAAAGTTCAACCTGCATTATAAACATTTTTTCCATCCATCCATCCTTCCATCAACATTTTTAGTGCCTACTATGTGCCAGCACTGGGAATATAAAAAATGCCTGCCGTGAGGACACAGAAAGAAGCCAAAGACAGTGCTCCCTTCAAGGAGCTTACAGTCTTATGGGGGAGACAACAGGCAAATATATATTTATATATATATGTGTGCATATATGTGTGTATGTGCATATTGTATATACACATAGATACATTGAAATACATGTATACATATTAAAAACATCATACACACACACACACATATATACAAAGCAAGCTACATATGTGATAAACAGGAAAGTAGTAGAGTGAAAAGGAGTTGGAGAAGGTTCCCTGCAAAGGTGGGTTTCACCTCGGTCTTAAAGGAAGCTAAGGAGACCAGCAGTTGGAGTCGGGGAGGAAGAGCTTTCCAAGTATGGGGGAGCAATCAGAGAAAACACCCAGGGTCATGAAATGGAGGGTCTTGTTTTTGGAACAGCCAGGAGGCCAGCGTCACTAGATCAAAAAGTACACATCAGAGAGTAAGGTATAAGAAGAACAGAAATGTAGGTAATGAAGGGCTTGAAGAATTTTGTCTTTGATCTTGGAAGCAATAGGGAGTCCCTGGAATATATGGGGAGGGTGATGACATGAAAAAAACAATAAATCAAGCCATGATGTGTAATGTTTGTCAATTTCCAAGGTGTAAATGTTCACTGAAAATTTAATAATTGGTTCAGGCTGGCTCCAGCACACTCTTGCCCACATGGATCCTACACATGTGCTTCACTACAATTATATTCTAAGTTTAAGCCAACTCTTGCAGTGGATACTTTATAAGAGAATAAACCCCAGGTTATGAAGAAAATGTTATATAGGAGCAGTTCTTACTGTACTAGTATCTTGAACTTTTCTACGAATAAATTGCATTACTATTAATGGACAGCGCATTGGTGGGGGCTTCAAAGCTATGTAATGTTGGACGTGTGGCACCACAGGGCTACACCTGGAGCCAAGATAGCTGTCACTTTCTGGGGTTCCAAATCAAGAATGCTGTGAGTAAGGGGAATAAACCAGAAGGGTCTTAGTTATAGTGGAACAGTTTGTGATTTTGCCTATAGAAGGAGGACCGAAGGGGATGAAGGCATATATGGAGCAGTCTCATTCTTGCTTTTCTTATTCTCCTCATCTTTGTATTCATCGTATTATCAATAATTACTACAACTCCTTTCACCTGTTCCGTTAATATCTCACGCAATCAATCTTCCTCCTGCCCCCTTCTCCAACTCTTCAATCTTTCCCTTCTTTTGCTTCCACAGACATTATCAGATTTCCCCATTCTAAAACACCTTTCTCTAATCTCTTCTAGTCCTCTGACCATTGCCCATGACCTCTTTCCCCTCACTGCGAAAGTTCTCAGATGACTTCTGCCATTTCCTTTCTCTCTCCTGCCTCCTCTATCCCATAGCAGCCCATTTTGGTCGCACCCTCATCCCCCCACCCCCAAACTCCAGGTCCGCTGGGCTTTTCTCTGACTTCCTCCTCCTTTCATGCTTTTGGATCATTTACTAGAGCTGACCATCTCCTTGAAGCTTCCTTCCTGCTAATGCACTTTCCTAATCCTTCACCTTCACCTCACTTCAATAAGCATGTATTAAGCACTAGGGCAGCGAGGTGGAGCACCAGTACAGGTGTCAGGAGGACCTGAGTTCAAATGTCACCTCAGACACTTGAGAGACACTAGCTGTGTGACCTTGGGCAAGTCACTTAACCCAATTGCTTCATCCTGGGTCATCTCTAGTCATCCTGATGAATATCTGGTTACTGGATTCAGATGGTTCTGGAGGAGAAGTGAGGCTGGTGATCTGCTAGTGAGCCCTCCCTCACTCAAAACAAAGTCAAGTGCAAGTCATGTCATTATTTCTCTGATGACATGGTCTTCTTCGGCAACGAAGAACGAACACACACACACATTAAACACTAACTGTGGCAGGTGCGGTGCTAGGGATTGGGGACCCTGAGTGAAATGCAGGTGTTCCTCTAGGAACACAACCCATTGAGGGATTTCCAAAGTATGGAAGGTGTGGGGGCTTTGGTAATCAGGAGTTTACAATCAACCAGAGACAAAGAGGAACTAGTAAAGTCATCTGTTTTACATCTCATTTGCTTATTGTTTGTGTGTACTTCTTCTAATTAATGCTTAGAAGATAAGACAGGCTGGCTGCTTAGATCTCCTGGACTTGGGGAGCCTGGCTCTAAGGCAGAATAACAATGAATCACACACTCACTTGAAACAAAAGGTGTGATTAACTTTCCCGCAGCCTTGCCTGGATGAAACCCACTCCCCTCCACCATGAAGAGCTAATTTATTTTTAGTTTGTATCGTTTTCCTTCCAAGATTTTTCCACCTACTATTATTTTGCTTTCTCCAACTTTCCCTTATTTCTTTCAAGCTTCCTTAGATTTGTCTCTTTCTCAGTCTTGTGTCCCTACCGAAGTGCTTGGGACATAGAGGATGTTTTATAAATCCTTGTGGATCACTTGCTGATTTACTGGTTTTCTACTATTGCATTCATTTAGTCATTCAACAAACATTTGTGAAGTACAGACTATAAGTCCGACTCTGTGTTAGGTGCCCAGGATCCAAAACTGTGAATGAAACATTCTTTTCTCCTAAAGCTAAATGGCTTCTGTCATCCACCAAGGAAATGTCACACCTTCTTAGAGCTCCTTACCATCCCCCAAGCCAGGAGTTCTTACCTGGGGTCCATGGTTAAGTTTCAGGTTTGTAATCTGGTGATTGTTTCCAATTTGTCTGTATCATTTGTACATAGTTGTTTCAACGTTATCTCCTCCATTTAACTGTGAGCTCCTGGAGGTCAGGGATCATCTTTCGCCTTCATTTACATCTCCAGTATAGTGCCTGGAACATAGAAAGAACTTAGTAAATATTTACCTGGCTGTCTGACTCTTCATGACTTCTGATAATGTGTACTTATATGTGTATGTACACATGCAGGGATGTGATGATAAATGTTTAACAATCAGCTCTCAAGAAAAGATGCACAGCACACTTTAAAATTTAATATGTGTTATTAACATTGTTCTTCACCACTTTTTAAAGTCTACTCAAAAACAATAACAAACCAAGACAGATTAAGCCTTGCTTGCAGTCTTTGCTGATTTCTGCGCTGTCATTTTGAAACTTCGAAAAATTTAACAACTGGCTCTCACAATCTGGTATGAAATGGCTGTAGCCCAACACTGCACAGATACACTTACAAAATCTGATTCCACACAGTATAGCCTTACATGCACATCCATGCAATAATCATATTACTATATCCATGCAATGACACCTAAGTTTGGAGCAGCCAGGTGGTATAGAGGAGAGAGTGCTGGACTTGTGGGAGACATGAGTTCAAAATCAAGCCTCAGATACTTACTAAATGTGAGACTCTGGGTAAGTCATTTAACGGCTCTCACTCTCTGTGTCCTTGTGAGTCAAATGGAAATAATAAAAGCACCTACCTCACAAGATCGTGGTAAGGATCGAATGAGCTACTGGAGAAAAAGGACTTTGTAGACATAAGCTGTTTAAATGTTAACTGTGTATGGAGATATATATGTGTGTGTGTGTGTGTGTGTGTGTGTGTGTGTATACACCCACACCCACATACATATACGTGCATGCATGTATGTATATATACATATATGTGTGCATATATATGTGTATGTATTTATACACATATATAAATGCATGAGAGATTTCCTTTAGAAAGTACATGTGTGCATGAGTATGTGTGCCAGAATCCTAAGATTGTAGATTTAGGCCTGGAAACTCCCTAAGAAGTCATCAAGATCAAATCCTTCTTTTGTAAGGTGAGGAAACTGAGGCTGAGAAAAGTCAACTGACTTTCCCTGGGGTTGTACAGCTCCTGATGCCAGCTCAGCTCTTCTTGTTTCCAACTCAATGCTCTGTCCACTGTGCCACCTTCTGGTAGCTAGTTAGAAGCGCAATGGCACAGTTGGAGAAATTCACCTGTGAAGTTGTTTAGAGTGCTCATTAACGCCTCTGGCTTCTTGTTGCACTAACGAGCTTCATGTGTGTGGCTTGGCTGCATAGGTCTCCAACCGTAAGACCAAGGGCACCTGCATGGGGTCATGCAAAACAAGGAACTATCTATCTCTATGCACTGTAAACACTTGCAAGAAGAGCCAACTCCTTCACCCCATAGCTCATCATGATACCCTACTTCTCTAGGTACAGATTTAGAAGAAGGCCTTGTCTCCTCACCCATGAAAATACTGGGAAGTCCAAAGCCTAGATTAAGACTAGAAATTCAGAACTCCCATTCCCAAGAGACTATAAATAATAGAAGCCAATGTTCAGACTTGTACTACTTGCTGTCCTGTGGACAGTGGCACTTGATTCCTGTTAGCGGTTGAACTGGGTTATTTTACTTGCTAGAAAGGGATTTCCCCCTCCCCTTATGAAATATGTCAGGTCTTTCCCTCAGCTGTATTACTCTGCCCCTAATTTATCTGTAGCCCCAGTAGGCTGCATCATGCCTTTGATTAAATCTCAGTATCCAGGCATTGAGCAAAGGGTTATTCTTTTCTATCCTGCTAACAGTGTGGCTGTTGGCTTATCACAGAGCAGCTTGAATAATGAGGAAGGGCTATGAGAGACCACCTCTCTGTTCATGCTGCTAAGCCCTGACCCATGACATTCAGCCCCTACCCTGCTTAAGTGAATGTTCCCAAGGTGCTGAAATTTCTCATTGTGGCTGTGCTTAGAAGGCAAAAGAGATGCCTCGCTCTAATAAGACAAGCACTGTGCAGAAGGTTGATGTCAGGACAGAGTAAGGTTGTATTTTTTTTAAGAGGGCAAAGGGGAAACCAGATGAAAGTTAAGCAAAGATTAATAATATCAATTAACCTAATGGTATTCAATATGAAAGGCAGTTTATTAAGAATTGAAAAGAGTTTCAGAAAAAAAATTTTTAAGAAAATATTCACTTCAATAAATACATCTGATTATATTTTAAAATTTTGAATTTCAAATTCTCTCCCTCCATCTAACCCTTTCATATAGATTATACATGTGAAGTCACGCAAAATGTATTTCCATGCTAGTCATGTTGCAAAAGAAAACACATGCAAAAAATTAATTTTTAAAAAGTATGTGTCAGGCTACACTCAGTTCATTAGTTCTCTCTCTGGAGGTCAATAGCATGTTTCATTACAGATCCAGGAGAATTGCCTTGGATTATTATTTCATTCAATGTAGCCAAGTCTTCTACAGTTGATCATCATCACAATATGGTTGTTACTGTGACAATATTCTGATTCACTGGACACTTCACCTTATATCAGCCCATTGTAAGACTTCTTAGGCTTTATCCTGTTCATCTCTTATAGCATAATGATATTATATCACAACTTGTTCATCCCTTCCCCAATTGATAGGCATCCCCTCAGTTTTCAATCCCTTGTCACCACAAAGAGAGCTACTCTATATATTTTGTACATGTGGATCCTTTTTCTTTTCTTATAATCTCTTTGAGACACAGACCTAGTAGTGGTATTGCTAGGTCAAAGGGTATGTGTAGTTTGGTTGCTCTTTGGGGCTAGTTCCAAACTGTTCTCTAGAGTAGTTGGATCGGTTCCGAATTCCACCAAAAGTACATTGTGTCACTATTTTTCCACATCCTCCCCACAACATTCATCCTTTTCAGTCACTGTAGCCAATCTGATAGGTAGGATGTGGGATCTTAGAGTTATTTTTATTTGTATTTCTCTAATCAAATAACAATTCTGAGCATTTTTTCAAGCGATTGTTGATAGCTTCCATTTTTTCTTCTAAAAACATGCTGTTCTTATCCTTGGACTACTTATTAACTGGAGGATGGCTCTCACTTTGATATATTTGGCTCAATTCCCTACATATTTGAGAAATGAGGTGTTTATCAGCAAAATTTGCTGTAATTTTACCCCAGTTTTTTACTTTCCTTCTACATTTGGTTGCATTCGTTTTGTTTGTACAAAAACTTTTTTTTAATTTCATGTAATCAAAATTACTCATTTTATCTCCTGGGTCCTTATTTCTCCCGTCTTTGGTCATACATTTTCCCGTTGTCTATAGCTCTGAGAGGTAAATTGCTCTTTGCTTCCCTAATTTATTTATCATATCTCCCTTTATGTGTAAATCATTTATCCATTTTAATCTTTTCTTGGTATAAAGTTTGAGATGTTGGTTTTTGCCTAGTTTCTTTCAAACTGCTTTCCATTTTTTCTTGTAATTTATCTCAAGTGGTGGGTTATTGTCCCATAATCTTGGTTTTTTTTTGGTTTATGGGGCACTAGATTGTCATTATTCAGTCATATCCAATTTTTCATGACCCCATGGACCATAGGACACCAATACTACCTTGGGGTTTTCTTGGCAAAGATGCTGGAGTAACGGTTGGCCATGTCTTTCTCTGGTGGATTAAGACAAACCAAGGCGAAGTGATTTTCCCAGGATCATATGGCTATTGTTAGAGGCTGAATTTGAAGTCAGGTCTTCCTGACTCCAGGTTCAGTTCTCTATCCACTGGGACACTTAGATCCCTGTGATTTTCAACCGTGTATTGTGTACTGAATCAATTTTAGATAGATACTACTTATCCTTTTATTAAATACTCCCTTTATTCCTGTGCTTTCCAGTGTTTTTTTAAATATAAATGGGTGTTGTATTTTATCTGAAGCATTTTCTGCATTAACTGATATAATCATATGATTTTTGGTGTTTTTGTTATTGATATGGTCTGATGCTGATAGTTTTCCCAGTATCGATCCAGCTTTATATTCCTGGTATAAATTCCATCCAGTCATAGTGATGGGGTGATGGGACCTGGATCCAATAGCACATGGTCTTTGTGATGTAGTGTCATCATCTCCTCACCAGTATTTTATTTAATTTTTTTGCATCAATATTAAATAGAGAAATTGATCTATAGTTTTCTTTTTTTGTTTTTGTTCTCCCTGATTTAGGTATCAAAACCATATCATGTCATAAAAGTAAATTGTTAGGACATCTTTTCGGACCTTTTCCGATAGTTTATATAGTATTGGCATTAGCTGTTCCTTAAATATTTGATAGAATTACCTTGTGAATCCTTCTTCAGGGGATTTTTCTTAGTTTGCTTATTTATAGCTTGTTCAATTTCTTTTTTTCTAGGATAGTATTATTTAAATATTCTATTTTCTCTCCCTGTTAATCTGGTCAATTTGTAGTTTTGTCAATATCCATCCATTTCACTTAGATTTTCTGCTTTCTTGCCATATAGTTGGGCAAAATAATATCTAACAAAAGAATGGATTTTATCTTCATTATTGCGGAAATTCATCCTTTTCATTTTTGATACTAGTAATTTGATTTTCTTCTTTTTAAAAAAATCAAATTAAACAATGGTTTATCTATTTTTTCATAAAGCCTAGTTTTATTTATTATCTCAGTTGTTTTTTACTCTCAACTTTATTAATCTCACCTTTGATTTTTCAGGATTTCTATTATGGTGTTCAAATTTGTTCTTTTCCTAGTTTTTTGGTTTTTAGTTGCACGTCCAATTCACTTATCTGTTCTATATTTCTTTTATTGATGTCCTCATTTAGAAATACAATTTCCCCTTAAATAATACTCTTTCTATATCCCACAAGTTTTGACATTTTGTCTTATTGTTGTCTTTCTCTTCCATGAACAGCTATCTTTATAGCATTAAAGAGACTGAATCACTTACTTTAGCTATTTTTTTCAAAATAGCTAAGTAAAACTTATAAAGAGAAATACGTTTGCAAGGGGAAATGAGGTATATGTCATTGTTGTGCCTGTAGAAGCATAATCCTATAAAGAAGGCTGGGAGTTGATGCTTGTAAGAATAGGAGACAAAATTGATGTCGCCCCTTCAGTCTAGGGAAGTTGAAAAGTAGCCAGGGATTCATGTATTATGGTGGAAATGAGGGTTCAAATGAATGAAAAGGAATTTTTGCACTCCACCCAAGCCAAATACTAGACTAGAGTCATAGAGTGGCAGTTGAGATATAAATAAAGGAGACAAGAAGATGAATGATCTAAGCTGAAGGGCTTCTGGTCTTTGCCATTTGGCCAGGTGTACCGCAGTTGTGTAGGCACAACTCACAAAAACAAAATAAAACTAAATGAAATGAAAATAAAAACAAACAAGCAAAGCTTGAAATAGGGGCTGTAGTTAAAATAACTGAATTTCCTCCCTGCAAGACTACCTAATAAGTACAATTCAGAGATCAGCAGATGGCAGCAGAGAGAAGTGGAAGTGAGACCAGTAGAGTGAAAACTACCATGGAGACTCACATGAGAAACTCACATCACAGTAGCAGCCCATACCTTCAGGATATCACCAGACAAATCAATGAGCACAGCTGTTCTTTGGGAATAAGCAAAATGCATATGTATTTAACAGGGGTGTGGGTTAGTGAAGAAACCAACTTGGGGACATGTGTGTGTGCATGTGCGCAAACATACATGTGTGTGTGTTTGTGTGTGTGTCCTCTCTTACATCTATCACTAGAGTTATATATTCTCCACATGTTTGTCCAATGCTTGTTCCTTGACTGGACCATACCCTATGTGTGTCCTTTCTCCTACTGATGCTAGAGTAGTCTCCTAGAGTGTGTAACCTTCAGATATATGTGTATACTCTGGGAGCAAAGAAAAATTGAAGTAGCTCCAAAGAAATGTGAGATGTAGGAATTTAGAAACAAATCCCTTCCAAATGTGCACATGGACTATTTGTGGCCAACCTGCGGTAGAGCCTGCCTTGTATTGGTCTAACCAGTCACCAAGTGGACATACTGTACTTTGACTATAATGGAGTGGTATCATTTTGATCCTTTTCTAGAACAAAGGACAATAACAACCATACATAAGTGTGTGTGCGTGTATGTGTGTATGTGTGTGTGTGTGTGTAGGAATGAGAAGATATATAGAGACAGAGATGTGCATGTATATCACTCTATCTATAAAGTTGTTCAGACAGAGATAGAGATTTAGGGATACAGGTGTATAGAGTTATAGATAGAGAAATAAACATACCTATACATCTGTATCTATCTACCTACCTGATGAACCTTTTTTCCCCATTTCTTGCTATTGTTTTGAACCCCTTTTGCTTTGAACTAATGTACCCTTTGGTTTGTCTATTGAAAGTAATATTTATGATGGCTTATGAGCTATAATTTTGAGCCTGGGCAGATACTAAATGGACCTTAAATCTGAGATAATTTTCAGGAAAAAGTAATACATAAGTACTGTTAGATGTGTACAGGGATTTTGTAGATTCAATAGCCCAGATACTCATTGTCCATATGAAGAGAATAAGGACCTAGCAGAAGAATGAATCTGTCCACATTACTGCAGGAACTTGTAGCAGACAGGACTCCAATCCAGCTCCTCTGCTGCCAAGTTTTTGTTTTTATTTTGTTTTGTGTTCCTACTTTACACAGTAATAGTTTTCTGGTCGTGCTGTACATGGATAGTTTTTTTTAAAAACAAAATACTTGACTTTACATTTATTACTATTTAATTTAATCTCCCCCAAAAATGTTTGCTCGGAGTACTTTTAGTTTTGAGATGACCCTGAGTTCTTATGAAGCATTCTTTGTGGGCTACTTTCCAACTCCCACTCACAGGTTGCACTACCCCCTAAGGCTGGCTGTTCCAGGTTCAAGTTATTCTGGCAGTTTACACTACTCAAATTTGCACCTACTAATGAGTTTAATAATTAACCAGAAGATATAATAAGCCAAACTAGATAACATCCCCTGAGTTAGTATTATAAAGAACAGTAGGTAGAAAATATATCCTCCCACTCCTCTACAAGCCCAGGGCATCATTCCACAAAAGAAACTCTGTGGTGAGAGGGAAGAGAAGGTACACAGTGTGAGTGTGCCCTAAAAAGGGGCCACACTGTTAGAGCCCATATGCCTCTGATGCTACAAGGTCTCTCTGTCCTGCTTTACCTGGTTATTTCAATGCCAAAAGGACAATGAGAATATTCCTACCTTGTGGTAGCATTCCACTGGCATGAAAACCAGATATCACATATTAACCAATATCAAAACATATATGATTCAATAATAAATAAAAATCAGTATTTAAACAGTCAAGAAATCAACAAGTGAAAAGTTTGCAGAATTACAGTGATAGAACTGATTTATGAAGGAATTCACACTAGAAAAAAATTCACTGGTGGCAGCTAGATGGAAGAGTGGATAGAGCACCAGTTCTGGAGTTAGGAAGACTTGAGTTCAAAGTTGACCTCGGACATTTGACACTTACTAGCTGAGTGACCCTGGGCAAGTCACCTAGCCCTGACTGTCTTGCAAAGTAAAAAGAAAAGAAAAAAATGACTACACAATTCCAATCTAAAAAAAACACAGTGGAATCAATTAAGTGAGGTTTATATGTATTCATTATTTACAGCCACTGTGCTAAGTACTTCTAATACAAAGTAAGGTAAAAATAATCTTTCCTGTCAAGGACCTCACAGTTTATTTTTGGAGACAACATCCAAATAACTATACACACACAGGATGCATATGGGAGAAATTGGAGATAATCCTGGAGAGAAGACACAAGTGGAAGAAAGGAGCAAATTCAAGACAGTCAACATCCTCTGCAAAAGCAAGAGTTTCATTTAACAAGTATTTATTAAGTGTTTACTGTGTACCAGGAACTACTCTAGATTCATAGGATATGCCAGTCTGACACCAAGAACCCTAACCAGGAGCAACCCAAATAATTAACACCAGAGACAACTAATTCCCAATCCCTAACACTCTCACTCAATATTCCTTACTCTATCCACCAGACATTACTTTCTGTGAAGGTACCAATATTCAACTTTATCTCCAGTCCTCACTCCCCTGCACTGGAATGTGAAGATGTAGAAAAGTAGCAGAATCACTTTATCTTGAATTTGTGTATGGCAGTGTACAATTTTGTAACACAGTTCAGAGTACTAAGGAGCAGAAGGAGGTGGAGCAGGGCACCAGTGTGTGTGTAGTATGTTCCACTATGCCTTAAGAAAGAGGACTGGCATCCAGGTCAGGATGGCTCTGTTCCTCAAGATGTAATTTGAAGCAGAGACTAAAGCCAGTGAAAAGTGAATTTCCAGCTGTGTGAGGAGGCTAAGACAGCTCTGAGATCCAGTAGCCAGGAAAATTGCCATCAAAGTGGAAGGAGTCAGAAAGTGAGTATCTAAGATTAAATAGAAGGATATGAGAAAAAAAGACAAAAATTATCAAATATTTCAGAAGAAAGAAAATTCAGCTAAAGACCTCGAGAACAGCAGATAATCCAACAGATAAGATGTTAATAACAAAAGAGAAGATGGTCCCCAGATCATCAGGATGAGTCCAAAAACTTTCAAGAAAAAGGAACATGAATCAACACCTGGTAAGGCAGGTATTCCCAAGAGAATATGGAACGACACAGAGAAAATGTTCCCAAATGGTTTCAAAGATTAATAAGGATTGTGAAGGCAGACTTGATGGCCTACCTAGCAGAAATAATCAAATAGAAAACCTTGAATCCATGGTGACAAGCTTCAACAAAGAAACAAAATGAGACCAACTAATTGAACATAAAAATACATGGCAGTAAAGAGAAATCAGAAAGAGGAAAAGCAAAAAGCAATAAAATTAAAAGAAAAAAATACCTCTTTCTGTGAGTTAATGACATGCTGCAAAGCACTAATAACAAGATAAATGTAAATCAAAACAACCTGAGGTCTGACCTCATATCATGTAATTTAGCAAAGATGACAAAAATGATGATTGTCGATGTTGGTGATGTTGAGGGAAGATTGACATACAGGAGCATTGTTGATGGAATTGTGAGTCAGTATAAGTGTTTAGGAAAGTAATATGGAATTATCAAAATGAAGTGATTAAAATGCCCTTAGTTTTGCCTCAAGAAAGCTTTTGAGATGAAGGAAGTTCCTATATACAACACAATATTTAGCATCATTTTTCTGTGATAGCAAACAATTTGAAATAGAGTAAAGGTTCATGGATGGGACAATGACTAAACAAATTGTGGTACGTGATGAAATGGAGTATTACTGTGTTGTAAGAAAAGATGTATATGATGAAAACAGAGAAGCATGGAAACATTCATGTGAACTGATGCAAAATTAAGCAAAACCAAGGAAACAATGTATACAATGTCCACAACAATGTAAATACAAAAAACAACCACATATGCAAAAATAAAAATAAAAAGTAAACATTGCAAAGTTACAAATAACAGGTATGACTACAAAGAAGATATGTGAGATGATTCTCTCACTCAATCCCTTTGCAAACATGGAATAGCCTCAACTGATAAGTAAGGTACATATTTTCAGACTTTATTGATGTTTTGACCAGTTACGCCGATACTTTTCCTCTACTTTTTTTTCCCTTCAAAATACAATTTGTTAATGATATAGCTCCTTGGGAAGGGAGAGATATCAGGAAAAACTGTAGTGATATTAAAAAAGAAATAAATTAAAACTTATTCTAGAAAATAAATAATGGTCACATATTGACTGGTTTGTTCAGTGGGAAGTATACTGTCAGAAGGTTAGAAACTCCAGTCTCAGGATGAATGTCTTGTGTCCACCAGGGTTACCCACAGGATTATAATAGTGAGTTATATGTATCACTATGGCCTCTCCAATGGAGAACCTTGGATCTAGCCTTGCAAGTGAACCCAGCAGGTGAGCAAGTAATTCCAGAGAGAGAAAAGAATAGGGGCTAGCACTTATGATCAGTTATAATATCATAAAGGGCTCTCACCCTGAAAGGCCCTCTCAATCTAGCTCCAACTTGTCTATCCAAAAGTGTATCATAGCAACCCCTCCTTATCACACAGTACTACCTTCCTAAATCTATTAATCATCTTGATGTATTTCTTCTCTGATTTTCTAAGTATACCCGTACTGTCATATGCAAATAAGAACAATGATGTCTACTCTTCTGAAGATAATCTCTAGATAAGAAAAGAAAAACAAACATATAAACAGTGAGAAAGAGGAGACATGGTCATCCCTATTTGCAGACATAGCATAACCAAACCTCATACTGTATTCTAAAGGTTCAACACTAATAAGCAACCTAAATATGATTTAAAATAGTATATTATTAAATATAATGAAATAAGACATTTTAAAATTAGAATGGGGATGATTTCAGATCCCTTTCACAACTTTGGCTGTGAAAACATTTTGGAGAGAGATTCTTAGACAAAGCGAAAGATATCAGAAAAGACAATATACACAATTTTGATTGTATAAAAAGAAAATACTTGTATTTGAATAAAATCAATGAAGAAATAAGAAGATAAACTGTATAGTGGAAAACTACATGTATAAAATGCCCCTCATTAAAATTTGAAATCCAGACTATAGTAGGAGTTCACACAAGTATATAATACCAAGTGTAATTCTTCAGTCAATAAGTGGTCAAAGGAGAAGAATGCTTTTCCAAAGAATAGAAAACTACGAAGTCCACAGGAAAACATGTTCCAAACTGAGAGCAGTAAGAAAAATGCAAATTAAAGTAACTCTGATTTTACCTTACACATTAAAAATTGGAAACATTGACCAAAATGAAAATAGTTATTTTTGGAAGGACTATGGGAAAATACTTTGCTGATGTGCTGATTATGAAACTGAGACTGATTCCAACAATTATGAATTTCAACTTGGAATTTTTAAGAAATGTGACTACTGTCGATGAATGAACAAATGAGTGAATAAATAAATGAAAGAGTGGTTTATCCAGACTTGGGAAAATCTGATTAGTCTAATTAATGTTACTACACTGTCCATTTCTTTTGATACCAGAATTTAACTACTGGGTACACATGCCAACAGTGTCAAAAACAGAGTTAAAATTCAACTCTCCACCAAAATAATATACTTTTTACTCTTTGTGGTAGAAAACAAGAGGTATCCAATCATTGGGGAATGGCTGGAAAAGCTTAGAGTACATGAAAGTAATGAACTAATGTTGTGCAGGAAGAGATGATAAATGTTAACAATTCAGAGAAACATAGGAAGCCTTTCCATGAACTGATACAGAATGAAATAAACAAAACCAAAAGATAAATAACCATAACGACCATAACAATGGAAATGAACATCTCACTAAAAGGAAACTAAGTTAAAAATAATTGAAAAAATAAGGTCTTGGCAAACAGAAACCAAGCCTATCCCTGACCTCATGGAACAAAGGTGACAGGCTGTCAGTGAAGGATTCCTACATAGGAAATTATTGCTTAGTCATTTTTCTATTATTTATCATTTCACTTACTTTATTTTTGCTGGTATTATTAGAAGAGAAAGTCCAATCTTTTGTAGAGAAGAGGGGGAAATGTTCCTTTTGTTCCCTAGAAAAAGTTTTAATATAAAGACAAAAGATATCAATAAAAATGTTTTAAAATGCGAAAGAGATGGTTATTTTAAAACTGATCACAGAATTCCATAATGTCAGAATATGAAAGAACCAATGGCTTTCTTGTTTAACTTAGAGTTGAACCAGAATATGCTTAATTCCAACAAGGGGGGAAAGCCCTCCAGGGAGAGAGAACATCTTTCTGAGGGATGTTTCATGGAGAAGAAACATTTTTTTCTTATGATGAGGCTAGCATACCTTCTTTGTCACCTTCACCCACTGTTCCTAGATCTGCTCTCCAGAGCCAAACACAAAAATTCAGTGTCTTTTTCTAGTGTTAGCCTTTCAAATATTCAAGCACAGCTATAATTCCCATTTCTCTTTTCTCATCCTGATGCATCACATATAAACTGTCTTCTGTCCAGACAACTTTCCAAGTTGAGTTCCTTCAAATGATTCTCATGCAGCATGATCTCCACATCTTTCACTACTAGGGGAAGCACTACATGCCTGGAAGTGCTGGGAAGTTCAGGCCTTATAGAAGAAAAGAAAGATGAAACAATCACTTACTAAGTGCCTACTATATTCTAGGAACTGTACTAAGCATTTCACAAATATCTCATTCAATCCTCACAAGCATCCTGGGAGGCAGGAGCTATTCTTCTCATTTAACAGTTGATGAAATTGTGGCAGACTGAAGTTAAATGACTTGCCTAGGGTCTTCCAGAGCTAGTAAGGCACTTCAAGTGCCTCAGGAATCAAGTCTTCTTGATTTCCAACTGAGACCTCTATCCTCTGTACCACCTAGTTGCCTCCAACAGAAGAATGTGCTCTGGTGCCTATACTTCAGAAGCTCATCATCCGGTGGGGGAGAGAAGAAATGAAAACTAGAGAACTGAATTTGGTGCTAGATTGCTTGCAATATACCAATGGACCAACAGCAGATCAGTGACATGGTGCTTCTCTCAACTCTATCCCCTTCTTTGGACTCATATAACATCACTTTCTTCAGGTCTTCACCAGCTTGTTGCCAGTATCATTGCAATAACCTCATGTTTAGTCTCCTTCAAGTTTCTTCCCAGTCCTATGAAGGTTAGCCATGAGAGGGGTAGCTTCTAATTCTAGATAGAATTGAGGACCTGGAAGAGGGAGACTTGAGTTGGAACCTTGACCCTGACAAGTATATGATCATGTGATAAGTCAAGTATCTGGTAAATCCACTATTCTGAGCCTTAGTCACCTTTCAAGTAAAATGGTAATGGTAAGAGACTATCCTTTTGGGAGATTATGAATAAGACATTTATCAATCTGTAAAACACTAGGTCAGTAAATTATTTATTGTTACTTATATACTAGCGCTTCATATTTCAAATAAAATTACTTCAATGGATGGTCCTTATGGAAGGAATCAAGTAAAGTCCTTTTGCAATGCCTTCTCCATGAAACTCCCTCACATCTCCTTTGTGCCTACCTATTACCTGTATATGCTGTCTCCCACTGAATGCATGTAAGCTTCCTGAAGGCAGGAATCTTTTCACTTTTTTATCTGCATCCTCAAAGTTATCTGGCACATAGTAGGCACTTATTAAGAACTTGCACAGTGACCTGACAAACTCAGAGACCTAGGTCCCAGAATTGCCACAAAGTAGCTGTTTGACTTTGGAAAGATAAATTTCTGAGCCTCAGTTACCACCATTTGCAAAATGATGAGCTTGAGTAAGAAGACCTCTGAGTTCCCTCCCAGCTCTAAATTTCTGACACATCAGTGCATTCAGGATTTGTGACTGCATTAGCCTGTGAAGCTCTGTACCAAACTTCATTGCCAATCAGGGATTTTAGCAAATCAGGGGGTATTAGACTGTTGCCTGTGGCTCAGAAAGTTTAAGTAACTTGGTCAGGGATGTGCAGCTAGTGTGTGTGGGAGGCAGCATTTGAACCCTCATCTTCTGACTCCAAACCTAATTCTCTAACCACTAGTCAACTCTGCCTCCTTGAATTCAATTATAAGTAAAACCACTTTACATATCTATAGCACTGTGGAGTTTTAAAATCTCTTCACCATTATTAACATTGATTAGAATATTGCTAAGGGTCCAATTAGCTCTCTCCTCACTCCTACTCCCCCCCTATATTACCTGTGTATTTTTGGTGACTGGAACATTAATAAATGCTTGCTAAATGTTTGATTGATTAGTTGATCATCACAGTCACTTAAAGAGTATAAAAGAAGAGTTAGAATTTAGAATTGGAAGGGGATAGGAAAAGGTGGAGAAGAGAGTTTTGTGGAAGCTACAATCCAGCCCCCTTTCCTGGTGAAGTCTGGGGGCTTGCTTGTAGACTCTTATTTGTTGGAATAATCAACAATGCTGGGGGTTCTCTTAGTAACCAATAAAGCATAATAGAGGTTAGGAAGGCAGAGCTAGACTGTGACAACTTGGATTCCAACGGGGGGGATTTTACCCCCCATAAAAGGTCTCCAAAATGAACACAAAGAGAACATAAGCTGGAGAAGAAGTTCCTTGCAGGTCAAAATATAAAGAGTAGTACATATTTCAGAGAAGAAATGGGTAAATTTGATCTCTTGGCAAGGGATGTATTCTTCTGGTAAGGCATCTGGATTCTCCTTATTTATTTGGGGAATGAATGATTTCTTAAGATACCATTATTTAGGGATTCCTAAATAATTTTGTATCTCTAAGTGATCTCTGAATTAAAAAACCATCAGCTACATCTTGAGAAAGTGACCACATTACTCAAAGTTTCCCTTTTCTGGAGTAGGTTGGAAATGTCTTATCTTCATTCAAAGATAGCCTATCATTGTTTCAGTGAGTGCCTACTATGTCCCCAGCTCAGTACTCAATGCCAAGGGAGATAGCCATCTGTGCGTGCGTGTGTGTGTATGTACTGAAGCAAACATAGGTCAGAAATCATTCTTTGCTGTTGCCTACTTCTGTGACCTGGGGAGTCTCTACCCCTTTCTGGCAGTTTCTATCTTTTTGGGCTTGCACTAGACACAACCTTTAAGACCATTTTACATCTCTAAATGCCACCATGGTCTATTTTCATCACTGGAAAATTTGCAATCTCTTTTCCTTTCAGGCTTGGCTGAATTTTTGAGTCTTCTGATCCCAGACTCCAAGATTTTCTCCTTAACATACCTTATACTTCATAAGGTCACAGATCTAGGACTGAAGAAACCCCAGAAGCCTGGTCTCTTCATTTTACTGTTCCAAAAACTAAGACCCAAGAAGGATAAGTGATTTCCTTAAGGTCGTACAGTTAGTGACAAACTGACAATCTGAACGCAAGACATCTGGCTCCAGAACCATTGTTCCTTGTACTGATTGATCCATGCTGTCTCTTAGAATGTCGGCTCCTTCTGCACAAATACATATTTTTTCTTTTTTTCCTTTTTCTTTCATACTGCCAAAGAGACTTAATAAATGTTTGTGAAAATTGAAGATTGACTGAAATTCTTCTGGGAATATTATATTAGAAAGGACTGAGAAGTGGATCTGCATTGTATGCATCCCTCCAGCCTAGTGTTTACTGAAATAATAAAAACAAGAACTGAAGAGTTTAAGTACAAAGGGCTTTTTATTGACATTGTAAGAAACATTGTTTTTCTTTGTTATGAAAGAACTAAGTGGTTCTGAAAGCAAAACTCCAGGGGCTCTGTCCATGGTGCTACAAACCTTTCAGTTTGATGCAAGGCCTCAAAGCATCCCATCACAACTGCAGGTTAATCCAAAGGAGGACCCAAGGCCCTGTTACACCCCAACACTAGTCCTACGATACATAAATGTATTTACATTTTTTAAAAGAAAGGATTACACATTTTATTAAAAAAAATTAAAAAGATTGGGTTGGGAGGAGGAAACTGTGGGTTTATCTTACACACGTTTGCAGGATGCACATAAGGAAACTTCCAGGGAACATTCAGAAAAGGGAACAACAAGCATCAGAAGTTGATGTAATGGTTCAGACTGTGGGAAATGGCACATGATCTTGGCTAACCAATGAGGGCACCCTCCATGCTCTCATTGGGCAAAATGTCTTGGTCCCTCTTGTTGACAAGATTAACATAAAATAAGGCACATAACATTTTGAGAATGGAAACACTGCTGGTTGTCAAAGAGTCCAAGTCTGAAAATGTGTGTTGGCCTAAATCATTTTTTTCTTTCTTCAAAGAGACAGGGATGATAAACAGAAGTACCATTTGCAGACCTTCCTTGAAGTCAGTGCTATGTTGAGCCTGGTCTCCTTAGCCTCATATCTCCCTTAAACACAGAGTATGAAAGGCAGAAAGGACACAGGATGTTGCATCTAAGGGAAGGGGAAAGGAAAGTCTTGGTATTTGGATTCACCAAGAAGTAGACAGGGGAAGGTTGGCTTATGAAAGCTGATATGCTCTGAGGTAACCTCAAAAGTACCTTCCTAATACTGAACTGTACCTTGTTGTTGGAAATACCTTTCATGGATCATTCATATTGGAATGAGGTAAACTTTTATCTCAAACATTGATGCCAGTTGCAAAATGGATAGCAACTGCACAATGAACAGGAAGGGTGGTAGATAAAAGACTTGTTCCATTAAATAAAAAGAAGAAATCAGTTGTTTTGAATAACAGAGAAAAGACACTTTAAGTTAAAAAAAGGAAAAGATATTGGGCCCTTAAGATTCTGGCAGTTTTTCTGGGTTTCTGTGGGTATTTATGACATGGGCATTTGTAAGAAGCTTGGTTGTGCTAACGGATTTCCAGAATGTATACCTGGTCATGGGCTCTTCTTACTATGTTTACCAGTTCAACTATATGCATAATAAATGAGTTCAAGAGTTAGAAAAAACACCTGGCCAAGTGTCACTGATTCCAGCTGCCCCATTCTGTAACTTGATAATTGGCATCTTTCCTTCACACACAGTGAAATCTGCACCCCATCAAGGTTCAACTCTGTCACTGCCCACAAGTGTTGGGACTTAGAGGGCTTATATGTGTTCCTGTGAGAAACCTAAGGTTTGGAGACAATGATATTTGGTCACATAATAGAGAGAGGATACACCCCAAGACAGAATTCATGAACTGCTTTTAGGGAAAAGTCATGTGCCATAGGGCTCCTTCTTCTCCATATATTGCTTAACATTTTCTTGTATTCTAGGCCAAATGCAGGCACTCCTTTGATTTCAAACAAAGTAATGCCTACAAAAATGTTAAGGAGGGGGTTGGAAGGGAGGGAGGAAATAGTTCAAATCCTTACTAAGGGTATGAACCTGGGCAAGACACTTAACCCAGATTGCCTCCAAAAATAAAAATGCTTGACCTAAGAGTGTAACGTAACAGCATGACCTTAGGCAAGTCACTTGCTTTTCTGGGTCTCAATTTTTCATCTGTAAAATGAAGACATTGGACTCATTTTTCTCTGAGGTCCCTCCCAGATTTTTGTGATCCTCTCATCTGAAATAATAAATATGTAGCGGCTAGAATGCTTGGATCAATTGATGGAGGAATGAATGAAGAGAGAATAGTGATGTTTAACCATTCTGTTTTTCCTTTCAAATTTCTTCATTTTCCAACACTAATTTAAATGGGGAAAGGGAAGAGGAGGCACAGAATTAATTCATGGCCCTCTGAGTCACAAACTCTTGAGAGTTGGAAGGAAATTTGGAAGCCAACTAGTCTAACCTGTACCTGATTCAAATGCAATAAAAAAAGATCCTCTCCACAACATTCCAGATTGGGATGGGATGGCATGGGAAGGGAAGCTATCTAGCCTTCACTTTTACTTCTAGGAGGGTCAGAACGGGAGAGGGTTTTGCAGGAATTTCAAGGTATTCCTGCCTCTTACTCTAATAATCTACATATTAAAAAAAAAACAAAAAACCCAGTAACCTGAACAACCCATGTAGTATTTGTGCACATATAGTATATCACATTGTGTATCAATTGCATGGGGAAAGGAGTCCTGTCAAATACTAAACAGCTTCACTTCAAAATAAAAATATAGCTCCTATTTTACATTAGGGACAAAATGAATACAAAAGTCACTTTTTTTCAAAACTGATAGGGTATTTCTTAGATAATGGTGAAAAAATAAAGGTGTCCACACAACCACTGTATATAGCTTCCATTATACTTCCAAGAAAATTTTAAAAAATCAGTTGAGTGATTTATACCCAAGTGCAATACAAAAAAGTGATTTTTCCTCTCTTACTTTTTATATGTCCCTTAAAATAGGGGTTCAAAATAAAAATCCTCCTTCATAATTGCAGTAGTTAACAGATGCTAAATACACAGCCAGTGGTGGGCTTATGTGGATAACTTGTGTTTCATAATTCTAAAAGCAGTTGATTTTCAGTCCTCTCTGGGTGTAGTGGAGAGAAGATGATTCATGGACCATCCCTACATAATACTCTCCCCAGTAACTTTAGTCTCAGCATCCACCAAACTTTTCCCCAATTATCTAGTTGGGCTGTCACTTCTTTCCCTTTCTCTACCTCTGGCTGAAGTGCTACAAAAGCCGAGGAATATCTAAAAATCAAGAAGAAAGAGGGGAAAAGAAGTAGTAAAACAAAGATACCTGAGAAGTGACCATTGACAGACTCACTCATAAACATTTCAATTCACAGACTGTCTGGGAGGAAAAAAGGAAAGCCAAAACATCAAGAAGTCAGAGTTTATCTGTAAGAGTTCCCTTATTTCCCTGGACCCATAGCAATAAAAAAATATCTGCTATGGATTCAGCTAAGCTAGGGTGCAGGACAGTGGGCATGAGAGGAGAAGATGTTGTAAGTCTGTTGGACACAGGATATAATATACAAATGGGGGATCACATTCTATTCTCTGCTTATTGTGCCCAGTGTAATCAAATTCAAAATGGAAAAGGAAAAGCAGAAGCATGGTCCTTGGGTAATCAGTCCCAATACTTGTGTGTCTTTTCAGTAACAGAAAACTGTCCCATCCTTTCACTGGAGTTCTCTTTTTTTTAAAAAAAAGGAAAACATGCACATGACACATTTACACTGGTTTACAATTCAAAACAGGTTACAGAGCTTTAAAAAAATGAAATGGGACAAGGACACAGAGGAGAAGAAAGGGAAATGGGGCTAACAATACTGACTCAAAATTGAAATGGAAGACAGTTTCTCCCTCCAACACTTTAGGGTTTCTGAGAGTCCTTTTTCCATAAAAGGAATATACTTGAAACACATCCCATTCAGGTGAGATGAGATTACAAAAATACATACACAACTAAAAAGAATCCATTTCATCTTTAAAATTCCTAAAGTTGTTTCTTTTTTTTTCTTTTATCTTAATTTTCCCAACTTCTATTGCATCACTGCTAGAAACTTGCTTTCTTCTGCAAGGGAGGTCAGCAAAGAGTTCATGTCCCCAATTGCCATGTTGGTGGTATTAACAGGCAGGGCGGGGAATGTCAAAGATGCTCGTGGAGTGGTGAGGCGAGAGGAATTGTGGGAAATATTCTGAATGATGCTTGGACTCAGGGCTCCTGAAATTAAGCTGGCATGGTCCCCATCATCTATGATTGCATCAAAATCAATCTGCACCCCTTCCAGGCTGTTGCTGTCAATGTTATCAACTGTGCTGGTCACCTGGTTAGCACCTGGGGAAAGCAACTCAGAGTTTTCAGTGCCAGTGCCATGAAGCAAGCAGTTAGCTTCTGAAATGGAGAAAGACCCCGTTTTCATGTCTTGCTGACTAAAGCCCAGGGTTTGGTCATACAACTGACCAGAGTAATGTGGCACATTAGAGCAGAGCTGTTGGGACTGACCTTGGGTCTCCATCTTAATACCATTGACCCTGCAGGTCTGATTGGTGTCACTGACATGTCCTTGTTGTTGGGCTAGGCTATTCCTCAGCATGATTTGCCGCCTACCACCCCCATAGTTGGTATATGGTTGGTAAGTCTTTGCCATGGCCAAACTTGACTGTTGATTCCCAATGCCATGGGACACTGGCATACAACTCTCTGGCCCTTGATAGACATTACTTTGTGAGGTAGGACTGACCTGCCCTAACATCATCTGACTGGTACGATTGACAGCTGGGAAGTGAGTACCTTCACCCAGGGTCTGATTCTGGAGGCAGACCTGGCTCTGTGTTCCATTTGCCATGCTGCTAGGAAGCTCATTTGGGGCCATTGCCATGCCATAGTTTGGATGACTTCCATTCAGTGGCATGCTGCTGCTTCTCAGCTTCTGTCCTGGAATCAGGGAGCCACAGGAACCATCTAATGCCCCACCAACCGTCGGCTGTCGATTTAAGCTCTCCCCATACTGCTGAGCCTTGTTGGACTGCAAATGGAAAGAAGTGCCATTGGTACCATTGCTGTTCCCACCACTATTGGGGAGCAAGTTCTCCTGTAGACCACATGAGCTATTTTCTACCAGCTGCTGATAACTATTGGCTTGGGCTACTCCATTCCTCAAAAGGTTCTGCTGCTGGACTACCATGTTATTATATAAACCAAAGGCTCGAGCTTGTAGAGCTGATGAACGTTGACCACACTTCAATTTGGATGGGGACAGGTCAGCACTCCCTGAACTGACTTCATTCCACTGAATGGGGAGGTCACTCTTGCTGGCTTCTGAGCTAGGTGGCTCTGGAGCATGATACTGAGTGATGACATGATTGATTGGCAGGTGGGGCTGGTCAAGCCCATGATGGCCATTGGCCATTGGGGTTCCATGCAGTGCTTTGCTGTTCTCAGAAATGTTGTTTGGGAAGTGCTGCTCATAGCTACCCTGGCCCTGAGCGTTCAGGTACTGCACCACGTCGTCTGGCAAGAAGTCCTCATCATTCAAGTTGGCGTCAGATTCCATGGTTAAGGACTCCAGGGTGACATTCTCACTGATACTCGGAGGACAAGGCGAAGAGTAGAAATTACGGAACAAGCTGCCCTCAGGGCGAGTGTAATTCTGGAGCACAAAATTATGTTTTTCCACGGATGGAGGCAAAACTGGAGGGTTAAAGCTATTTAGACTATTGACACGCTGAACTCGAGGCAAAGAAAGGTTCTCCGAGACCATCCGTACAGGGTCACTGGCTCTTCTCATCCCATTCCCCAGCATATCAGGAGGCAAAAGAGTCCTCCGCCCATAACTGTTGGTTCCACCATCACTGCATCTTCGGGGAGGGTTGACGGGGGGGAATGGGGAGAGGCCAGACTCCCTGCAATCCCCCATCAGTGCCATCCTTGTCTTCAGGCTCATCCTTTCCATGTTGGGTAAGGGGGTGGGTGGGGGCCCCCCAGTTGCTGCTGCATACTTGGCCTTCAGCCGGTACTGCTGTGCAGGGGTGAGGCTGAGGAGACTGGGCAGCCCATCAGCTTGACTCGCCTCACTGGAGCGGCGGGAGGCGTCTGTGGAGATAGGGTCATAGGAGTCGGCCACGCTCACATTCTGGGGCCGGCCCTCAGCTTGAGAAGCCTCGCTGGACCTGCGGCTGGAGAAGCAGGGGGAGATGCCTGAGGACCTGCGGCTACTCAGGTAGGCCGAGCTGATGGTGCTGGTGTTGCTGTCTCTTCGGTTGAGCACATTCAACATGGTGACATCTATGCTAGACAGTTCATTCCGGTTAGGGAGGATAGTCATGGGCCCATTCATGCTGCAGCTGGGGTTGGACTGTATTCCTGTAGAAAGAGCATAGAGAAAAACAACTGAGAAGGTGTGCATCGGAGGAGCATTTCTCAGAGAAAATGCTTGGCTCCCAAGCATGACAGGCTTTGACAAACCCTCTTCAGAAAGAATGAAAGAAGGCAAGAGTAGAAACTTTGTTCTTAATCTGGGCCTGGAGGGGAAGGCAATGGAGGCTAAATTGCATTGTTAGAAGGGACCTCAATCCAACCTCTCCTTGAGCGCAATCCTCTCTACAAAATACCAATAAGTTGTCATTAAAGCTTTTCTTCTCTATATTGACAGGCAATCCATTACCTCCCAGCACATCCCACTCTATCTTGGGAGGAATCCATCAATTTGACTTTGGACAGCTCCTACTGTAGCCTTCTGGGTCTGCTTTGTGGGTCTAACCCAAGTCCTCTTCCATGGGAGAATCCTCAACTACTTGAAGGCAGCAGTTCTCCATGAACAATCACCAAACTTTCTCTTAGCCCCTACACATACAGAGTGTGCTGAATACTGGGGATTCAAAGACACAATAAAAAAACAGTCCCTGTCTCCAGGAGGTTGAAGTCTATTAGAGGAGAGGGATGTGTCCATTTCAAGATTCATAGAGAACAGACACAAAGTCATACAAGGTCTTTTGGGGGAAAGGGAGAGGTATGAGCAGATGAAGAAAGACATCATGTAGAAGGTGGTGCTTGAGCAAAGGCTAGAAATCCATGGAGGGATCCTACAAAGCATAAGTGAAGAGCAAACAGCCAGGGGAAAGAGACAGACACAAGACATGGCACGGGATATTAAAGGGACAGTAAGAAGGGAAGTTTGGCTACATTGTCGATGGCATGAAGGAAAGTCGTGTCATAAATCTGGAAATGTAAGTTGAGACCAAGGTGTAATATGCTCTGAATATCAGAGAAATTTATATTTGATGCCTGTGTCAATGGTTTTGTTATATTATCATGATGGGATACTATTGTACTATAAGAAAGGACAAACAGGCTGATTTCAGTAAAAAATTGGATATGAATTGATCCAAAGTGAAGTGAGAAGAAAGAATCATTGTGCACAGTAATAGTGATATTGGAAGGACAATCAACTATGAAAGATTTTTCACTGTACTCTGATCAGGACAATGTTGTTCATTCAGTTGTGGCCAACTCTTTGTGATGCCATAGACCACAGCACACCAATGCTGTTTAAGCATGCCATCACTTGTTTCAATCTTGGCAGAGATACTGGAGTGGTTTGCCATTTCCTTCTCCAGTGGATGAAAGGAAACAGGTTAAAGTGACTCACTCAGGGTCACACAGCTATTAAATGTCTGAGGTCACATTTGAACTCAGGTCTTCCTAACCCCTGTCCCAGTGCTCTCTCTACTGAGTCACCTAACTGCCTCAATGGACCAAAATAAGGATCCAAGACAATTCAGAAGGATTCATGATGAAAATTGCTATCTACTTTCAGAGAGAGACAGAGCGGATAAACTCTGACTGCAAATTGAAGTATAATTTTCTCATTTATTTTTCTTGCTTTTTGCAACATAGTTATATTGAAATGTTTCACATGATTTTACGTGTATTATATTGATCATATTGTTTGCCTTCTCAGTAGGTGGTGAGGGGCAGGAGAGAGAGAATTATATTAAAATGAATAAAAATATTTTAAAAAATAAAAATATTCAGGGGAGGAATAGGTTGTGAATTGTCTTGAACATGTTGAGTTTGAGATATCTAGGAGAGCTCCAGTTTGAAATATCCAATCAAAAACAAGAGATAAAGGAACAAATCTCAGTAGAAGGCCTTGGACACGATATCAAAATCTCTAAGTGCTTAGCATAGGAATACTTCAAGCTGTCAGAGGTTGTAAAGTTGCTGAGTAAGAAAGAGAAGAGAAGAAAAATGAGGACCACGTCATGGGAAATGCTCAAAGTGATGGGGCATGGTGTGAATGATGAGCCACCAAAAGACACTGAGAAGGAGCAGTCAGACAGGTAGGAGAACCAGGAGATAATGAGATCATCCAATCTTTGAGAGGAGGGAAACTCCAGGAGAAGAGGATGGCTACTCAACAATTTCTGCTGTTTCCTGTAAACCTATCTTCCGCAGGTTGAACACCTAAAGTCCTTTCAACCTTTTCATTTTACAGATTAGGAAACTGTGACTGACAGAGATGACATGACTTGCCCAGGGTCATATGTCTAATACATGTCTGAGGCATGATTCTAACCCTAAATTCCATAGGCAGTTGAAGAATAAAAAAGCTATTTAAACCTGAGGCAGGCAGGGAACCAACATCCTACTGTCCTGGGATAAATGTCCTAGGTCAGGTTACTGTCCAAGGTGGGAGATGGAAGAAGGATAGACTTAAGATCATCAGGAAGCCCTATGCCAAGAAAGACCTGCCTACAGTCAGAGATCGCCACAAGTGACTCACTTTTGGAGAAGACTCTAAGGTTTTAGCCTCATTTGTGAAGTCAAATAATCACTGACTATACTGGAGATAAGAGCAGATCATGTGGCTTCCTAATGACCTTCCAAACATCTCTGAGGTCACCAGCAGTTGCCATGTTCATGTTTCCTAAATCTCAAATACTCTCCTGCCTCCTCTCCATCTCTTAGAATTTTTAGTTTCTTTTCTGATTCAATTCAAGAGCTCCCCTTCCACACGAGGCCTTTCCTAATCTACCCAGATCCTGGAATTACCCAGTATTTGGTCTCTACTTCTGACTATGTATACCTGTCATCCCTCCATGGCCACAGTGTCAACTCCTTGAAGGCAGTGTCTTTCTCATTTTGTTTCCAAATACCCAGTGGTTTATCTAGTACTCGGCGTGTAACAGATGCTCAGTAACACTTGGTGGTTGACACGCTGCCTTGGAGCAAGCTGATAGCCATCGAGTTCCTTACCGTTTCCTATGAGAGGAGCTAGCACCGGGGCTTTGGGAGGTGGGAGGGGGTCCAGCCGGGGAAGCATGCCATTCACTTGTTTCAATCTTTCTGCTTTCACTTGCTCCATCCACTTGGTCCCTGTCGCGTTCCTCCGAGCTTGCAAGGCAAGAGCGGTGGTTGCCGTGGAGATGGTAGAGTCCATGATGGGGGTTTCGTCAATGGCGCCGAGGTCTCCTACGCTGCCTCCGTTGGTCAGATGGAGCTCGATTCCACTGTTGGAATAGGGGCTGCTGGGGGACTGCTGGCTGCTGCATGAAGACTGACCACCAGGGCTTGGCTGAGATGTCTGTCAAGGGGAGGACGCCAGAGAGGAAATTTGTCAGGCATGAGCCTTAGCTGGTCCTAGCACTAGTCTGCCATGAAGGAGCAAGGTGGGGGTGAGTGGCCAGTGACTTCTGCTACGTGGGCTGCCTACTACCATACAGGTGTTCCCCAGTCACTTCACAAAGGGGGCGCCAGTAGAGAACTAAGGAGCAAGTATGCCCAGCATAGGCACCACTGGCCAAGGACCATGATTCTCTTAGTCTGGCTCTCTTCAGTCTTTGTCTTTCCTCTCTAAAGTTTAATTTAGATGACAGAATTACACCCCCCCCCACACACACACACACACAAGTCCTTGACACAAACATAGCAAATCACTCCCCATAAGACTGTCCTCTCCACACAGTCTGGGTCATGTGCCAGACCTCTTGGGGACCAGTTGTCTCCATGCCATAAGTATGTTTATTACATGCACAGAGACCAATGGGGAGTCTTTTCTTCCTTTACTTATGGCCTTCTAGCTGGTTCCCAAAGCTCTACCAGCTGGAGATGGGTAGCCATCCTACATGATGGGCAAACCCAATCCCAGTGTAGCTCCATTGGAGATGTGCTTTCTTATGTGCCTGGAGCCTCAGCAATGGCCTTGCTGAGCAGTGAAGAGGACAGTGGAAATGGCTAGCCCACTTGTCTTCCTGACCTGTTCATGCTAAGTCATCTCATCAAATGCAAACAAGGGCCAGATTAACCAGGTAACAAGAAGCCTGTAGGCTCATGCAACTCTAATTGGCCACAGGAGCCAGTCCATTCAAACACATCCTAAAATGGTGACATAAAAGAATTCATGCCTGTCACATACATACTCCAAGGGCAGCTCCAATGGATTCACAGGTGGAAAAAATGATTCCATATAGCATTGGGAAGTCCTAAATGCAAAGGTTTGGCAGATGCCTTGCATTCAAGTGGCTAGCCACATCCTCATGTGGCATGCAAGGCCTAGATATATACACACAGATAGGATGAGCCCAAGCATCACATGCCAAGCATCACCAAAAAACCCAACACAATGTCAAGGACAGGCATGTGATTGACTGAAGTTTCTCCACCAGAGACATCATGGAGGATCACATGTACAAGGGAAATGGAAGACAGAATGACAAGGCCAAACATTCCAGTGACAAGACATCTGAGAAGGTCAATTGCCCTCACCTGATTACCCACTGTCCTTAGGAAGTGAGAACAAGACAGTTAAGAACATTAGACAAAAAAGACATTGGATTAGTAAGGAGAAAAGGTGACAAATTTAATTCACAAAGCAAAGTAAACCACTACAATTAGTCATCATGTTTAAATTGAAATGGAGTCAGAATCATCGGATACATGCATTAAGGACCAGCCAACGTAGAGGGAGCTGGTAATACTTTTCCTTTAAAGAAAGGTGGTGATCACCAATTGAGGGGATATTAGCTACTTATTCAGGGAATATCAATTGTATTTTCCCTCAGGTAAGTCATTTAATCTACTTGGGCCTCAGTTTCCTCTTAAATAAAATAAAGTGAGGAAATTGGAAAAGAACATTGGTAAGGGGCTTCCTGGCTCTAACGTGTCATAATTTAATGAGTTCACCAACTATCCTGGAATATCCCAAATATCCTAGAACTGAGTCCCTCTGAAGTTCCCATTCCCACCTCGAATGTAAAAGAAGATATTGGGTATTCTCATATTGTGCCATTAATTATAATAACCACAGCAATAGCATTCATATAATACTGAATACTTTACATATGGGACCTCATTTGATCCTTATGGAAACCCTGGGAGATAACTGCTGTTATTGTTCCCATATCATGGATGAGGAAACTGAAGCAAACAGTTAAGTAATTTGTCCAAGGTCACAAAGCTAGGAAGTGTCTGAGCTTAGATTTGAACCTGTCTTCCCAATTCCCAGGCTAGTTCCATTATACCACTTAACTATGCTCTTGGGACCTGGATATATGCCCAGTCCCTGTAGTTCTGAGTACTTAGCACAGTTCCTGACACACAGTAGGCACTTAATAAACAATTGTTGTTTGAGTGACTGATTTTAAAAAAAGGAGCCAGGGAAAGCAGGGCGGGCTGCTCTAACCTGAAATAAAAAGCTTCCATCTTTGATGAATGTGACCAAGGGGAATGAAAAGCCACTTTCCTCTCCTTCTAATGAGAAGAGATGTCGGGTATTGCCACAAGACTTAGGCTGCTCTACCCCTGTGACTCTGCAGTCTTCAGGAGGAGGAGCTGCCCATTCTTCATAATAAATTCTTAGAATACTAACTTCATGGGATGTGGTCTGAAGCTCACATAAGAATGCATACAAACTTGAATTTCCTATGGAAATATCACTTAAGGTATTTCATACCTAAAGGAATTTTGAGGAAAATTACTTTGTAATTTAATGACTTTGTCAATTAAGATTTTCAAATAGTGTTTTCTAAAAGGAACACTGTCCATACTCTACAAGGTACCAGTGGTTCTTACATTGCTATGGATCTGGCCCTGTGATGTCATACACTGGTAGAAAAAGAAACCCCCCAGTAACCAAGGCAAACTGGCAGCTGCTTTCGACTTCAGACTCTTGGCAAGCAAGGAGATGTGCTTGCATGTAGAGGCAAAAGCTGAATTCTGGAAGGATTCTCAAATACCATGTAGCACAACCCCTTCCATTTATAGATAAGAAAATGAGGCCCAGAAAAATGGAGTCAGTTGCTCCAGGCCACAAAGCTAATTAGCATCCAAGGTGGGACTTGCACCCAGGTGATCCTAACTCATGCCTGGCCAACTGTCCTCCATATGCCCTCTGGCCTCATTATTGATGAATACAGGTGTTCCCACCTATTCAGGGTTGGCAGACATGTTTAAGATGAGACTGTGCCTACCTGAACGTGAACAGATTTTCCTGTTTAAATATAGTTTGTCCCTCATATCTAAATATGTGGAATTATAACTTACTCCATGACCAGAAGCTTCACAGGGCAGAACTAAATAGAAATGTCCAATAAAATACGTAAAAAATAACCTCAATTGCTAGTCCAAACATGAGGCCCTGCCAAATAAACACTCATTCCCAGATCCTTCTGTGACATTTCATTTTGGGGACATCTTCAAGCTCCCACATACACCTGATCAGGGACTCGAGAAATGACTGATGGCTTTTGGTCTTGGTCATAACCACTGACCCTCCCTTATTCCTTAGACTCAATTGCTCTATAACTGCAGGGATTATATGACAAGATAATGGCCTTTTTCCTATGAGGCAATTGTAGCTTTCTCAATTCCTAACAGCACTTTCATTCAAGATGGATAAAAAATGCTGCGGAATTAGGTGTTGAGGACACCCTTTTAGCATGATTACCTCATGAAAAGTTCATCCTCAGGAAAAGCCTGCAGGCTGTGTGACCTAGGCAGGTCCCATCTACTCTGAGAGGCTGGCAGTACAAGATATCATGCCCTGGTATTTCAGGACTCAGATTTTGCACTCAAGCTTCTTGACTCCTAAAAGGCTTTGGGGGCTCTAGGAAGGGCTAGGACAAGCCCGAAGGCAGGGCATATGCCTACCATTGGCTTCTCAGACTTGACCGTTTTCACTTGCAGGCATTCATCCCGCTTTGAGGTAGAGTTGTTGAGGTCCTTCTGATCACTCAGGGCCCCCTGAGTCTGCTGGCCAGGAGAACGGGATGGGGCATGGCTGCCAGGCTCCCGAGGAGGTGGAGGCCGGGGATGAAGGTCCCCACGTTGCTTCTTGGTGACATGTGCCTCAGGGCCATGCACTGTCTTCACATGTTTGCGAAGGGAGCTGGGGTCAGTGTACCTTTTGGTGCAGCCTGGGATCTTGCACACATATGGTTTCTGTTGAGATCACAAGGGAAAAAAAGACACAAGATTAGACTGTGTATTATTTCATCTAAAGTTGGAGTCATCCCAATAACAGTTATTTTCTAATAATTGCAAAGGCCTTTGTGCCTTTTTTTGGTCAAGTCCTTTTCAATTCACCCTCACCCCACCCACCTATTGTAAAGAAGAAAAACAGAAATCCCATGCCCCAGAGAGCTAAAAATCACCAACAAATTAACATGGGGAGGTGACCAAAAGAACCCATATGTGGAGTGGGAGGTGAATGGGATGGCACTGTTTCTGCTGGGATGCACACACCTAAGATTATAGAGAAGCCACCAAAGGGTACCCAAAATGGCATACATTGGTTACACTAATTTTTTTTAACCTTAGTTCCAAAGGACATTATTGGTGGTTCACCTCTGTGGGCATCAGTTTCTTCATCTGGAAGATGAGTTTCCATGGCCTTAGAGATCCCTCCACCTCCAGATCTAGGATTCTAAGATCCTAAGACACTGAGCCTTTCTGAGTCACAATTTCCTCTAATGTCCCTTTGAGCTAGACCTTGGTGGGCCCATGATCTTATTATTACATAACTTTTCTGAACTTTGTAGAAGTTTGTTAATGTTCATGATGGGACACATCATAGCTCTAGAACTGGTAACTCTCTAATCCAAACTACACAATTTACATATGAGGAAACTGAGGCACAAGGAGGGAAGATGGCTTGTCCAAGATTATCAAGATGCCTGGATTTGAAGAAAATTCTACTCTGACCTATAGCCCTGTGTGACTCCGGGTAGGACCAGTAAGAATATCAGGTCTTGGACTCTGGATGCCATTCATTTATTTGTTACATTGATTTACTCTATCAAGTAGGTACTTTCTCCCCTATCTGGCAATGTTTCTTCTTTTCCTGAAAACCCCAAAGCAGTAGGATGGACTCGATCACCTATAAGGACCATTTCTACTCTAAAACTCTGAATATGGCCATGAGAGTTGTGGTACCACAGAAAAGAGGGTCAGCCTTGGAGTGAAGAAGATTTGGGTTGAAGATCTTCCCCAGACCCATCCTAGCTGTGTAAATATGGTCCCAAGCCTGACCTCTCACTACCCTAGCAATTCTCTAAGATTAAGTTAGATACCATGAGGCAACTTATAATCATTGAAGGAGTGAATATGCTGGGAATTCTGAACAGTGACAAAATCAAAATTCAGTCTTCTACCATTCCTCAGAGAGCTACTCATGCCATTTATTCCTTATTAAAGATTAAGAAATCTGTATCTCACTATTATTAGACTTAGAAAATGAACTAATTGAATACATGTAAAAATGAGCGCTAATAAGTGTAAATAATTTCTGAAGATTGATGATAGCTTCTGTTAATTTCCCCATTTAACCCTGATGTTCTCACAGCCATTGTTACTTTTAGCTTTCTGGGCTTAGATGATTTTTATGCTCCCATCTACATGTACCTTCTTGAGATGATGGCCTCTTAGAAAACCAACCATTAGGAAATGCATGAGCTGTCCAATGTACTTAAGCCAGGACACTTCCCCAAGCAGGCTTCCTACAGCATTTTCTCACTAAAAGCCACGGAGCAGATTACCTGAGCCCTAAATGCTGCAGTGCACTCACTAATGTGGTGACGCTGAGACCCCTGAAATTGCTCTAAGAGCTTCATCTCCAAATGGGAGTTTCCTTTAGAAAGAATTGATTTCCATTAAAGAGAAATGACTCCTATTCAGGAGGCCATGTGACTCGTGGCATATATAGAATGAAATGAGCACATCAAGTTCCATGCATTAGAGAGAGAATGGCTCTAATGACTAGCCTAGGAATGGTATAGATGCCTGTGATTAACACCCCCCGCCTATCCTCTCCCCCTGACATAACTCTTTTCTCCTTAGCTATACTAGGACATGACCCATGGGATGAGGTCAGATCTGCTTCTCATATGTGTTCATAGTTGATCTTTACATAATTAACACATATGTGTACATATACATTAACATATTCACTCATTATATAATGTATATAAATACACATTATGATGCAATTTTACATAGATACCAGAAAAGAAGACCCATCTCAATGAGTTATAAGCCAATACATTTTGGATTCTCTCAAATAATATTCAGTTCAAGCAATTATTAGATCCTTATTGTGTCCTTGTGGCCTCTAGTATATTTAGATCAGGCACATAGTAGAAACTTAATAAATAGACATTATATTGATCTGAATTAATTGCAAGCTAATATTTTAACTACTATTTGATAAAGCTCAATGAAAAACTGTCCCTGGCTTAACTTTTCAAGTTTACCTTCTGCCACACTAGTCAAAACAACAAAGACAAGTGGACAGTCTTAGTTTCCTTTGCCTGAACAAATCCAGAAGTGATCATTTGCACCCAGGACATCTGTTGGTCGGTTGGTCGTTTACTTGTTTGTTTGCGTTTTTATACTTATCAACTTTATTGAGGACACAAGACTGAGAGGAAAATGAATGCTGCCTCCTCATAACAGAATCAGGATCCCAGACTATCTGCACAGCCTGGAGAAGTGAGCAGAGGAAATTTAGGAAGCAGATCCTTAAGAGGGTGAAAATACAGCACATTAAAGCAGAGACCATGATCACTCCTTAACTGAATGATCAGAATAGCCTTCTAATTGCTTTCCTTGATAAAGGACAAGGTTTTATAAGTCAGGGACTCAGTGAAATTTCAGAATTTGTCCCAGGGCTCTCAGGCTTTTTTTTCCCACAAAGGAGACAGACTAAGGCAAAATCATCATGGTGACTGAGGCTCGTGTTTTTTCATTATTGGCTTGCTGGGTTGGGGTAAATATCTATTCAATTTTGCTTATTGAAATTGAAAAGGTATAAAAAAATCTGTTCTTAAAATGCATCATTTGTGAGCCTATTTTAGACATTGTTTATTGATTGCCTCGATTTTCCTGAGTCTAGATGAATCATTCATTCATTCATTTGTTCCCTCATTTATTCATTCCTTTACCTGTGAGCAAGGCAAATCTGACACATTTGTTTAAAATAACAATGCATTTTATGAATTGGAAATAACTTGGAGACCGAGTGGGGATTTGCATTTCTAATACTAATGTTCATACAATCAAATGTTATCTCAAATGAGAAGAGAAAACCTTATTACAGATGACCCTACACAGCATTTCCCAAATGAATTTTGCCACTCTGGGGGATGAAGCATATTCATAGGATTATAGGTTCTGACCAAGCTAAAGAAGACTTGAAGAGCCTCACATTTCACCACTCGGTTTTACACATGACAAGTCTGAGAGGTCTGTGTGTATTAAGCGACTTGCCAATGGAGCAGACTGTAACTCCTTGAATAACACTGATAACTGTAACTAGCATTTCTATAGTATTTGAAGGTTTGTGGAGCGCTTTACAAATATGATCGTATTGAGTCAATAGTCCTGTGAAATTGTTGATATTGTTCTCCCCATTTCATAGATGAGCAAATCAAGGTTCAGGAAGATTAAAGGGGATTTGTCCAAGTTCATACATCTAGTCAGAGCCCAAGGTAGGATTCAAACTTAAGTCTTTCTGACTCCAAGCCTAGACATTGCCCAGCTGCTGCTTAATATGCAGATAGCTTGGGTTTACTTTTTTTTTTTACTTTTATGCCTAGCCCCAAGCACTTAGTTCATACCTTATAGATGTCTATTGATTGACTGTACAAGATCCAGACCTGGCTGGAGAGAAAAGTAAGGGAGAATAGAAGAGACAGCTAGTTGCCTCCTCTAAGCACAGAAGGGGAAATTAGGTGGGAGAATTAATCCTTCAAGGTACGTGTCTTCTCTTTTAAAGTGATTGCTTATAGATAAGACCTTGAACCTTGTACCTGGTATTGTAGGTAGCCCTATGAAAACCGACTGGTGTAGTGGTCTGGGAGAGAGACGCCCAGGCTCTGTCATTGATGAGCCAGGAATGGAATGTCTCCAGGCATCAGTATTCTGCTAGAACTAGATGATCTCTGTCATTTCTACCAGCCCTAAAGATGAACAGTTCATACAGTTCTATTTTAAGAAACTAAATGCTATGACCTGAATTGAGGGTATAAGTAAAGGGGAAAGAAGATGATTTATCTCACATTGTTTGAGCTACCTTATAGACTGTCTTTTGTATTCAGATTTTCCCAGGACTTATGATGCTTGGTACTGAATAGGTAATTAATTCATACTTTTTCATTCATTGATTCTTTCTTATACAAGGACCAAAAAAGCAGGGGGGGAGGGAAGGTTGTCTTTTTGCCCATCTAAATATGGAGCAGATAAATATTTTCTGAGAAAGTGCTTGCACCCACTAACTCCAAAATCGTAGAAACGGTGGTAAGTAAGGGGTCCAAAGGACCATATTTCTTTCCTTTGCATTAAGTTTTTCTTGGCTTTAATTAATATACATTTTACAAATCAGTTTTCAAAACAAAATACCTTCTCAGCTTCTAGTTCCCTGAATTCTCCTTTGGCACCTAGCATCTCTGGAAAAAGCATTGGATTTCAGGTTGGAGAGCCTGGGTTTGGCATTGTGGTTGACATGTACATGACTTTAGCCAAATCAACCTGACCTATTTTCAGTATCTTCATATGTAAAATGAGAGAATTGGATTAGATGGCCTTGGAAGCCCGACAGGCTCTAAATCTGTAATCTTATGATGATTTTGGACTCAGTTCTTTCATCTGTAAAATAAAAGAGTTTGTTGGGTCATGTAAACTCTGAGGTCCCATTAAGCTATTCATCTAAAGTCTGGAAGGCTAACTTAGCTGAGTTTGCTTTTGACCTCTAGATTCTGTTACCTTTTTTTCCTAAATTTTGAGATTAGTAGTTAAGTAAAGAGATCAGGAAAATAAGATTAAAATATATAATACAGTATCAACTGCAACACCAAAATGGAATCAATTCAACCACAAAGGCTCATGCCTGTCTCCATGTGCAGGGTGGGTGAATGGAGGTCATTCAAACAACTTCTCCTGTCAATACGATTTCTTTGGGAGTAAAGCACTACACATGGATGACCAGGAGATGGAACCACTGAACAAGAAGAGAAGTCTGCTTGGGGATTTGTTTGTTATCATTTGGTTTTTCTTGAAGCTCCCCGCTCAGGTACCTCTTCCTTCACAAAGTCTTCCGTGATCCCACACATCACCCCAATCTAAAAGAGTTTACTTCCTCATGAAACATGCCCTGAAGAGTCCCTAATCTAGCCTTATGCATTACCCTCATCCCAGCCACTGCATCCTTGGTATTTAGGGACCAGAAGAACATCACTGGAGAGATCCAAGGGCCCTCAGAGGCCATTGTATCTAATACTTTCATTTGACAGCAGAATAAACAAGCCAAGGAGTCTGAGTGACTGACAAAGTTACACAGATGGTCACATGATGGAAACTCAGGTCATTAGACATGCTTTCCACTCTCCCACACTGCCTTTCCAGGGCTGCAGCTCCTCTGTTAGGGTAATGATCATCTAGGGTCTGTCTTTGTACCCCACAGGGCCTAGTCTTTGGTCTTACAAAGTCCTACTGACTACCACTCCATGGAAACTCCACCTTCCTCCCAAGCTCAACCCAACCCTTGTTTCCTACATCTTTGTCACCCTTCCCATGCCCATGTCTGTGTATTTCCTGTGTTTCGTACATGTTTTGTTTCTCTCTATCTGTGGGTATGTTGTTTCCTCTGTTAGAATGTAAGGACAGGCCTTTTTTACTTTTGTTTTGGAATCTCCAGTGCCAAGCTCATCTCTGACCCTCTTTTGTAGGACACATGAATGTAAATTCATTCCTAAATCATTTGAGAAGATTTGCTGCTGGAAGAGAAATCATAGGAGGCACTTCATGAAGAGTAATGGATTGAATGGCCTCTAAACATACATTCATGGAATGAACCTGAATTCTTGGACAGTGAAAGGGCTCCCTCTTCACAGTTAATTTAATCTTCATGTGAGTAAATGTTCAGTTGTCCTAATAATGCACAAAGACATTCATGGCATCGTACATATCCCATGTAACTTTAGGGATGGCAAGAGCATTAAGGGCACAGCTAGTACAACCCCCTCTTGCCTATCTAGCATCCCAGGTAAACTGATGAGTGACTCCTAATGTCCAGAGATGGGAAGGGAAAGCAACCCCCAACTTATTAGCATCTGTCTCAACTACTACTGCAAAAGGGAAAAGTCTTTAACACCAGTAATCAGTGGTAGTCCTGTTCTCCATTCTGGGGGGGCGGGCATCCATTCCCTTACCTCATTGGAATGTGTCCTGTTTTGATGCTTGGCTCGGTCTGAAGCATTGGAGAATGCTTTGTTGCAACCCTCGTGCTCACAGACGTAAGGTTTCTCTCCAGTGTGAGATCTCAAGTGGGTTTTCAAGTTTTCTAGTCTGGAGTAGGCCTTGGTACAACCTTCAAACTAAAGATGGCAGGTATATCAAGATCATCTTATCAACAGGGGCACATTATTCCCAGAAGTCATGAAGGGCAACAATCCCAAACAACAGCTGCCCCCAGAAGAGATCCCTTCCTGCCATTCCCCTCTCCCCCAACTCAGGACTTCTTCAGGTGAAGGTTCTGCTGCCAGGGTTAGCAAATACCCTCCAAGATTCAGGCAGCATTTTTTTTCTTTGTTAAAGGATGGCTAAGGACAATGGGTCCCAGTCTCACACAACTGTTTTAGTTGGATGCCCAGTACTTCACATTCAGCACAAAGTTCATTAATAAGTTTTTGTCTTTTGGAGTGCAGAATTTGTTAAGGTCTGTAAAACAACCATACCTATCTCCCCTTTCTCCACCCTTGATTTCCTTTGGGAAGGAAAACTTCCACCTATAAGAGTATTTGTGCTGTTTCCTGGGCTGCACAAAATGGCAGAACATTCCAAAGCTGGCGGCCAGGTATTTACTGATGCCAACTTGATGCAAGCAAAGTCGTTGTTTCATAGGTAGTCTGGGACTGGCCTGATGCAAACAAACTTTTCTCCCTCATTAGAATGTGAACTTTGGGAGAGTGAGGATGGTTTTCCCATAGCATGTATATCTCAAGCATGTATTACGTTATCTGGAACACGGTGGTCACTAAATAATAACTTGCTCATAGATTGGTCTGTGATTTCCTCACAAAGAGGAAATGATCTCTACCAGTTCGGGGCAGCCCCCTGTCTGTGACTTTCAGCCTGGAAACACTGAGGCTGGAGCACAGATAAGGTGATTTCAGTGTCCAGTGTCACACAGTCAGTGGATGTCAAAAGAAAGACTTGAATCTTTCCAGATTTTCTGATCTTGAGGTTGTGCATCTATTGTGACACTATGTTGTCTCTCATCTGTAAAGAATGAGAACCATTTTCCTTCTGTGTTATCCTAGAGGCACGGATTGGGGAGGCTGCCTCAAATAACCAGATTGTTTTTTGAGAAAATGACAAGGGCTTCCACTACCACATTGGCCTTTGGTCTTTCCTGAGACACCGGTAAGATTTCCCTACCCATCACTTCCTTATAAAAAAGAAAGCCCATGCTCTCTTTACCCATTCTTTTCTCTCTTCCACAGGGAACCCCTACAGGTTGGGAAAGTCATGACCACTGAACCCTCTCCCCAGCACTGTCCCCAAGACAATAACACCCTGGGTGCCAATGTGCCCTAGTGTCCCCTTACTCACAGTGCATTTATGTGGTTTCTCTCCCGTGTGTCTTCTCATGTGGACCACCAGCATATACTGGGCTTTGAAAGGCTTCTGTTCTCTTGAACAGTCTAGCCATCGGCACACAAACTCCTTCTTCTCCCCATGGATATGGTCATTATTTATGTGCTGCAGAGATATTTGGGAAAGAAGAGACGATGCAAAATGGCTTATTCCATCCTATAGATGACGGGCACCATAGAAGAGAGAAAGAAGCTGACCATATTCTTTGGTGAATAATTCCTGGAGCCTTGGTTTTTGTTTTGGTTTGTTCTTCTTTCTTTTTCTGCCTTTCTGGTAGGATGTTTCCCAAATAAACCCTTCGGAAGAATCTGTAATAAAGGTTTTCTTTTTTCCCATAGAAGGGAGGAGTATTTCTCTGTTCTCAATAGGGTCTTGTTCACCAACGGGACACAAAGTTTTGGGTTTGAGGTTTGTTTGTTTGTTTTAAAACAATCACCTATAATAACAACCCACATGTAAAAACCTTTAACATACACAGTATACTAGAAAGGCAAGATGTGTTTCCAGACTTTCTCCAATCTGCCTCCCAGTGAGAGCAGCACAGTGTTCTGGGAGGCCCTAGAAGCTGAGAGCTGCCTTCACTCAGGCTATCCAAGGGTGAAGGGGCCCTTGCTCCTGTAAGTCACATCCAGAAATGAGTCTCTCTACCACATCTCAGACACAGTGGACATCCAGCTTTTTCCTGAAGATCCCTAATTAGGGGAACCCCATTCCCCCTAAAAAAGTCCATTCTACTTTGAGACCACTCTCATTTTTCCTGACTCCAAGTGGAAGTGTGTGTTTTTCTACTGATTCTGTGTCTGGGGCCAAGAAGGCGAAGGCTATCCCTTCATCCACGAGAAGCTGCTTCAAGGGACTCTCCTGCCCCTCCTTCCCCACCCCCCCCAAGTCTGCTCTTCTCTGAACTAAGGAAAAGAGTTCATCCCCAAATGTTGCTAATTGCAGGCTACACAATATTGCACAATGGCAACAGTAGCTTTCTGACCTGCTATTCCACTAGGTGGCCTGGTTCTTTAGAAAAAGTCATTTTATCCATTAAAGTATCAATAAAAATCTGGTCCCAATGCTTTAAGATGATAGTGTCACTGAGATAAAAACCACTCTGTGTTCTAGAGATAGCTTAGAGAAAAGCTTAACCCACAAAGAGCCAGTAGTGTCTACTCAAGGCCAAGGAAAGAAGAATAAACACCCCTATTTTTGAGGAGAGGGAAAGGGAAAAGGGAAAAGGGAAAGAAAGGGAAAAGGAAAGGAGAGGGAGGGAGAGGGGAGGGGAGTGAAGGGGAGAAGAAGGAGAAAGAGTGAGAGAGGGGAAGAGGAAGAGGAAGGAAAGGGGGAGAGGAAGAGGGAGGAGAGAGAGGGAGAGATAGGGAGAAAGGGGGAGAGGGAGAAGTATAGAAATAGGGGAGAGAGAATGAAAGAGGAAAGAAATGGGAAAAAGGAGGAGAGGGAGGGAAAAGGGAGAAGGAGAAGGAGAAAGACAAAGAAGGAAAGGGAGAGATGGAGAATAAAGAGGGAGAGGGAGGGAGGAGAAGGAGGGAGAAGAGAAAATACCATTTCTTATGTTCATAATTTTGGAGCATTCCTGTGGTAAACAGATGTGGGTTTCCTGTAAAAGGACAAGTAGGGCTTTTTTTTCTGTTTTCCCAACTTTACTAGCATTTCTGCAAAGTTAAGATGGTGTGCAGAAGTATATGGAGAGAACAGATGTTCTGGACTATGTACAATGAGTAGTCTTTATAAGAGTTTTGGCTTCACATGCACTTCTCTGAATCCTTTCCTATTACCCGGGACTGTCACAAAAGTCTACAGACAGCCAGGCTTTTGAAACCAAGCCAGTAGAGAACAGAGGGGTGTGAATGCCTTCTTATTTCCAGGGGGAAGAGGAACTGTACTAAATCCATCAGCTAAGGTAACTACTGGTCTAATTATCTAAGTCTTTAAAAAATCCAACTTGATGCTGGGTGAGCAGGCCAGATTAGCCCAGGAAATGACCTAAAGAATTCGACTATGACAGCAAAGCTCAATTAAAATCTGCACATGACTCCATCTGTGTCTCTTGAGTCTCTATTCGGGTTTCTAGAACCTGCCTGGGTTCACAAGATCTTCAAGACCTGTGCCTAGAGGTTCCTATTTGATGGTGACTCTCTACCAGCCCCCAAAGAGCCTGGAGTCTAACTAGGTGACAGTGCAGCACTGTGATGTCTCCTTTTTGTATTTATATGCTGCTGCCTGGCATGAAGTAGGGGCTTAATGCCTGTTGATTGAGTAACGCATAAAGGGAAAGCCTGATAAATAAACAATAATGTGGAATTCAAAGGAGCAGCAGGCACACTCCCATCACTGGATCCTCATATCTTCACCCTCCCACACTTCCAGTGCTCAAATGGTTTGACGAGAAAGCACTTATCCCTGCTCCTGGTGCTGGCTTGCCGGCAGGGCAGGAAGGATCTTTGGGCAGCACATAAACCAGCAACCAGCCTTGACTTTTCTGGCATTCTGGATCCAGTCAATAAGTCAATGATTATAGGAAGGGCAGGGTGAGCTCTCATTGTCATCGCTGGGGAACGGACGGGATCCTGGGAACCTCCTTCTAGAGAGAGGTCCCTTCTTCTAGTGCTTGTGAACATGTATGGTTTTTGTATTTACTCTCCCATGGACCTGCGATGTTCTCCTACTGAAATTTAACCAACATTCTTGACTGCAAAGGATTTTTCATCTCTTTTTCTATGTTTCCCCAGGATCTAATACATTGCCTGACACAACCTACATGCTTAGAAAATTCCTATTAAATTATATGATCAGTGCCTTGTTATAGGAAGAGTCTGAAACTTCCTCACATGGGGTACTCTAAAACTGTCCTTACCTATTTCTGTCTTAGTAGATAAGTCCTAGAAAGTTATCAGAGGAATACAGAAGTAAACAAACTTGTCCAGGGTCACACAGATCTTAGGTTACCAAGGTGGGCTTTGAACCTAGGATTTTGTGACTCCAAAGTTAGTACTCTAATCAATATGCTACATTGACTTGTTTTACAAAGTCTTCCTTAAAATGGTGACAAATTTAAGAACCACAAAGAAGTTCCCTTGGCTTATCAATATGTCCTTCTCAAATTGCCTGGTGTTGATTCTATATATATATTGATATATGTATATGCTGTCTCCCTGAGAGGATGTGAGTTAGCTGAGGTCAGGGGCTATGTTTCAGGCAGCTAGCTGGCACAGTGGAGAGACTGTTGGACTTGAGGTCAGGAAAATCGGAATCCAAATCCTGCCTCAGTCACTTACTAGCAATGGGACCTTGGGTCGTCACGTATCTTTTAGAAGCCTCAGTTTTCCCATCTGTGTCATGGGAATGATAATTGTACCTATGTCCTACGGTTGCCTTGATGATCCGATGAGGCTACGAGTGCACAGGGGATATATAAATGTTAACTATCACTGTCATCGTTTGGATTCCAGTATTGCCAGCACCTGAACTGATTTAGGACATAGTAGGTGTTTAAGAAATGCCTGTTGATTGACTGATTCCAATTCTGGGTGAATCATTCCATGTTGTTCCTTTCACCTTTAGCTAGCCTGCTGCCTTAAAAGTTCCTGAACTGATGTCTATGGGTAGCCTTGGTGAAAATTTGACTTTTTATGTTTTAATCAAGTAAATAAATAATTTAACTGAAGGGAAAAGACTCATGTGTAAATTCCAAACTAGTCTGAGACAAAGATGGGTGGCCTGCCAAAGTCCCCAGAGGCAGAAGGAGATAGATGGGGTAAATTACAAGCATTTTCTATGTCCCCTTGCTATATGAAGAGGCAAGAATGATCCACTTCCCAGCCCAGGTCCCTCAGTAGGCTGGTACCAGAAATACTGAAGCTCTCTCTGGGCTAAGTCTGATCCTTGAGCTTCCCAAGGGGAACCAGAGAAGTATGTGCCTTGGGGAAGCCACAGATGGAGAGAAAAGGGGTGGTTTGTGGGTCGCTCTGGGCAGCGCTAAAGGCATCCCTTCTCAATTCGAATCCACAGTGGGCATGGTAGCACGATCAACTTCCAGCTGGCAGCCTCCGTGCTCCAACCCTGGAGAGAGAGAGGTAGGTGGGCGAAGACTCCAGCCTCTTGGTAAATGAGGCTGGGGAGGCGCCTGGGCCTTTTAAGTGCCTCTGCTTTTGAAGCCTGGCACTTCACGCCAACCAAGTGGGCTGAATGCTAGCACAAGAAAGGGACTCGTTAATACCTCAAGAAAAGCTATGCTGAATGGAGCCTCTCTTTCCCTCCCAGACAAATGGCCATCTGTGATGGACTGCATCTGACTCCTTTACCACCACATCCCTCCCCCCATATCTGAGTTCACACAGCTTTCTGTCAGCCTCTCTCAAAGATTCTCAGCCACCACCATCAGCAGCTACCGCAGGCTGAGGGCACCTTTCTTCAACCCCGTCTGAACACTCACATCAGTCTGGGATCCTGAGTCAGACATTCCCTTGCTGTGTGTCCCCTCTGAGACTTTACTTCCTTATCTGTTCAGTGGGTGTAATGATGATACCTCCCTCCCATGGTGCTTTGGGAAGCTTACATCAAGTCCAGTCATGAGCAAATAACAAGTATTCATTGTATGCTCATAGTGTTTCTCTCCCCAAAATCATCTTCTATTTGCCTACATAACAATACTATGTCGCTATATAGCAATAATAGATCTTCACACAGTGTAGTATCATTTGCTAGGTGCTTGAATCTGAGAACAATATTAAGTCAATAAAGCCCTAGTCTTGGAGTTAGGAAGCCTCATCTTCCGGAGTTCAAATCTGGCCTCAGACACGTTCTAGCTGTGTGACCCTGGGCAAGTCACTCAATCCTGTTTGCCTCAGTTTCCTCATTTGTCAAATGACCTGGAAAAAGTCAATGATGAACTATGGCAGTATCTCCACCAAGAAAACCCCATGTGGGGTCAGAGAGTGGAACATGACTGAACAACACCAATAATGGCAACTAGTATTTACGCAGAGACTTATGTTGTACCAATTAAAGGTTGGTATACATGGTCTCATTTTATCCTCGCACTATGATTTTCCCAGTAGAGAAATTGAGGCCAAGAGAAGCTCTCCAACTCACGCCAGGTCACACAGAGGGAGGATTTGAATGCAGGTCTTTCTGATGTCAGTATTATTAGTCTCTCTCCTTCCATAAGAGAAATAAAAACACAGGTTAAGTGAAGTGTGATATTTCTCCCTTGTCACCAAAGTAGAAGTGGACCTTAAGCCCAAGTATTTCTGACTCCACATCAAATACTCTGTCCAAGTTCCATGTTCTCCTTGTTGTTTCCTTGGGTCTGCCCATTCATTATTTCCTCAGGACAAGGGCTAGCCCCAACAGTTCAGATTATAGGCCTTCTATGATATACTACATGATCTTTGAAGGTTGTGGTCTAAAGATACACCCCTCTGTGGTCAACCTAGCACTACATCTTTGCAAGCCCACCTAGGTTTAGTAGCACTGATTCAAGCTTACCTTCCATGGCCCACAGTGACCTTCACCCCATTAAAAGACCCTTGAGGCGGAGGATGCCAGTGGATTCTTATGATCGATTACAATATAGCGTGTGACTTTTGCTTCTCCTTCCAATCCCCTAGCGTGGGTCTTGCATGAGTGCCATCTGCTCTAGGAGGAGTTTTGTGCCCCTACATGACATAGTATGATCATTGCATTGTCATTCCCTCAAAACCCTACCCTTTTCCAAACATTCGTATTGCTTTTGTGAGTGGCACCACCATCCCCGGTACTCATGCCCACAACATGATGCTTCAAGTACATTCAGTTAGCCAACAAGCATTCATGAATGGTTTACTCTGTTCTAGGCATGTACTAAGTCCTAGACATAAAATGAAAGACCAAAATGGTCCAATGGAGTCTGTTCTAGCTCTCCATCTGCTATTGTAAATAGCAAAGCCTGGATTCAAAGCCAGGACCTCCAAGGTCCAACCTCATACTCACCCCGTTATGAGTCTTCCTCCCACATACCAATCAATGAATCAGTCAAAATTTGTCAACTTCTTCTAATGGTGCCAAGTACTGTGCTAAGCAGTGGGGATAAAAAAGAGGCAAAAGACAGTGTCTGTCTTCAAGGGGCTTACAGTCTAATCGAGGAGATAACATACAAATATATACAAAGGAAGCTATAGCCAGGATAAATAGGAAACATTGAGCAGAGGGAAGGCACTAGAATTGATCAGAATTGGAAAAGTCTTCCTGGATAAGAAGGGATTTTAGTCAAACTTCAAGGAAGCCAGGCAGGTCAGCAGTCAAAGTAAAGGAAAGAGGGCATTCCAGGCATGGGGGACAGCCACAAAGAATGCCCAGAGCCGAAAGACAGAGAGTCTGCTTTGTGGAATAGCCAGGGGGCCAATGTCACTAAATTGAAGGCTACAGTCAGAATTAAGAGGGAAAAACACTGATGAGGTAGGAGGCTCTAGGTTTCAAAGGTTCTCCACACCAAGCAGAGGACTGGGGATTTGATCCTGGAGGCAACAGGGAAGAGCGAGGGGAGAAGATGATGAACAGATTCATTCCTTTGACTCTGTCTTCTCTGTGAATGTGTGGGTACTGCCATCACTGGGTGGGCTCATTCCTTAGAACTCCCATCTCCCTAGATGACAGCAGCCTGACCTTCTTGATGCCACTACTGACTCTTCAACCTCTCTAACTCCTCCACTGCTCTCTAGCTGCAACGGGACCTATTTAGAGATGAGGAAACTGAGGATCAAGCCATGAAATGGTTTATTCAAGCTTGTACAACTAGCTAGTTAAAAGTTATATGGGTCCACAATATTTCTCCTGGGTTCACATACAGTGTTCTTCTCACAATAATGGGCTTCTGACCAAGGTTCTTCCCGATTCCAAGTTCAAAGCCAGGAGAGAATAGTGGTTGTACTACTGGGATGGATAGCATTCCAAGTTTGAATCTTGGGAGCCCTGAGGAGATGAGTATCACAGTATTAAATAGGTTAGGTCAGGGTTTAAATTTTTGTAACAGATGACCTTCTCCTCTGGATATTGGTGATCAAGAAAGCAGATATCAATTCAATGGTGAATGTCTTCTCAGAGAAACTTCTCTAGTTCACAGCATCAAGTTGCTGTTTGTGGATCTTTGGATATCTGATCCCACCCTTAGAAGGGGCAAGATCTTATAGTTATGTGAATATTTTACAGTAGCATTTGCTAGGGAAGGAAATGATGCTTTGAGGAAATTTCTTTTAAATATTCAAATGACATAAATGATAGGTGTAAACTGGGCTTGAGATGGATTCCTTTAAAATGATTTTCTCTTGGTTCTGGTATTATTTGGAACTTTTACCAAAAGAAATGTGGAAAATGAAGTGCATTTGCTACTACACAGGAAAGAATTTTCTTCCCCTCATTGTCCTCCAGGGTCATCTTCCACCCTCTTCTGAAGACACCCTCAGCAAACATCAATCGTTCAAACAGCCTAACTTGTATCTTTTGAGTGCAAAATATTGAGAATTCCCAAGGGACCATTCCTTGTTTGGTCCCTACACACAAAAAACACTGCGTTTTTCTCTGAAGTGCCTTTTGTGGCAATTCTAACACAGTGACACAGACATAATAGCCTGGAGAGAGACAAACCTACAATATTGCATTCCTGACCTAAGAGAAGGAATTCACCCTCAGGACAAAAATGGAATCAGTGTGCACATGGGGGGAAGGGAGAGGGTAATAGAGAGTTCTGTAATCCCAGCCATGAAGTTCGAAGGAAGCTTGGTAGCTAGGCTTTTCTAGTTGAAAATGTTGCTGTACTAAAAGATGTAAAGAAAAGACAGCAAATGCAATTTGGTTCCAGGCCAAAGCGGGTTTTCTGAGAATCTCCTTGAGGTCAGGGAGCAAGGGAAGGGACTCTGGAGGGATTTTCAGGGGGATGTCGGGACATGATAAAAGGATTCCTTCTTGCAGCTTGAGTTAATGTATCTCTATGTGGGGAGTGAAGTAATTAAGAATCTGGGCTCCAGAAATGCCAGGGTTTTACAATACACCAACCTGGATTTCCTAGGGAAGTTGATGGGGCTGTAAATGGATGGATGAAAGAGTTGGCTCCTTCTCAGAGGAAGTTGCCAGCAAAGGAGCTTCCCTAACCTTGCTCCCCATAACTGCTCTGGGCAGGAAGGACTTTCCTCTGGGACGCTTTTGTTTACTGCTTTTTCTGTGGGGTTCATCTGCTGTTATCTCTTGGACAACATCTATGCTTCAGTGTCATCTTGGAAGAGAGACTCAGAGGATATGTTTGTCTTCTCTGAGCAGGGAGAAGTCTCATAGAGACCATTGGCATTTTTGTTACCAAGGGTACCAAGACAGCAGAACTTGGGCTTAATGAGTTTCCTCTTGCCTCTAGAGAAACTCCAAATTACCTGCTCCAAAAAGCTCCAGTGGCACCCTCTGGATAATATACAGCATCTTCTGCTTATCATTCAATACCTTTCCCATTCTGGCTCCACCCTATCTGTCCAGACTGAATGCTCAATTCTCCCCCAAACACCCTTGACCTTCTGACCCAACTGCCAGACTTCTGATTTTATGGTCATAAGTCCCTTGGGCCTTTAAACAAGCTGCCCCCTCCTCATGCCTGGAATGTTCTTCCCCTTGCCTCCACATGGTAAAATAATTAGAACATAGTTAGATTTTTCCAAGAATACATTAAAAAGTCTTAATTGTTTATTTTGCCGGAATATGGAGGAGTAGCAAAAAATATATTGAGAATCTCTTTTGGTAACAAAATTAGGCAAACAGGGAAATTCTATTGTGATTAAATATACCTTTGAAAATGTGAGAATATTGGTAATAAACATCTATACAACAAATCTCAAAGTAACTGAACTGATGGAGGAAAGATTAACTGATTTGTAAAAAGAATTAGTCAGACAATGACACACAGTGGGATATTTCAATCCTCTGCTAATGGAATGTGATAAATAAATCAAGGCAAATGACTAGATTTCAGGATGAACAGAATCCTCCCAAAACTAACTTTTCAAAGAGTCCCACACTTTCATGGACATATGGAAACAGTATTTGCCAAACAGAACTCATCATCACCATCCCTTCCAGAGGAATCCTTCTTCCGACTTTTCGGTTTTCTGTCTTTCTATCGCCATTCAGCCAGTCTTCCAGGGTTACCCCCTCAGCGTCAGCGTGACTCTTCACTCTCTCTCTCTCATCACACACCTCGAATGTGTCCAAGTTCTTCTCCTTCTCCCTCCCAAATCTCTCTTGCTTCAAAATGCTTCTCACTCCTCACAGGGTCTCACTTTAACCCAGGGTGATGGCAATGGCCTCTTAATTGGTTTTCTCTATTTCATGTCTAATCTACCCTTTACACAGTTGCCACAGTGAGCTTCTTAAGGCATAGATCTGACCAAGTCATTTCTCCTTAAAAAAAGTGCAGTGCTCCATGGTCCTGGCCAACTAATCTCGGTGATCCTCATGGACAGAATTCTGTCTCCCATCTCTGAGCCTTTTACCAGGCCTTCCCCATTCATGATTCACATCTGTCTTGTTGAATCTCTGAATTTCTTCAAACTGAGATCAAGCAGAGACTTCTCTCCAAAGCATTTCCTTCCTCCCTCATTATGCTGAGCTTCTACAAGTGCCCTCCCTTGATGATTTCCTATTTATTCTCTGCATATTTGAATATGTCCATCTGTCTCCTGATTGAATGTTGATTCATTAAGAGCAGGGGTCACTTCATCTTTGTCTCTGCAGCCCCAAAACCTACCAGAGAGCATGGCGTATAGGACATGTTTTATAAATGTGTGTTGACTGACTGAAAAAAATGAATAGAGACTGATAGAGAGGGAAATATCAAATTTACATGAAACATTCATAAAACTGATTAAATGTTAGGCCAGAAAGAATTAGTAAGAAATTATAGAGAAACTCATAAAGGCAGAAATTGCCAACACAATGTTTACAGGAGAGGCAGCATTGGTCAATTGAATAGAGAGATGCACTTAGTAAGACCTGAGTTCAAGACCTCCCACTAACATAGGTTAGCTATATGACCATGAGCAAGTCACTAAGCCTCAAAATGAGTCAGAAAACTTTCTAAGACTGTAAATTACAGTTGCTTCTCTGGAGAGATTCTTAATTCCCTGGAGAGAAGGGGCTCTTCTCTACAATGATAGCATCACCAATTCAGGCTAAATAAAATAACAACCAAGGATAGATCAAATTGCAATGAAATAAGTACTCAATAAATATGATAAAAAGACATGGACCTATGTGGACACTGAACAGTCGGGTTTTGTCTTGTTTAGTTTTTAAATAATGCCTGAGTCAAAGAACAGACACAAACATCACTAATTAGGTCAAATAAACTAGCAATATGTTTTTATCAAACATAAATATTTATTGAGTATGGCCATATTAGCACCAACAGGTAAACTTATACCTTCCACAGCTTAGGTTAACGAAATAGAAAAAAAGAGAAAACTGATAAGTTGAGTTTGCATTTAAATAATTTTTAAATAACCAAGGCACAAAAGTGGTGGAAAAAAATCAATTGCGAAAACAAGAGCAGAAATCAATGAAACCACAAACACAAGAAGAGCTCCACTGATATGTAAATCAACGATTTTCTAAAAGATGAATCAAACCAATAAACAATTAGCAAATTTAATTTTAAAGGGGGAGAGAAACCACATTATCAAAATTAGGTACTAGAAAGAAGAGATTATGAAAAATGAGAAATAGAGAAAACCAAGACTAATATGTCAGCAAAGTATAAATATAAAGGAAATCGAAACATCAATAAAAATAGGAAATACTCCAAGTGACAAAACAGAAAGTAGAGGAATCTCAACAAAACATACATGACAGCATCATGTGAAAATACCCAAAATTCACAAGAGAATTCTCCCAGAACATCTGAAGAACTAATGCCTTAACAATTATAATGCTGTCTCAAATTATTTTTTAAAAGGGAAAGACATTTTACATGTGCGCATGTGTCTATGCAGGTGCATGGGTGTGTTTATTCTGAAGGAATTACAGTCTGTATCTCCAATAAGAATATAGTAGGGAAAAAATATAGCTATCATCATTGAGTATCACAATGAATGCCATATTGCTGGTAGTACAGATGTATTCCTTGTGTTATGAAATAAAATTTATATCAAGAATGTGAGGATGTTTCAATATTGGCAACATTAACATAATAACACATATCAATTAAAAACACATTAAAAGTCTGTGATTGTATTGAAAGATGCAGTGAGTATTTTTGATCAAAAGGAAATTAAGTCACATGTATTTACTAAGCACTTACTGTATGCCGGGCATTGTGCTAAATGCTAAGAATTTGATAAGTAAAGAAAATAAAAATACTCATGTAGATGAACAATTAAAACTCTTGGAATGCCAGGATTTCTCATTAGCATGTTAAATGTATTCCTTTGATGTGAAAGGTTAGTGTTCTATGCAATAGAGAGAATTCCAAGAATGGGATTAAGTGAAATTGTCTCCTCTGGGGCGGAGGAGGGCTGGGGGGGATCAGCATGGATTAAAATACCTCTATTTGTCAATAGTACAATGCTTTACTTAGACAATGTAAGAGATTAAAGAAAAACAAATGAGATACTAATTGTCTTCAGCAATAGACAGGGAAACCAATCAACCAACAAGCACTTATTAATCACCTACCATTGCCAGAAACTGTTTTAGGTACCAGGGATACAAATCAAAGTGGGACAGACCCTGCCCTCATGGAGCATTTTACTGGGGGAACAAAAGAGTAGGAAAAAGATGATCCCAGAAAAATGAAAGGAGATTAAAAGAAAAAGAAATAAATTTTCCAATAATTACAAAATATATTAAATATTTGGGCAATGACCTAGTCAGACACACACAAGATGTATATAAAGACAAATGCAAAACAACAACAAAAATAAAAAGAGTAAAAATAAATCCAGGCATTGACAACATCTATCAGCAAGTTAAATCAATACAGTGACACTGAAAGTACTTCCCACAACTATTTATATTTTTAGTGCAATACCAATCCAAAACCAATGTGATATATCATAGAATTAGAAAAAAATGTGATAAGAATATTTCATGGAGGAAGAGACAGATGAAATTATAAAGGGAGAAGGGTAAGAACTTTCAGATCTACAATTATTCTTTAAACCAACCCATTTGGTACCACATATAATAGAAATAGATCAATGGAAAAGAATAGAAAATAGAGGAATCAGAACCAAAGGTAAATGATGGATTAATCTTTGATAAATCCAAGGTACACAACACTCTGAAGGGCTGCATTCTATATTCAGCAAAACTTGGGAAATTTGGGGGTGGAAATATGATGGAAAAAGAGCTCCATATTTTACCCTGATGCTGCTTTTAATTCAAAGTTGACCAATAAACTAAACAAAAGATACATTCTAAAAAGAAGTAGAAAAATGAAAATATATATCCATCACAAATGTTTAAAGAAAGAAAATTCTCGCATAGTCAATAAATGTGAAATTATTGGAGAAATGGATGGATTTAATGACATGAAAATAAATGAATTATTCATAATAATGAGATAACATTTGCAAAGTGAAAAGTGAAAATGCTACTTGTAGAGGCAGTGGTGTATGGTAGCTAGGCAATGAACTTGGAGGCAGGTTGACCTGGGTTCAAGTCACATTTTATACACATTAGCTATATGACCCTTGGCAAGTCACTTGAACTCTCTGAATTAATTTGAGGGTATTTGGATTGCAGGGCTTCTAAGTTTCCTTCTAGCTCTTACTTTATGATTGATATTATGTGGTGTTATTGCTGTATCTGGCATAAAAAGAAAAAAAGATTGGGGAAAATTCTTTGCTGTTTGAATTTTGACATCCAAAATATCTAAATAAAACAAATTTATAGAAGGGGAATCTTTTAGCAGACAAGCAGTCAAAAGATAAAAACAAGTAGTTTCCAAAATTCGGAAACTATCAAACTATTTAAAACAACTGAGGATTCTTTAAACTTCAATAATCAGAGAAACTAAAATGAACACAACTCTGATATAAAACCATAAGATCGCTAAATTGAATTAGCACTAAAAGCAATAGAATTCAATGTTGGATGGACTGTGGAGAAACAGGCATTCTGTCATACAGCTAATCTGTGAATTAGTGCAATCTTTCTCTAATGTGACAGCTATGAAACTGTTCATAGCCTAAACCGGCAATCTAGCTGCTAGTGCTCCACCCTAAGAGTGTTATTAAATAGAAAAATAAGGCCTATTCTACCAAAATATCTACAGTATTTGTATTTGCAGTAGTAAAAACCTGGATACAACCCATTTGTCCACTTCGGATTTTTATGATTTTTTTCCTAAATCTTTTTGCTCCTTTCCCTGCTGTTCCTTTCCCTTCTAAATTCCTCATCTTCCTAATCTATAAAATTAGGATAATCAGATTGATGTATGTAGAATTCTTTTCTCATAAATAGCCATGAATAATTGTGAAGCAAGCTGCAAGGAAAAGGGAAACTATGACCAGTTAGTACATTTACAAAGAAAGGAAGCATAACTGGGAGTAAAGAGCAGCAAGGAGAAATCCTAAATTGTTTTCTTACTTAGGTATTTTTTATATCAATGAACTCATCCAAAAAGTCTTAATTTTTTCTTGTAAGTCATGAAAAAGGAGAGAGACAATGAAAGGCAGCCAGGAGAGCCTCCTTCCCCAGTTCCCTGTCTTCATCTCCCAACAACAAGTGCTTCTTGGGTTCAGTTTTTAACCTCCTTTTTCCTGCCTCTCATCTTTCCCTCTTGGTTCTCAAGCTGCATCAATTTCCAAGACTGACCGCCCCCCATAAGGTGTTCAGATCTTGAATATGATTGTGGAAGAATTAGAACTGGCTAAAGTGGAAGGGGCTGCATCAGTAAGCAGTGGGTTCCCCATCACTGAAGGTCTTTGGACAAAGATTGAATGACTACTTGTCAGGAAAATCAATATGAAGATTCTGTCAGTTTTCAGTAGGGCTGGGTAATCTCTAACACTCCTTCTAACTAGAAAATTCTGCCAGTCCCATAATTCCCCATATAGGTTGCCTAAAATACCAGGCCTGGCATACCTCTGCCTATTTTATGCACAGAATCACTCATTTATCCAGGATGATCTCAGAAAGAAATAACAAAAGGCTGAGTAGCCCTGAATTCCTCACCACTTGAAGCAGAATATAGTCTACAGCTAGATTTCATCCCCTAATGACTCTGATTCACATTTGTGAGTATCCATTGGCAAAATTAGCTATGTTCACCATTGAAAAAAAATCAAAAATACAGCTAAGTGTAAGGTAGACCAGTAGTACAGAAATACATGTGGTGAGGTCTCTTCTGCTACTGTGTGTGTATGAGAAAAGAAATGGAACTCTGTGGACTAGCTGACATGGGTAGGTGTCAGAGTACGCAGTTTCTTCAAGATCTGGATTTGATTTCTTCCTTCGTTACTTAACTCAAATGTAAAAAGAAACAGTTGGATTCAAGACCCTTGCTCTAATGATCCTAGGATAAGATAATTAGATGGGTTTGGAACTGGTTGAACAGCTGGACCTAAAGAGTGGCCATCAGTGGTATGATGTCTTGATTCTTCCAGCTGTGAGCATCTTCTCTCAAAGTCACTTTCAAATTATTTGGTATATTTAAAAGATATGTATGCATATGTATACAAGATATATATGCATGTATACATACATAATACATATAAACATACATGCATATATCTATATATAGTGTATGTATACATACATATACATATATATATACATACATATATATATATATATATATATATATATGTGTGTGTGTGTGTGTGTGTGTGTATTCTCCTCAACAAATTATAAGCTCTTTGAAGACAGGGATCATTTAATTTTGCCTTCATATTGCTAGGACCTAACATAATAGAACTAAGACATGACAAAGTGGAACACATGACACAAGGATATTGTCCAGAATGATGAAGAGCCCATATTATATCACCATGCTTTATGAAAAATAATGGAATGAATAGGGGATGTTTAGCCTTGAGAAAGTAGAACTTTGGGCAGCAGGATATTAGCTCTCTTTAAGTATTTGAAGGAATTTCACACGGATGATGAATTAGACTTATTCCATTTGGTCCTAGGGAGCAGAACTAGGAGTAATGAGTAGAAGTTATGGAGGGACGGATTTTGCTTCCATATAAGGTAAGTTTTCTATCAATTAGAGCTGGTTCAAAATGGTATAGACTGCTTAAGAAGGTGATGGACTCCTCTACACTGGAGGTCTACAAGGTGGCACTGTGTGACAACTTGTGTAGACTGCTATAGAGTGAATTCATTTTCTTGTACAGGATAAGATGGTCTCAAAAATATCTTTCAACTTAGAGATTAGCCAGTGCTGGGATTCTCTTGATCTACCAACTTCCTCTGTCCCATATTTCCCTTTCTTCCTATCTGCCAGTGTGGTTCTTAGCTTTCCATCATGATTCTGTCTCTTTAGAGCTCTCTGGACTTGAAGGGGAAAGGACAAACCTAAGGAGCAGATGTGTCAGTACAATATAAATGACTGTGAGGGGAAAGTTTGACGCATGGCTCAGGATCTCCAAGAAGAATGTCCACCATTGTGTGTGATTATGGATCACATCACAATCTAATAGCAATTTTTATTTAATCAATAATTTCCATGCTGAACAGACAGCCCTGTTACAGAGAATCGACAAGCAGGTACTGATAGCACCAAGCCTTGTTATTAATCTCTACCCTGCTGCCTTATCAGCCAAACAACTGGGAACCAGCTCCCCAGAGCTGGCTTAGAGGGGCAACACCCCTCCTTTTCCTTCTTCCCTTTTCTTCCAAGTACATGGGATGTTTTTGTACTTTATACATGAAGTTTATTGGAGTTACCAGGGGCTTGATTGCCACAAAAAGGTAATTCATAGGAAGCAATTTCACAAATCAGTAGGACTGGGCCTCGACCACTGCTCAGTGTTAGCCTTTCCAAGCTCATAAATCATACCTTCTCTTTGAGATGTCAATCGCCAAGGAGCTTTGTAAAAAAAATGTTGCCATCTGTAATTCAGCAAAGCCTTTTCATCTTGAAATAAGATGCTCTATACTGATAACCAGAATAATCCTCTCTTGATCAAAAAAAAAATCTGCATTTTCCCAATTAAAGTGGCTGCCAGGAGCCAAAGGGAGTAGCGGTGGAGAGTCGACTGAAGTTTATCTCGGCAGAACACAAGGAGGAGCGTGGCAAGTGCCTTGTTTCATTTCCTGCCTCCCTCCCTTATCTTGCTGCAAGAACTCAGTCCAGGGAGCCAGGAAAACACAGCAGGAGAGCTCTCTCACACCTACCTGCAGGAAAGGCCCAGGAGCTGTTCCCTCTGACCCAAGGCCCACCCAGCTGCTCTGCAGGTTAGCCATGGGGCACCCTGGAAAACTGCCAATGCCCTTGCAAATACATTTCCAAATGAGAACATCAGGTGTGTTTCTTGATGGTGATGGGAACAGATGTCCTCTTTCCCACTGTGTTTGGAATTTATAAAGAGGTCACAAAAGCAGAAGAAACAGGGCTGAGTCAATGGAAAACACATCTGGTTCAACTTGGTCTTCCCCATTAGGGAGAAGCATTCAGGGCTTGTTAGCTGAACTGTGTCTGCAAAGTCCTCCATTGCCTTATTCTTCTGCCTAGGGTTAGGCAGAAGAATTCTGCCTTGTTTACACTTGTAGAATCTCTGCTGCTCTGTTCTCATCCTTTCCAAAGGATGTCAGAGGCCAAAGAACGGGTACAGTGAGTTTGATTCAATTCTCGGGAATCCGATCACTTGCTTCATACTGGTTTAGATGATCTTCCTAAAATAAGTTCTCAGTCACCCTCACTCCCAGTTCTACCTATAGTTAAAAATGTCCTAAATTCTATGGCGCATGCCCCAACATTGCCTCTACCCCAAACCATCATGGGGTGGGCTGGGGAAGAGACCAGTCAGTTGCTACTTCCTCCATCCTAGGTTGAGCAAACTGTCACACCCTGTTCCCTGGGTCCCTGAGATGCAGAGTTGAATGTCCTTTCTCCTATGCTTTCACTGTCTCTATCTTTGCCCTATTTCTTCTTAATTCTTATCATCTCTTGACCATTCATTCCTCTGTGTCCTCCACAATCCTTGCTTTATCAATCTACATGCCTTCATCCTAGGTCTCTTGCTTTTACATTTTTTTCCATCCCCTTTTGCTCCCATTTTAGAACTGGGTAAAGTTTCCATCATCACTCCAAACTCTGCTCAGAGATTTCAAAGACCCTGATTTGTCCAGGTAATTGCCATTAAACTCTCCTCAGTGGTCACATCCTCCTTGTGAACTGTACCTCAGCCACCTCCTGAACTCATTATTTTCATCCTAAACTTTCCCTCCTCCAATTAGGACACTACCATCCTCTCAGTCCCCCAGGCTCCTAACCAAGGAGTCATTCTAGACTCCTCACTTTGTCTCACCCCTTCCCATCTCCAATCTGTTGACAAGATCAGTTGATTTCACCTCTGCAGCATGTCTCACGTATGTCCCCTTCTCTCCTCTGTCACTGCCACCACACTGCACAGGCCCTCAGCCTCTCTTACCTGGACTACTGCAATAGCTGCTGGGGGAGGTATCTCCAAGCCTCTGCTCTCCTCACTCCAGCCCATCCTCCTTCAGTCACCTTTCTAAGGCTCAGGTCTGATCGTGTCACACAGCCCTTTCTCCCCAACTCAACTCCAGTGGCTCCCTGTCACCTCTTTGGCATTCACATCCATTCATAGCTGGCCTGCTCCCCTCTCACACACCCCCTGCACCCTCCCCCAAGCACTCTGGGATCCTGTGACATGGAACTTCTTGCTCTTCCTCAAAAAGTTACTTCATCTCTCCTCTCCAGGAATTTTCATGGCCCTCTCCTATGCCTGGAGTGCTCTCCCTCCTCATCTCCTCATCCTGGCTCTCCTTAAGTCTCAGTTAAAGTCTGCTATAAGTGCCACCCCTCTGGTGATTATGCAAATTTATTCTTTTGGTTTGATTGTACATAGTTGTCTGCATGTTGTCTCCCTAAATCAAATGAGATAATATTTGGAAAGCATTCAGCACCATGTCTGGCACATAGTAGGCACTTGGCAAATGCTTACTCCTCTTCCTTTTCCATTACATTGTGAGTTCCTCAAGTCACTTGCCTTTCTTTGCATTCCCAGCAGTTAGCCCTGTACTTGGCACACAGTAGGCATGTCACAAATCTCCTCCAAGTCTCAGAATTCTGAAATTCTGGGGTTGGGAGGAGAGAAAATTCATATTAACTAGATCAGAAAAGTCCTTAATTGTCATATATCCTTTTACCTAGTTCTGCTGCTTCCTCAGACTGAAGGAGTCTGTGTTCTGCCCTCTCCACTTCCTTCCTTCCCCTTGCAATCTGGCCTCCAACTTCACCATTCACCTGAAACTGTTTTCTCCAATGTTATTTCCCAAACACTAAATCCAGTATGCCTTCTCCCCTTAGTTGACATCCTCCTTGAGTTTTCCCTAACATTTGACACTGTTAACTACACCATCTCCCAGGCCCTCCTTCCTAGTGTCACACAACAAGGAAACCCTATCAATGCAACATGAACACAGGTCTCTACTCACTCCATCGTGTGCTAATGCCTTAAGGAGTTGAATGGGTGAGACAGTCTCAATCCCAGCAGACTGGCATGCTGTTTTTTGGTTGCCTTTTCCCCAAAATGACTGAGTCTCAGAATGGATGCCTGACTGACAAAATCTGCATGCTTCTCATTCTCATTTTCCAACTCCATCAGGAAGTATTTTTAAGACCCTCCAGCCCTGACTGTTCCCTCCCTCGACTGGATTCCTAAAACATTTATTGCCTGGTCCACATAATTTAACCTTTAATTACATCCTGTCTTATCTTTGTCTAAAGTTTTTCCTGTGTTAGTTTGTCTTTCACTAGAAGATAAGCTCACTTGTTCAGGGTCGGAGGAGGGTCCCATAAATATTTTTGTCCTCAAGTGTGTTTGACTCTAAGACCTGATCAACAAATATTTCATTAATTTGCTCACATCTTCCTCTCTTCCTTGAAATCAAGGTTATAACCAGTTTCCTCCCAGATAGGAGGAACACTGCATCTGTAGTGTTCACATGAACCACACATGAGTCTCATTCTGCAGTGATATGGATGCCCAAATTAGCTTCCTCCCACTTCCATGCAGCCATATTGAACTGGAAAAGTTTTGTCAAAAGTTGGCAGAATAGGAAAAAATGCACATCTCTCCTTCCCTGATTTGCCAAAGGGGAGGGTTATGGATGTGATGCACTGCATAGCCTTCCAGGAAGGTGATATGTTAATTGGTTCTGTTGGACTGCTTTTCTCTCTTAAACAAAAAAAAATCTTTGGCACAAGGGATGGCTCATTGGGTAGGATAAGAAGAAAAGATGTGCTTGGAAATGAAAGTGATATAAAACAGATCAATAATATATGATTTTTAAAAGTCAGACAAAAAATGTACATTAAGGAAAGGTAGAATTTGATAAATTTCTTTTAGAACATTTTGCCCATGCGGTCCTGTTCTGGCTCCAGGCAGACTGGATAAAGTAGCTTTCCAAGGTAGTGGGAGGGAGTATTAGACCACATGTCAAGACTGTCTCTCTAAAATGTGACTGAGAATAAGCCTCTCTGGGCTAGCCCAAGGTCTTCATCTAGACAACTGTGATACCAACCTTAGTGTCACCTCTCTCTCCCTGCTGGAGGCTGGGGTTGGGTGTGAAGAAAATTCTTTACATGGTATGGCATGCTCTGCAACAGTGACCCAAAGCCAAAGCAGACTCAAACAGAAGGTGGCAGCTGAGGCATCAACACTGTAGCGGAGGATGAAGAAGAGAGACGTTCTGCAAAGAACCAGAAGAGTCTCTCCCAAAGAAGTTAACATATATGTCTCAATCCTAGAGACTTCAAGGAGAAAGTTGGCACATTGAAAAGGCACTGAGTGATATCTTTGAAAATATAATCCAGAGTTTACAGATGGAAATGCCAAGAGCTAGAGACACCAAGAAGGCTGCTCCATAGGTCATGACTATTTGCCACTGACAAGAAAATTGGAAGGTATTGGACTGGGGATCAAAAAAAATCACAAAAAGTAAAGTGTCTAGAAATCAATAAACAGGAAAATGCTCTTTAGGAGAGAAATGGTTGGATTGACGTGCTTTACCCAGGAAGATCATTGACTAATTAGAGTAATGTTCAAAACCAAGGCCAAATCAGAAGACTGAAGATGACACTGGGTATCGTGACAACAGATCCAACCTAACTGAATACAAGAGTCCTCTCTGCAAAACAGAAAATAGACAAAGGTCAATAAATTCACTTTATGACTGTTTCTTTAAAAATGTTCCTGATTTAAAAAAAAACAACTACAATGAGGAAATCACAAGAAATAAGAAATCACCTCAGCCAACCAAGCTTCCCTTTCCTTTCCAAAGTCTACAGTAAAGCAGAGTAGAAGTTCATTGATTTAAAAAAAAAATGGCACATGCAAGATTGAGGATTTTCAGCAGATTATCAACATGAAATACAAAAAATAGTTGGTGAGAGAGCAATAATCCTCCAGGAAATTTGCCACAAGGTCCAGATAAATTTGATCATCCTGAGACCTGTTAGAATAGAATCATGTCACTCAATAGACCAAAAACAAAATCAACCTGCTACAGAGGTTTGATTTGGGACACTGGCGGTGGTATTCATGTATTTCTCACAACGCAGCAGCATCTATCTATGTTCAATGGCAGGGGTGGGGAACCTCTGGCCTCAACATCACATGTGACCTTCTAGGTCCTTGGGTGTGACCTTCGGACTGAGTCCAAATTTTACAGTACAAATTATTTTATTAAGGAGATTTGCTTTGTGAAGTTTGGATTCAGTCAAAGGGCAGCACTTGAGGATCTACAGGGCCACATTTGGCCTTAAGGCCATACGTTCCCCATCCCTGTTCTGTGGGGATATGAAAATGGCACATAAAGTAATTAAATAAGTAAAGGGGGAATTAGACCTGGTCAAATAGAAAAATAGGTACTTAAGGAGACAAAATTGTCAAGGAAATCATGAATCAGTTACAAAGAAATCTTGAAAAGGGGGCAATTCTGAAAGAATGGCCAAGATCAGGGAGTGTGCTGTGATGTTTTAAAAATGCTACCAAGAATACACCAGCAGTTAGTCAGCAATGTCTGCTTTGTTAGCTTTATAACATGTTTGTGAGAACGATCTATACATTTATTGAGTATAACTGATGAAAAACAGAATGGAAGAGAATATGAGACTTTCACAGATAGGCCTCTACAACAGAACATGTCTCACAGTCACACAGTTCCTTGGGAGAAGTTCTTGCTGTGTTTAGTGTTTGCTGATTTCTTAAAAAAAAACAGTACTAAGTAGGGTAAAGCCCAGCCCCAATAACTCAGCTCTGATAAAGCATGAGCCATAATTATGAGATCAGAAAAGAGTCAATGATAGATGTATATATAGAGACAATATTCTTTGGACATTCATTAAAGGTAAGCATCAAAGAAGGAAAGAAGAAAATACAGGCCATGTCTTCACCCAGTATGCTTGAAAATGCCATGGACTGTGCCTTACAGAGTCCAAAGGAAAGGAAGATTCCCCCTCATGAAGGTAATTATGTTGGCTGGTTCCAGGTTCACTCAGTGACCCTGGCCTGTCCATCCAAGTGAATGAAATCTATATGTTAGCTGGACAATGTCATTGAGCTGAATGTAAGAGATTTAACACTCACTTAACCGAGCTGAGGGTAATTCTAGCCCACTGAGTTACATAGCGTATAACTGACACAGGTACGACAAACAGGCAATGATTTGGGACCAGAGTAGAATATGTAGAAAAGAATGAGGCATGAAGCATATTTGAGGAGATGCACGGTGCTTACAGTGGCAAACAGAGGCATGTGTAGAATGCTTGACCTGGAGTCAGACCACTTGGGTTCCAATCGCAGGTCTGCCACTTGCCTTGTGTGTGGCCTTGGGTCTGTGTGAACCTATGAGAAGCCCTGTTTCCTTATAAGTACAATGGGGAATTAGGACTCAGTGGTGACTTATGAAGGTCCTTTGTACCACCATATTATAATCCTATGATCCAAGCTGCTTCCTGTTGCAAAAGTCCGTCACTTTGGCACCAATTATCTTTCTATGATGTCACAAAGCTGGGATTCATGGAGCACCAGGATCTGAGAAGCATCAGAACTACAGGTGTTCCACAATGCCATGGAGGGCGCAGTGGATGTAAGACAAGTAACACTAACAGAGCCACCACCGAGGACGTGGAAGACATGACTATCCAGAATGGGAGATGATGGGCAGACTATCGAGGGCCATCCAGTGTCCGTGAAATGTTAAAGGAACAAAAGAAGAATCTTGAGCTTTGAGCAGAAATTCTTTAGTGGAGTCACAGAAAGATATAGACAGAAATTCTTGGGACTTGGTGGTATGGATGTTTATTGATATAGGTAAGGGCCACATTGATGCAATCCCAGATTTCTCCAATATAATAACTATTCCGATGAAAAATGAATGAGAGAATAACGACAGCTAGAACTTGTATGTTGTGTTAGCCCTGGGAACAAGGTGCTGTGATGATCCCCATACTATAGTTGAAGAAACTGTGGCAAACAGAAGGAAACTGACTTGCCCAGGGTCACATAGGCAGTAAACGTCCAAGACTAAATTGGAACTCCAGCCTTCCTCACTCAAGGTCCAGCACTCTGTCCATGGTGCACACCCCAGATCCCCACATAGCCTCAGGCTCAGGGTCAGCTCGTTCTCGTTAGCCAAATGAAGAGTTATTTGTACAAGACAGAGCTGTAGCAGAAGGCCTCTTCTTCTTTGCATATCCCATTCCTCTGGAGGCAGGGAGAGTTCCCCAGTCCCCATCTGCTCATGTCAGGCACCCTCCTTTCTCCGAGGCTCAGACCCCATGACACCTTCTAATCTCAATCTTTTCTGATAGCTACTAGTGAGGTTTCCCCACTCTCACCCCCTCCTCCACACCTTGCATCTAGTGTGTAGCTAGTTCTATATGGACATGTTGTGTCCTCTCACTAGAATATAAGTTCCTTGAGGGCAGTCTCTATTCCTAAGAATAGTTTTACAGGCATAGCTGAAGGGCCAATTTTTTTTAAAATGGTCTCTAAAGTCCATTTTGCAGTGTAGTTTTTAGATGTATGAGCTACAGCCTGCATTCTTTCCATGGCATTCCTAAGGACATGATATGTCTGAATGAACTAAAAACCCTTCTGGGAAAAATGTGATCTGATCCTCCTTCATTCCTGCAGTTTGGGGCTCCCCCATCTGATCTCTGTCCCACTGGTTATACACATGGCCATACCCCGTCACATCATACACCTAACTTGTTCTTCATCCAAACTGACAAAATAGGACTCTCATAATCAGATAAAGACTTATGGGAGGTGTGTGAAAATAATGTCTAATTTGTCTTCCACCACCTCCGTGTCTTCTGTTGTACCATCCTGCCCGATGGAAGAGGAAGTCCTTTAGACAATCCACATCTCAGTCATTACCAACTTAACTATCCATTTCTTGGCTCCTAGAGTACAAGAATGCCATGTTCCATCTGATGCAAAGTGTCCAGAGCTGGGCATGTCAGAAGACAGAGGATATTACAATATTCAGAACATGCTGCCTGGGGAGGCATGATAAGGGTAGGGGTAGGGGGAAAGGAGTTGTGACCCCCACTCACTGGACTTGGTTTCCCAAGGCTCAGGTCTGAAGGCAAGATCAGGTAAGTGCAAGCAGACTGACCATCCCCAATCTCTCCCAAGGAGCCTTTGTTGATCTCTGGAGAGGTCAGGCTTTGCTCCCTCCCTCTCTTTCTCAGAATAAGCAGCATGGCTGAGGGATAGAAGGGGCAACTTGAAAGACAGGAAGAGCTACGTCCAATATCTGCCTCTGACTCCTGGGCCGCGACACCACGAAAAGCACTTTTTACAAATTGTTACTGTTGCCATAATTGTTGTGGGTATCCTACATTTGTCCTGATGTGCCATGTGGCAGCTGTGCTCAGCCAGACCCTGCTAGATTTTTAAAAACCACTATTTTGTGTCTCATTTTTTAAATTTGTATTGTAAGTTCAAAATTAAAAAAAAACCCAGTTATGGTTAAGTTACCTCTGTTTGATGAATAAAAACAACATCCTTCACATTTATTTTTATAGAAATTCTGTGGCTGCACACTTTAATGGAATGTCCTTTATGTGTGCAGGAACGTTTTCTGCTTAGTAGTGGGTAACTCCACTTGAGGGTGGGGATTGTCCGGTTTGGAGGCCAGGAGCTCTCCAACCCCTCTCACACAGCAGGCATTTAACAAACATTTATTTGAATTGTTAGAGGGAGGGAACCCCTTCCTCCTCCTAACACACAAGAATATAAACTCCTTGAGGGCAGGAGCTGCCTCATAGTCTATTTCATATTCTCTGTCCTAACACATGACCTTTCAGAGCTCTACAGCTACTTGTTGAGTAGAATGCAATTGTACCCTTCCCTAGCAGAGTATAAGCTCCCTGCAGTTTGGTATTCCTCTTTATCTTTCTATCTCTGGCATCTAGCAAGGTGTCTTGCACATAGTAAACACTTGATAAACATTTGCTAGATTGGATTGGATCATAGGCAACTTGCAAATTTTCAGAGACTCGGTTTCTTCAACTCAAAAATAGGGATAGCAATGAATGTGCTTCCTAGTATGGTGCAGTAGAAAGAGGGCTGAATTCAGCCAGATGATCTGGTTTTACCACTTACTGTCTGTGTGAACTTGGGCAAATGATTTCATCTGTCTGGGTTTCAGGTCCACATCTGTCAAATTAGGAGGCTGATTTAGAAGGCTGAAATCTGTGGTCCTAGAATGACGACCTCATGGGGTTGCCAAGCAAAGTGCCCTGGAAACCTTCAATTTTGCTAGAACTAGAAATTACTATCATCCCATGAAACTTGGCAACCAGTAGCGTTCACGTAGGTCTGAAAACACATCCTTAAAAGGGAAGGAAAGGCTGTTCCTCTCCTTCAAATGATCCCGTGGGCAGTTACTGAGCCACAAGCATTCTCTCAGGAAAAACAGCACCTAAAGGACTTTCCCTTTCCTGGCATACCCAGATACCAGTTCTCCTTTCTACAGTTGTCCCATCTGAAAAGAAAATCCTCCCCTGTCTTAGGAAAATTCAGCTTTTGTAAAGCCTCTGGAGGAAGGGCCAGCAACCAACAGACCGGTTTGTGGGCATCCTCTTAGGATGCTTCCTTAGATTGTGTTAGCATGATCAATTTTGGCATGGTGATACAGAGGGAGTGGTAATGAAGGCAGAGGGATGGAAATGGGGATGGGAATTCTTTGTGCCTGTTGCTGCAACCAATGGATTCAATCCCTTACCCACCTTTCTACGGTAAAAACTGCATGGGGAAGCATCTGCTTGATGATAAAGACTCCCACTTCAGATGGGCAATCCCAGTTGTCCCTTTTTAAAGTCCTTAAGGACATCTGCTACACATGATGCCAATTTCAACTGATAAACACAAATTTCAACAATGAGTGACTAACCAGTGTAGACACCTGTGCATATTTCAAATGCCTCCAATGGAAAATAAATAACAGGTGCCATTTACCTCTAGCACAGTATAAATACAGAAGAGGGAAACAGATGGGGGAAGTCCTGGAAAATCCCTCCAACCTGGCAGACAAGAGAAAACACGCCACTTATTGGATTATGAGCTGTTTTTCAGAATGTTTTTAGAAAACCACTTAGAGGGGGAAAAGAAGTAAGTTTCCAAATTAATTACTCTTGCATTTGGATAATATACCTCACAGCAAGTAATAAAAGGGTGTTATAAAATGAAAGAAAAAGTAATGCAAACTGAGTCATTCATTATCTGCTGCCTGTCACAATGACTCCCCAGTGAAGAGACTGGGTGGGCTTGCTGGCTTCAAAGCCTTGGGGGAGGTAACCTTGAGTAAGTCACTGAATTTGCCTGAGTCTCCATTTCCTTATCTATAAAAGTGAACGGGTTGGGAAAAGATGGCCTTTGAGGTCCCTTCTGCCTCTTTGTCCCAGTAGTTCAAAATTTTTAATATAAATTTATGTATATTTATTTAATATAAATTTTATTTTTATTATATAAATTAATAAATTATTTATCATTTAATTTATATTATATAAATAAAATAAATATAAATTTAATATAAATATAACGTTAATATTTATATTTATTTATATTATTATATATTATTTGTATTAATTTTGTCAAATAATAAATCACAAATATTTACATAGTGTTTAAAATTTTGCAAATTGCCATCCAGTCATTACAGCTACAATGCCCACCTTCCTAGCTCTTGCCTTGGCAAATTCTTGATCTCCTTTGTAACCCGAGTGGCTTAGGTGCCACCACCTCTCTCATTTCTTTTAAATCACTTTGTGATTTTCAGATAGGGATACAAAGAGGCACTAGCCTTGGGCTTTCCTTGGTAGGGGGACCTCTGGAAAGAGGAGACTGCTTCCTCCTACCAATGGAGGCCAGCACCTTCTCTGCAATTCCTAACTTCAGAGGTGCTTAGTCTACTGAGAGGTTAAGGGAATTGCTGGGGTCTCATCACCAGGATGGAGTAGATGAGGTCAGGTTTTCCTGGCTTCTGGGTCCTTCAGGGCAGGGACTATTTTATTCCCAATGTTTTACACACAGGAATTAAGAGCTTAATAAATTTCCCGTTTACCACCAGCTACACTGCTTTTGAATGTCTTAGGATATCTCTGCCCAGTCCCTGCACTGGATACTTTCATTCTTTAGCGCCACCCCCCACTGCTTACCCACCTCCTTATTTCAATGTCCTTCTAAGTGCTGGCTTCCCTCAATAGACTGGAAGCTACTTGAGGGCAAGGACTGACTTTTTTTATTTGTGCTTGCATCCCCAGAGCTTAGTCCAGAGCCCAGCACACAGTAGGTGCTTAACAAGTGTTTACTGACTGAGACTCACAACTCAATGAGATAGACAGCATAAGTATTCTATCTCCATTTTGCAGATGGGGCAACTGAAGCTCAGAGAAGAATGAATGACAGAATTGGAGAGTTCAAAGGGATCACAGAGGCTATGTAGTCCAACCTATGCCAAAAGAAACCCACGCTCCCACACACTTGATGAAGGGGTCACCTAACCTTTGCTGGTCAGAGGCAGCTTATTTGGGTTTAGACATTTCTAATCACCAGGCACTTCTTAAGCCTAAATGGGTAAATTTACAACTTCTACAACTGCTCATGTTCCTCTCCTCTGCAGTCAGAATCATGGTAGTTTTTTTTTTTTCAAACAGCTACATCTCTTAAAGCTTTTCATAGGCTAGGAGGCAAGCAAATGCCTCAGAGATCAGCCTTCACTTTCAGGATGAGGAAATGAGGCCAGACCAATACTGTGACCAAGTCAAGATTCCACAGGAGTGGAATCACGACAGATCAGCAAAGAGAACCTAGGTCTCACGTCCAGATGTTGAGTCCTTCCCACAGAACTCACTCCTGGAGAGTAACTCACATCAGCACTGATCTTCTCACCTTACCCTTTCATTAACTGCTATGTTGTCTTCCAGCTTAACTGATCATCAGGAAGATGCCTGCTGCCCCAAAATGCTGATTAGAGAAAACAGACCCATCTCTTAGCTCCTGGGTGTGGAAGTAAATTTGTGACTCTGCATTTAATAGCAACTCGAATTCAGATAAGCCCAATTATAATATCTTGCTGTGATGAGAAATTAATTAATCATCTCCATGATAAAGACCCCAGGAGCAACCAGAGATTCTCCAGTAAACACAAAGCTGGGGAGGGACAGAGAAGTAGGAGACAAAATGAGGGGGAAGAAAAAAAACCATTTAGCCCATCTGTTCTGACAGTAATGGGCCCTGGTAATCTTTTCAAGAGTACATGCAGTGCATTGTACTGGAAATGCAACTACCTGGCAGGCAAATTCATCCCGTTTCCTAATTCTGCTCTTCCACTTGGTGACTTGCTAATGGGAAACACATGTCTCCCTCCTGCACCCAGTTCCAATTGCCCTGGAATTCAGTGGCTGAGCCAGAATGAGGGGAGAACATGTCACCATTTCAAGCTTTCAGCAAAGCCCTTCAGTCGCAGCCAGCACCCTATTCCAGGGAAGGATATCAATTATAGATAGTGACTTGCTCTAGCAGCCCGGTCGGGACTGTCAGACACTAGATAGACAGCCATGGAGACTCATGAATCTTTCTATTAACTGTAAGAGATGGGGGAAGAGCACAGGTCGGGCTATAAATAAGGCCGAGTGGCATGAGAATGCTTTAACACCTTGACTCTTGGCTGTCTGTGTTGGGAAAATTCACCGAATTCAAGAAAACTCTTCTTTCTTTGAAAAAAGTTCCGACAATCAAAGTAGCTTCTTGCTTCCCTGAATCCCTTTAAAAAAAGTCCCTTCTACACTTTATTTTTTTTCAGGAAGAATTGAGTGAATTCTCCTAAGTTATGTGCTGCTTCTGAAGGAAATGTACAGGGGAGAGAAAATTAACCCACGGTGACCTAACATATCAAGCCTTCCAAATCCACTTTACCACAACATGAAGAAAACATCTCATAAATGAGAAAGGGAGTTGACACATTGGGAAATTTCAGAAACTGCAGCTCCTTGAGGATATTCAGTTCCTGTAGAATTTCAGCTCTTTGGAAGAAGGTGCCATAAGACTTTGGATCTTTGGATCTTGAGGTTGAAAGGCAATATTTCAGAGGAGATAGAGAGTAGACTTTGGAGTGATAGAGACCTGACTTCAAGACCTTCCTCTGCCACATGTGGGCTATGTGACTGACCCCAGGCCAACCTCACATATTGGTTCTCTAAGCAACTCTTTCAAATTATAAGGTGTCAGGAACTTGATAACTGACATTGGTGGAGGGAGCTTCCACATCAGGAATTCCCCATGCCAATTACTTTGCACATAGTATGCTCTTAATAAATAAATGCTTGTTAAATTAAGTTGGGAGAAATTGGAAATAGTCTGGTCCTAGAAAGGGCCACAAAGGCCCCATTTTGTTTTCAGTTGGAAGAAATTGAACTCCACATAAGATAAAGGACTTGTTCAAGGTTATAACTATCATATGACTCAGCCTTCTCTTTCTAGAGATAAGAAACTAGTCATATTTGGAGCCATGACGGGTCCAAAGTCACAAAGACCGAGGACAGAGCTCAGACCCAGAGCTCACTGTGGTATAGACAAAATTCTGTTTCTCAGTCCTAGGACCTGGGTCCAATTGCAGCCTCCAGTGGTTAACAAAGTTTTGTTCTCTCTGCATTGTGGTTCTCTTGGATCAAAGCAAATATGAGATGTTTTCTGTCATGGAAAGATCATACTCACAGTGGGCATTTTCATGAGATGACTCACAGGCCAGCAGATGAGAGTTGCAGTGTCTTCACTTAACGCTAACTGCTCATTTTCACTGTTCAGTGTTGAGTCTTTGCAAAACCATCCAAGATGAGGCTTAGCCCTGCTGACTCCTTCTATAGATCTACCAGGATCTCAGTCTCACAAGTGCCCAAGGGGGAAGCATTCATTCACAGAAATAGTCTTTCCTGGTCTACCTACTCACTCTTCCCTCCACTGCCCCAGCCTATTTTACAAAGCAGGGAAGCAGGGGCATCATAAGAAAAGGGAATCAGACTTGGCATCAGAAAATGGTTTAGAGGACTGGCCTTGTTAGTCTCCAGTTCGGCATGTTTGGGGGTCAACTGACTCCTCCATAAAACTTGATGCTTGGCCTTGATCCTAGCCTCTAATATTCTGGACCTTTGAGTCTAAGCCCTTTCTCTGCTGGAGCCAATGGCTGTAGGCACATACTCATTGTGAACCAGCAAACTGACATACAAGACAAGCACAGTCAGAGAGAAGCTACCACCTCTCAGAACATCGAACCTGAAGGGAGTCAAGGTACTGCCTCTAGGGAGGGGGCAGGGGGAATGCTCAATCTGTGTGAGGAGACACCTTTTAGGAGCTGCCATGGCTGACCTTAATTTCCACCTCGGGACCAGCAGCCCTCTTCCCTATCCCTCGGATCTAAAGTTACAGAAAGCAGGCATGATCTCTAGCTGTGCAAAACCTTTTGATCTTGGATTTAATTTAATTTAACATGCATTTTATGACACCTACTATGAGCTGGCATTGTGCTGCGCATATAAAGACAAAAATGAAAAACTCCTCTACTCTCAAAAGCTTCCATTGTACATAGGGGTAAGGGAAGGGGGTGCAGTAATCCTAGCTCTCACTTCACTAGCTCTTTAAGAAGGTCCTTGAATTGACTTTTTCCTTCTGGACCATGCCTAGCAGTCTACCACAAAGTACCTAAGCATTCTATATCCTCATTTCACAGCTGATGAGCTGAAAGGGGACTTTTGGAAGAGAGAAGATGACAAGCCCTGATTTTAAAAATCAAAAGTCTTTGCCTATGGGATGCATGGGCTGAGTCTCAGATGGTGGATGTTGACCCAGTACACCCAGCAGGGCCTAGATTGTATTAAAGATTCTGCATATACTATACTAATGTTAGAAATGCACAGGATTGTTATTATTTAGTAATTTAATATTATTGTAAAGATGGTTTATATATATTATATAAATACATAAATATAATAAATATATCATTCCTGCTTTCACATAATTCTCCAAGCATCTGGATTGGCTAAGAATGAAAACCAAAGGCATGTATGTATCCATGTGCCTGTGAGGAGGGAGGAAAGGCAAGGCTGACAAAGTTGCCATCAAGTTAAGAGCATGTTAGAGTGGAGGCACTTGGACACTGGGCTTCACACCAATCTCTGGCCCTTGACACCTGCTGAGCTGCAGGAGCCTTTTATTCCTGATTAGTCCAATGGATAAGGAGCTCAGTGGCACCAGAGGCATTTCTGTTCTGTCCCACCCCCCTCACTCCCAGCCTGAAGGGCAGAGGCAGATGTGGAAAAAGATGTGGTGCTGTGATGCTGGCTCCAACAGTATCTCTTTGCTCCCTCTCAGGGGGATGGCAAATCCCTGCCTCAGGCGCCACGGGAAATGTGCGAGTTTGGGTAAAAATCTGACTCTCTCATTACATGACCTCAGACAAGACAATGAACCTCCCTTCCCTCATTTATAAAATGAGGGATTTGGACTCAATAATTGTCTTCAAAGGTCCTTTCCAGGTCCAAACGTATGACACTGTAACAATGCCATGAAATATCACAAAATACATCATAACCCATGTCTACTGTAAAATTCATCTGAATTTGTGCAGAACAGTAAATAGAGAATTCCATAAAAAAGGAACCTATAGGTGTCCATTCCTGAACAATGAGGGCCTACCAAGGGCCCCTCTGGAGCTAGATGGGTGTGGAGGGTGGAGAGGAGAATAGGCAGAAATCCAGTCCCTATTATGATGGGGCTTCGGGAAGGAGGAGGGGGAGGAAATGCCTCTAGATTCAAAGGGCAATCATAATTCATGTCCAGCTTACTATCACTCAATAACCATCAAAGTCTGAAACTCCTAATAGTGTTCTCAGCCTTCTAGGATCAGAGCCATTATACTCTCTGCGGAAGGCTTTATTGAATTTCCCAGTAAGCTTTAGTTGACTGAACAGGTCAAGAACTGTGGCTCTGAGTTTTCTTTCTTCTCAGAAACTCATAAAGCCCTCTCCGCCTTGTGAGGCTGCTGCTGGAGAGACTTGACTCAGCCCGGGGTCAGTGCTGCTGACCTCCCGGGAAGAGGTCATGCTGTTTGGAAGCCCCGCTCCAGAATACCATTAACTTACATGCACAAGCTGTTCCTGGGTGTCAAACTCCCGCGCGCAGCCCTCCCAGTGACAATTTGTCTCATAGACCACTTCAGGCTCTTGCTTGTTTTCATCTTTGTCCCCTTCCTCCTTGACGAGGGTCATTCCTTCAGGCTGTTCCTGAAAGGCAGAGGGTGGAGGGGAGGAGAAGAAAGGAGGAGGCTGGGTTAGACCAAGAAGAAAGTGGAGGAAGGGCTTGGGGGCAGTGGTTAACTGGGACAAGGAAAACCCAACCAAAGATGCAACTCATCAGCTAGGGAAAGAGAAAGCCTAGGCGCCCCAAACCCAGGCACTGGCTAGCACTCTTTCCTTGAGGCTTTAATATCCTTTGATATCCTGTGTGACCCTGGCCCAGTCCCTTGCCCTCTCTGAACCTTGAATTCCTCATCTGCAAATATTCTGTGAGATCAGAGACTGTTTCTTGTCTTTGTGTCTCTCAATGGTTATTTTTGCATCATAGATTATCAAGCTAAAAAGGACATCAGAAATCATCTAGTTGAATCTCCTCCTTTTACAGACTAAGCAACTGAGGCACATAGAGGGGTAGAAATTTGCTACCCAAGTCAGAATCTGAACTCTTAGATTTCATTTGCAGGCACTTTTCCCATAAATCCTCCGGTCTGACTTATACACCAAAGGGACTTAATGCTTGTAGAATTACTGAATTCAACAATGTATTGCCTTGTCATCAATTGAATGATATCTGGCAACTTTTCTACCCTAGCTGATTGCCTTGAGACCCTTGAAACTATTCCTCTGGTTTTCTCATACTTTTAAAGTAAAGGACCTGATTCAAAATCCTGCCTCAGACATTTGCCAGTGGTATCACCTTGGGCAAGTCATTAACCTCTATCAGGGTCAGTTTCCTCCTATGAAAAAAGAGGGAGTTGGACTCCAAGGTCCTCTCAAATTTTTATCCTATTTAATAGATCTACAGCCATTCCAAGAGGTTTCCCGCTTGGTGATAGGGAAACCACAAGGCCCTTTAAACCCACGATTCACATTAATATTGCCCTCCCCGGTCCAATATCAGAGCCCCACAGTCTCCATGTCAAAGACTGAGCAATTGAATATGTTTGGGGGTGTTGCTAGCATCCCTCATCAACTTCCCCCCACCATTCCCAGTCACAACTATCTCCATGGAAATGGAGAAAATCCACATACTGGGATGGGGTACATCCTTTCTCAGGGAGCCACAGAGGCTTCCGGACTGGCTGTCAGTCTGGAAATAAATTCAAAACCTCTTCCCTCAAATCGCAATCAAAATTTCAGGAAAGTTCACTAGAAAACTGAGTCCATGTCCAAAAGCCAAGGCTGGGCTGTGAATGGGCCTGCATCACACCCCTGGAGCTTCTTCCACACTGAAATTCTAAGTAAGCAAGCCCAGAGCTAAGCTCAACTCAGATGCTGGCTGTGTCTTGGCCACTTTCAGTTTAATGGGCCAACCGATCAACTGGGTCTAGGGCTAGTATGGGCTATTTAGACAAAGGCAGATGGTATGTCACACTATAGCCGGGATTAGTCAGCTCTGGCTTCACTTTTGGTTCAGGGGTTTAGGCTAAGAGATAAGCCTCAGTCCAGGTCAATATGAGTGAAGATGATTATAGCCCACTCATACATACAGAGTGGGCTCCATTCATTCATTCAATGGATTGTAGATAACCTATCTCCTCTCCATCTGGTGATTGCTGGTACCTCATTCCGTTACCTAGAACTACCTCTTGTTTTCTTGTGTTACTTTCAGGGTTCTGTTCTCAAGATACAAAAAAATAGGAAGTCGGTGAGTCCAGATTGCTACTGGGCTCTGGGCAACAAAAGGACCAAGGCAAAATTTTGCATGTATTCCTGAATATCTGTATTGAGTGAAAGCAATGCCTGAAAGAAATCCAGAGGCCACACAGCCTGCTCTTTGGGGAGGAAGGGAAAGGCCATGCTGAGAAGGGGACTCCAGATGCTGTACCTGCAGACTTCCGGCCCCTGGGCTGGGCAGCTCCTCATCAGCTTTGATCTTGGAGCGCTTATTGTGCATCGGGTCTCCTGTGCTGCTCACTGCAGACTCGCTCGTTGGTTTGTTTTGCTGCTCAGGGTTCCAGTCCAAAAACAAAATAAAGCCTTGATCAACGTAAAATCCCATAACCATGTGAGTCGCTTTGCTCCATTTGGAGGACAACCTTATTTGAAGAGGAGCTCAGGGACCCAGATTAACAGGCTGAATGAAGCATTCTTTCATTTGGATCAGAATAGAGAGGGGAAAGGATGTTCTATCTTTTACTTCATAGATATAAATATGCTACAGTCAATGGGTGGAGCTGGCATTTGGATTCCAGGTTTTAGCAGCTCTCACAAAGAATAATCCCAAATGGGGAAAACCCAACATTATGACCAGAACAGTTGGGCAGGTTCTTTGACTTGAGGTGTTGCTGTCTTCTGTGCTGAATTAATGGGACCATGTTGAGAAGAGCAGTCTATTATGGAATCTCCTCCCCCTTCCTTTCATTAGCCCATGTGCTAGAGAACCTGAGAAATGTCCTCCTATGGAGGCAAATGAGGTCTCCCAATCCATGATCTTCTATTAGGATTTCAGGTTATTTAAAGATGGGATGGGCTTCGGGGTGAGGCACCATGTAACTTTCCATTGACCTTTGTTAGCACTCACTCCATTAAGTTATATTATTCAAGAGGTAGGTTTTGTTGGGAAAGGCCATAGCTGACTGGCTAGAATTGATCAGAAGGATGCTGCCTGGAATTATTAAGAAAAAAGTAATAACTAGCATTGTATAATAGCTAGTATTTCCATAGCCCTTTAATATTTGCATAGCAGTTTACAAATATTATCTCTAGATCCTCACACCAACCCTGAAAGGTAGGCACTGTTACCATCGCTGTTTTACACATGCAGAAACTGAGACAGCCAGATATTAAGTGACTTATCCAGGGTCATACAGCTACTGAGTATGTGAGACAGGATTTGAACTGCTAATGTATTTCTCTGTGGGCTGTGGCACTACCCAGCTGCCATGTCCAAGATGGCATCCTGCACCTAGAAAGGAGTCAATGACTGCTACCTAAGATGCTGGTCTATTAACTACTCATGGTTTTCTTGAAAAGTTCTCAAGAGACAACAGTGGGTATTGTTCTCTTACTCTCACCTGTGTGGCCTCCGACAGACCAGAGCTCACTTGAACAGGGTTCAGAACACTAGGGATGCCAGGAATGGGTCTCTGAGTAGGAAAGGTTGGGGCCGGGTGGATGAGTGGAGGACTGTGTCCAAAAGCAGATCCTAAACTTTGTTGCCGACTTAAAATCTGTTGATGCATATGCTGGAAAGAGACTGGGGTAGGAGGGTATGTGAAACTGAGGGCAGGACTGCAGCAGGAGAAAGCAAACAGACAACAAAGAAGACAGACTGTTACTTTGGGTGAATTCAGAACGATGCTGTCCATATACAGTGTCTTCCTCCCCTCCCCTACCCCATGCCATGATTCAAAGGCACCGATGGATCCAAGCTGGCAGTTCCTTTATTAGTAATCTACTCCAAATGGTCACCTGCCCATCCTAATATCTCCCAAGAGCAAGACTGCTGCTTGCACATACACACACACACACACACACACACACACACACACACGTGCGCGCGCACGCATTCACGCATGTGTACTCGCCTAAAGAAGGTTCTGCAAAGCCAAAATAAAAAGCAAGGAGTTCAATAACAGCTATTTATTGCAATAACAAACTTTATATAAAAAGGGGACGGGTGACGACATGCTTTATAGGAAGTGCTTTTCCCGGGTACGGAGCTCTACAGACTCTCATGGATGAAGCAGTTCCTTTCATCACGGCTCAGGCTACACTCTTTCATACGTCTCTAGATCTTATTACAAGAGGAGAGAAAATCAATTGGCTGAATGTGTTTTGAACACCAAGCTTGTCATATCATTCATTTGTTTGTTAAGACGGAAGGCTTGGTTCATCCAGAATGTCACCTCTAGAATTTCCATCAGGGCTGTCTGCTACTGAAAGCTGATGGATTAACCTCTCCCCTTGGAAATTGGTGATCAATGAGCTTTGATGCGGAAATATCCCAGTGGGAAAGCACATCTCCTTCTTGCAGTTAAACAGCATTAAGTGTCTATTACCGCCCATTATGCATGCTAATACCTGTCATCACTTCATTATGCCCCCTCCCTGCCAGGCTTCCCCAGACTACAGTTGAGTACTGGTAAAACTGCCCTACAGATTGCTCTGGGTACGGAATGCCAAGCTTCTCTTTGTGTTGGACTTCAAAAGTGAATTGTTCTGGATGAAATCCTCTTAGAAAACTATGAAATGCTCATATAGCTTTTTGCCAATGGCTTAAAACTGCATGAAAAAAATGACAATTACATTCGTGGGTCTCTCTTTCTTATAATGAGTTAAAATGGCCTTGCAAATTAAAATATTTTTTCTACCCCTAGTGAAATCCCTAGCAAGAATCAAGGTTTCTTGTAATGTCAAAGGTAGATTTCATGCAAATTTCAAGTCTGGGACATTAATTGCTATTGCTACTAAGCACATTAACCGATAATATTACAATTTTAAAAATCCAACCATTTTAAGTAACCATTCAAAAGGCATTCTCTGTCCATTAATGTGACTTTACATTCTGCCCACTGGACGACAATCCCTAGAAAGAGACGGCTCCAATGTGATTATAGTATTATTATTGAGTGAGGGAGCCCGGCATTACAAAAGGCTACCAATTTAGGTCTGAATATCATTAAGAATGCCCTCAGAGAATTTGACTAGTCTTTGAGGATCTCTCTTTTCATTTTGTATTGTATTTCTTTAATAAAGGGAGGCAGAAATGTGGTGAAAACAGCCCTTGTTCCCAATAAGAGTTAGGGGGAAATCTGTAATAATATTCCGTTATTGTCGGGCCAGAGTTCCTGCCAGTGTTTCTGTAAGCAACCATGAATGATTACCACGAGGCTCAGCAAAGGGAGCCACTATGGATGATTGATAGGACAGTAATCAAAAGATGCATATCAGCCTCGGAATTTGTTCCCCAGCTTTCCCCTAATAGCTGATTTCATGTTCACTGAGCACTGTGCCAGTTTGTCCAATTTCTTCTTTAGTGTACGAGCCATTCATCAAAGAACACGATGATTTAACACCCCCTGTCCTCTCAGGGAGCGAGCCTTACTAAGTGTAGCTACCTTATTCTGTTCATTAAAAAACAAACAAACAAAAGAGTAAACACCTGGCTGGCACCCTCCCACCCCCACCCCCAAGCAATCACGGTGTCCCCCGTGGGAGCGGATAAGGATGGACCCAAGCCAGATGGACCTCCGTGGCTTCAGTAAGTGAAGGGACGTTGAGAATGTGGGCGCTTCTCATTCCAGGAGGTAGAATGACTCCATCGGCAACTTGGGGGCCAAATCTCAGTGCCCAATAACATGGGGTTGAGGCATGGTACACACATGGAGAAAATGTCCTGTGTTACATTCAACTGTAAAGTAAAGGAGCATTATGACCTGAGTAGAGAAGTGGGGGTGGGGAGAGGAGGAATGACAAGGAGGGTTGTGTGTGTGTGTGTGTGTGTGTGTGTGTGTGTGTGTGTGTGTGAGAGAGAGAGAGAGAGAGTTATTTTCTGTTATATTAGAAATGTCCCTCTCAGCATTTTTTCCCCAAACTAGTGATCTACTCCCAGGCTCTCAGCCTACCTCTAGTCTCTCCCTTCTGTAACAGAACTTGTTGCTACATAATAAGGAAGGGCAATTGAGTCACAGAAGATGTGAGGGCAGCAGGTGCTGTCAAATGCTCTGAGAAGTACACCAGCTGCTCCAGGTTGTGCGCCAGAGCCAGAGTCACCCCGCCTCCTTCTCCGCCACTGGCCAAATCACCCTGCTGCAGCAGGTAAGTCTACTGGGAGCCAACTATAGAGAGGAGATTGAGCATAGGGAAAAACTGAGGGATGTCAGTCGATAAACATTAAATTCCTACTATGTGTTAAGTGCTGGGGACAGAAATACAAGTTGGGAAACAAAAAGACAGCCCCTGTGCTCAAGGCTTCAGTGTAAAATGCATCACTATGATATTGGAATGCATTTGGGGGCTTAGACCACTCGTCCCACTACTCCAGCAGGATTAAGACATCCTGGAGCCAGGTAGGGGCTGGAATGGGAAGAATCAAGAAATCCCTAAGTAAGTCTTGAGTCAGATCACACCATATGGTCATTGGCACTTACCTTTCTTGTGCCCATCTACTCTGGATATCTCAGTTCTTCTGAAAGATTTCACAACTGGGTACAGCCATGTCCCAAAGAAAAAGGGTTTTTTCACAAAGCTGAGTTTCTCCTGCACACCTGTCAGCTCAATGGTCTCCACTACAGTCACTTGCCTTGCCTTTCCTACTTCTACCACTGACATGCTGGGACACTCAGGGACCAGACTGAGACAGGGCTGGTGTGCCCGTCCTCCCTCTCTTCAGTTCCCCTCCCCAGGCTGACCAGCCTCTTCCTTCCTCCCATTTGCTCTTCTGTTGTAACCAATTCACCAAACGGGCTCTTTAATGAGACATAACCAAGCACGAATTACTTTTAAGATTTCTACTTCTTTTCTTCCAAGGATCTGTAGGAAGCAGTATAGATTTTTAAAAATCCTATATGTTTATTATTATAAACTACATAATTGTAGGTCTATTAAGTCATTAAGAGATCAGGCAGAAGGTTCTATTCCCAAGGGGAAAACTAGTAGGAACAATATTCTAAGCAGATAGTTATGAAGTCAGAAGAAAATTATTTGAATTTCAATTTGCTCATTATCCTTTAAGTAGCAGCAGGAGGAGTATGCACATCTGGAGCAAAACAAACAAACACATAAAAACTGTGACACTTTAGTCTTGAGAAAACTCCTTAGGGATACACTCAGGACCTATTGACTCTTAGTTTACAGACACTGCTAACCAGTTCTTGTCAAGTCAGAATAAAGAGGAAAAGGACATTGTCATGAGGAGAGCTGCTAGACAGTAACTCATCAAGATTAGCACAAAAGACAAGTGGTAGCTCACAGGCTGAGTTGCAAGAGAGGATAAAGGGGGGATAATGATATACATAAAGTCTTCAGGTTCTTCATTAAAAAAAAAACAAAACTATATGCCAATGCAGGGCTATTTTGTGTAACAGAAATAAGCTATCCACATCTCAGGAATCCCTGAAGTACATCATTGTGTTATTCCATAATGAATGTAACCTTCAGGTAACCCAGAATCTTCACAGAAAGGATACATTATATTTTATATTTTAAGAAGGGATAAGAAATGTGAAAATCATTAAAAATTGCCATGGAAAAGATATTTTAAAAATTCTCCCACTAATACTTGAGCTATGCAGAATATTCACGTCTGGAGAAATTTCTGACCTCCCACAACCCTGGAAAAGCTTTTGTTGTCCATTTAGGAATTAATGAATTCTTTTATTAACTCTTCAGACCTTTACTGCTGCCTGTTAGAGACCATGGATCATATCAAGTGTGTTTGCAATCCAAGACTGTGCAACTTAACAAATACCACACAACTTCACCAACACCACACAACTTCACAAACACCACACAACCTTACAAACCGACACATCTCCAGAAATTTGAGCCAGATCTTCCTTGGATCATGGTATAAAGCCTGCCTTCTCCCATCTGTAGTTGCATCTCAGGAAGTGAGAACAAGTGCAAGGCCCAGGTGCCATTGAGGTTTTCGTTGGGATATGGGCACCTCAAAGGGCATTCTCATGGTATGGTGGAAAGAAAATTGGCTCCGGGGTCACACCTGCCTTCAGATATTCACTGCTGGGGGGAACCCAGGTTTCAGGTGCCTCATCTATGAAATGAGCAGGTTGAAAGCGACAGCTTCCAAGGAGATCCTTCCCAGATGGGAGAGTCTAGCATGACCATGATGAGAATGTTGGGAGAGAGGGCCCATGGTTTTAATGGAGCTGGAAAGAGTCTTTTCCATCATACCAAAGGGTTCCATCTGCCTCAGGCTGGTGTCATGTGAGTATCTGGCTGCCTACAGGAGGCTGGTATCAATGGGACCTGCATTATCAGTTCAAGTCCATGGGAAGGCGTAAAAAGAAAAGGAAGATCAAGTTGTGGACATGGCCAGGACGTCCCCCCAAAAGGAGAAACCACCTCTGGGCCCTGCCCGAGCATCAGAGATCACACCAGCCTTGGTGTGTCAAACAAATTGGAAAGGAGCAAACCTCTCAAAATCCCTCTGCTTTACTTGGTATTAACTTCCAGGAGTACATGCCTGGAGTTCAATCACTCAGCAGGATCTGATTCAGTGGCTACTATGTGCCAGGGAGCCAGGCCCCAAAGATGCAAACTGACTAGTCTCTGCTCTCTGTTTTATTGGGGACAGCCCATGAATGGTGAAAGTCTATTCAAAGAACAGAGAGCATCCCAGCCCAGTAGAAGGGAAGCTCTGGTGGGGCAGGAGTTGAGCTGGGTTATTTTGTCTTTCTGCTCCTGGAGTCCAATATAATGCTTGACACAGTGAAGGCTTTTGAATTCACCTGGGCATTCCATGACAAAAGGAGAAGAAATAATTCTCTTCCTGTGCATTTTTTAAAAATAAAGTGACATTGAGCCATGACTGTAGAGTATAAGTGTAGTATTTACTCTAAACAAATTTACTTTTGAAATGACCCTTTTTCCATATAATTATGTGGCACTAACTTTTGAAAACATTTTGGGGAAATTGAGAAAACAATTCAAATGCCTTACACCTAGGGGGCAGAGAAGAAAAGCCATTGCTTCAGTAGTTTTGATTCTTCATCCTGGGGTGCCTGCTGACATGGCTTACTTTTCTAAATCTCCCCATGCCTTTGACACTTTCCATTTTGAAAACCTTACAAATTTCAAAAGGAGGTAAAGCTGGACAGGACACTAAACTGCAAATACATGAGGCCATCACATTTTATGGAAACATCTTTAAGAGGAAACAAACACACACAAACATATACTCACACACACACTCACACTCACAAAGCAGGCATTCTAATAGTTTTCTAGGGGCTGCCTCCCTAACAAGGTCAGTCAGTGCCTGCTCCCAGCAGTGAATGTGACCACTATCAGCTGCACTTTGGTTCAAACACTTCTTTGCAGTCCTCTGTGGAAGGGGAATGTGTCGATCTTATTTATTTTTTGCACATACGTACACGTCTGTGTTTCTGATGAGGAGAAGCTGTCTGACTCAGAGTGGCAATGCCGTGCATCTCTGGTGCTTTGCATGAATCTAGACTTGATTTCATAACATTTCAAAGGAAAATTGCCATCTCTTATTTTATTGGGGGAGGCATGTTAAGATAGAACTTTATCTGGAAAATATCTGGGAGTCTTTGTAGGCACAGTCTCAATATGAATCAACAGCATGATGGGGCAGGTGAGAAAGCCCAGGCTTGGGCTGCACTGAGAAGCAGGGGAAGCAAAGAAACAGTCCATCTATTACCCTGGTCAGATCACATATCTGTACCATACTCAGTTCTTGGTACCTTAGGAAGGGCATTGGCTGTTTGGAGATCAGCCAGAAGACCTACCAGAATGGGGAAGGTTCATAGGATCATAAATGTTAAATAAGAAGGTCAGATGTTACATAATCCAGTCCCTTCATTTTTACAGATGAGAAAACTGAGGCCCTCAGGGATAAGTAATCAGCTTAAGGTCACCCAGTAAGCAGGTGAGTTTGACTTTGATCTAAGGTCCCTGGACTCCAGAGTAAGTGCTTGTTAGTCTGATGGAGTTCTAAATTTATACCATCTGAGGATAAGCTGAAGGAACAGGGAAGTTTATTCTGCAAAGAGACGATTCAGAGGGGACATGACCCACTCCATGCTTGTCTCCAGTGGCTGTTAGGTGGAAGACAGATCAGCTTGATTCTTCTTGGACCCAGAGGGCAGAACCAGGAGCAATGGAGAATGGGGGATGAGGAGAGAAAGATTCTAAGAGGCCAGCAGTGTGGATCCCTGCAGGATAACTCCCTAACAGTGATCTCTGCAGCTCCTGGTGAAGATGCCCCTGTACTAGCAGACACATAACCACCCCTTGAAGCAGAGACACTTGCCCAGGAGTGCCTAGCTTGTGTGTTTCCAAGGCAGGATTTGAACCTGAATCTTTCTGACTCTGAGGCCCTTTCTGGCCATTACACCACAAGAGTTCCTGATAGCTCTGAGCACAATCCCAAAATAAGATTCATAGGAAAATGTTTAGCCTCCATCTTCCATTAAAGAAACCAAGAAACCCAAGTCAAGGCATTGCATAAGGCGCTGACTAGAGAACGAGAATTCAGAGCCTTCTGAAGACACTAGGAAACGTGGCCCTGGCAGTTTCACTCTGCTTTGACTCTTCTGCTAGAAAGGCCACCTCCCCTCTTACCATCACCTGAGAGTCAATCCAGCAGGGAGAAAGCGAGCTGGCTTCTCTCTTGCCCAGGTTCCCTCCCACCAAGCTCCAGCCCCAGCTGGATGCCAGTCCTGTTATTGCCAGGGATTGTAAGAGATAATGCCTGCAACAGCAAAATGTAGCTGAGGCTCCAGTTACCAGGCTGAGCATGTCAGCGCTGGCTCCGAGGGAAAGCTTGCTCAGACTTGTGCCACTCCAGCTGGATGATGGCAAGTCTAGGGTGGGCCAAGAAGAACTGGAGGGACTCCTACTGGAGAGGCCCCTGAGAGTCTGGCCGGAAGACCATCTGCAACATCGACGAGGGGGCACAGCAGTTGTGTGGACCTTTAAGGCTGAAAGGAAGCTCCTCTTATGTGCAAGGGTAACTTCCAGCCTCCTCACCACAAGGCTAAGATGTAGGTTTTACTATCTTCTTTTTATAAATTCAGAAACTGAGGCTAAGTGACTTATGCAGGATGTCTCAGTGATTAAGTGCCTAAGACAGCATTAAAACTCAGGGATTGCATAACCTAGATACCGTGCTCTAATATGTAATAACTAAGTGGATACCTTGTTCTATCTCTTTCAGAGAACTCTATTTAAAGTTACACACACACACAAACACACACACACACACACACACACTTGCAGCCAGATGTGTCTAGTCTGAGCTGCTATCTAATAAGCAATCCTAAGACATACCTGTCCACACCTAAATAGCATGAATGTCCCATGTCCAGCCAACACCAGATGGTATCTAACCACTAGACAAACTCAAGGCAATCGACAAAATCAGCTCCCAGTTTGTCTTGGTGCATTTTCTCTTCCTTCTCTCCCAAGGGTCTCATCCTGTAAGTTTCCCTTGTCTTCCCTCTAACCATTCCACTCCTTGCCTCTGCATTCAGAAGAGAGTCATAATGACTGCATTGTTATTGTGTTAGTTATATGACAATATCATCTGTCACAATATAACACAGAGGCAAGGGAAGAATTGGGACAATGAGTTTTGTTTCCCAACATCTGTTCAGTTGCAGAATGAATGTCAACCAACTTACTGTGTCCTCCCAGAACCCCCATTATAGAGACCGTGCTCATGCCATCTTGGTCCTCCTTCCTCTCCAGACTCCACTTTGAGATTTTGGATTTCCTCTAGGCTGCCACAGAGACCTCCTCCCCACCCCTGGACTCCTCACAGGTCCCCTATTCTTCTGACAAAAACCTCTTCAATGTCATGGGCATGGAACAGGTATTAGCTGAGCCCTAGCTCTTTCAATTGTCACAGACTTGTGTCACCTGGGGGAGAGGAGCAGGTTAGGGAAGGCTACAACTTCCTAAGATAAACAACTAAGAAAGGCTTTGTAGTCAATGAGATCCACTTCAATAGTATCAGTCCCCTGGGAAAACCCCTCAACTCAAAACCCTTGAAGGTTGGAGTGAAATCATCAGACAGAGAAAAAGAAGAGGGAAAAGCATGGAGAAACCAAATGGCCAACATTTATTCTTTATCCTGTATCCTCAGCACATAGGACAATGTCTGTTATACAATCAGCACTTAAAGGAGGCATGCTGATTAAATTCAGGAGAAAGAGTATTGACCTTGGAATTGACTGATTAAAAGTCAGCTCTGTCCCATACTAGCCATGCAAACTTGGTCAAGTCTCTTCAACTCATTGGGCATCAGTCTTCCTATCTCTAAATTGAGGGAGTAGAGCTGTATGGCCCTGGAGGTCTCCTCATGAAAAAAGATTGGCCTTAGTCACTTTTTAAGAATGAATATTCTGTAGAACATCAACTCAGACACTCCCCCTGTTTACATGCTCTCAAGCCGAGGCATGAGGCATGTGCAGAAACTGCACAGCTGCCTGGTATTCTTGGGGCTGATCTAAGAACATCTGGGGTGTCATGGCATCTAACAATAATGCCTCAGGGACTGGCCAGCCTCCCTGAAGATCTAGACAACAGTCAGAGCCAGTCTAAGATGTCATAGCCTCAGGGATCCATTTTCCATAGACCCAGCTGGTATGGCTAAGAAAAGTAGCCTTGGCCTTTTGCCAGTGGTGGGGCTATTTCCATTGGCACCTTGGCTCTGGCTGACTTTAATTCCTCAATGCACCCTCCCTATGCCCTCCATCAGGATCAGCTCTCTCTCTCTCTCTCTCCCTCTCTCTCTCTCCTTTTCTCTCTTTCTTCATCTTCCTCTCTAGACTCACTTTATAGTTTATTAAATGTAAAATATGTTAGAGTCTGACTTAAAGGAAGTAGATAGGGGAGGATCAATCACTCAGTCCCTATTTTTTAAAATAATGACTGAATGCTACACCATGTGCTGGGTACTTTGGATCTAAAGAAACAAATTTTGAGACAAAAGATGGGTGGGAAACAGGGGAATTGAGATAAGGATAAGAAAAAGAAAATGGCAGGAGGCAGAGGTAAGATTCTTCACTGGCCTTACAAGCCAGATCTGGCCTTGCTGGTCTTATTGGCCACTTAGAGAATGTGATCATTCATAAAATTTTACATTACAGATGTTCCAGAGGAGTTGCCTGTCAGGTTTGGTGAAGGGATTTTCACACCAGGGATTTCTTCCCATTTATGAAATTTCAAGTAGAGGCAAAACATTTCAATTGGTTGTTTAAAAGACAAAACCTAGGGACTTAATGTCTTTAAAAACAAGTGAGTGGACAAAGGCAACATGGGAAGGTTGCAATTTGCACCAGTGGAGAGACTGCCCACCTGGATAGGAGCAGGCAAGGTGGGAGAACGCATGTTCCCTTTGGTCCTTTGCTATAACAAAGTGTTCTCATAGGAATGATTACACCCAATTCTTACCCACCTACATAACTAAGCCCATTTTATACATGAAGAAACAGAAGGTCAAAGAACTTTAGGGCTTTCTGGAAATCATGCGGCTCAGGAGCAGCTGAGGACCCCCACATTCTGAGCCTCAGTTCCACCCCCACCTCCTCTACCCTTTTCATTACATGAGGCTGCCTTCCAAAGGAAAACACTTTCTCCAGATCATCTAGGAATAAGTTCTCCTGATGGCACAGTCGTTTGCAAGAGCATGGAGAATGCATCAGGTTAAGTAATGACTAAGTGATTGTCCTAACACCATTTCCCCACTATTTGGAGAAGTTCCATTGGCTGCTTTCATGCTTCTTCCCAAGGAAAATGCCTCCATTTCCTTCTTTCTTTAACTGTCATTTCTCTTCAGGAGGAGGGCAATGTCATGACATATAACCATAGGTTTCCCAAGATTCCACTGTTGGATGCCAACCAGTTTTCATCATCATGAGCAACTATTATTTGGAGAACAAGAAAAAAGCCTGTCCCCTGTAAATCCTCCCCTTCCAGAACTGTGTTGTAATGAGGTAACTCAAGCCTTTTCCCTCTGCACCCAGGGAATGCTTTCACTGCTGTTCATATTAGGTTTAGGAATTCTTTATAAGGGGTTTTGTGCCAGACATGACTCTGGGGAGGCACTGGGGCACTTCTTCCCTCAGATTTGTCATACACTCATACACACACACACACACACACACACACACACACACACACACACACACACACACACACGCACACACACACACACCTTTGTTTGGGTACAGATTCATGCTTTTGTTCAGATCGTACCAAATGTACACGTACCTTATTGCACTTGCAGACAAGTGACCATAGGAGCCGCTGGCCGATGAACTGCTGCGGGAATTATTGAGGATGGTGACCAGGGAGTTGGGTGATGTCCTTATCATTGTCTGAAGGTCAAAGCTATGGTCAGACAGTGGGGAGATGGACAGTGTCCGTTTCCGGCTTGGTCTCGTGGACAGCCTGGGGCTGGGGAATCTGGTGCCTGTTATGGAAACAAAACCAGGCCCAATTATATCTGATTGTACCAAGGACCTGGTTATCTATTACTCCTGGGTATGTGCTGGGAGAGTAAAAGAAAGACACCCCCCAGCCCAATCTTACACACCCATGAGCAGCAGTAGCAGCTCGGTTTGACAAGCTCCACTCTTTGGATCTGTGATCTACTAGCTACAATTGAGGAAATTAGGGAGAAATATTTATCTTGCACTAGCTTACCTCAGGGGAGCGCTGTTTATTAATGTGCAAACAAAGTGATGAATTGCTAAACAAAAGGGAAAGACTTTTATGTGTTATCCCGCCCATTTCTGGTGATTTATGGATCTGACGGCTCCTTAGACATTCACATCATTAATTCGCCACAAGCAACAAGACAGAGGCTTAGAAGAAGGTCCCAACAGACTTAAGCCCCCACCATTTCCAGGAGAGAAATTGAAAGAAAACATGAGATTCCCATCGATGAGCCTCATCTACCCAAGTTCCCATTGATCTTACCTGATCCAGGTGATACTTAAAGGGTGAATAAAACTCCCAATGAGACGTTTGTTTTTTTTTTTTTTCCAAAAAGGAAAACCAGCCTCAAATGACTGCAGGAGTCATGAGATGCATTTGAAAATCTGACTTTCATTTCTACCCACAGAACTTCCAAGGCAAGTGGATGAAAAGGAATGAGAATGGACAGTGTGATAGCCATTCAACTTCCTAACTGAGGTTTGTCTCTGCTTTTCAGACTAATGGAGGAGGAAGGCACTCAGAAGAGACCCTCCTGCAGTTACCACTGACAGCCTAGGGGCTCGAGTGCACTCGAGGTAGGGTAGCCAGAATTGTGCCGTTTTTAATGGAAAGAGTAAAGAATTAAAGGCTGCCATGTTGCCTTCCCCACCCCACACTCCAGCCCTATTCAAAAACACCAGTTCCTTGGATCTCAGGTTTTAAATCTGCTTTGTATTGGCAGGTATGCCCTACTGATTTAACAGTGTCATTTCCAATGGAACATTTTCATTGCTGAACCATGGAAGAGAAACAATGAAAATGTCCAATGACCATTTCACCCCATAAGAAGGAAACTGAACATGACTGGTCTTAAGTGGAAATGGACTTTTCTTTCCCGACATGGTGATTTATCTGCTGACAGTATGTGTACATAGCCCTGAATTTGTGGAAATCTGGCCTTAATGTAAGGTGCCAAGTTATCTGTCAGTGATCACATCAAGGGGACAGAAGACTGGGCCACTGGGACCCATAGTTCTCCATTACCAGGACTGGCATGGCCAGCTAGACACCGGCTCCCCTCAGTAAGCTCTGGGAGCTCATTTCTCAGAGTAGAATCTTTGCATGTAAAATAATACTCCTTAAAAATTGTTAAAAAACACACCAACATACATGGAAAAAGACAATGGTCATCCCACAGCCAAATAAGTTTGTCGTTTCTAACGTAGAAAATCAAAATTAACTTTGTCAATTTTTCTACATCTTTACAGTTAATTCAAGTCTTTGCTTTCTTAAATTTTAAAGATCTGAGCGCCAATTCTTTTATTTGTTACGCTGTGGATAGCCATTGCTAGCATGGCAGTGTATTCAGGGAAGGGAACAGAGTGAGATAAACATTTACAGCTCACCTACTTTATGCCAGGCTTTGTGCTAAGAGCTCTAAGACATTATCTCATTTCATTCTCACAATAATCCCAGGAGGTGAGAGCCGCTATCATTCCCATGTAACAGCTGAGGAAACTGAAGTGGAGGTTAAGTGACTTGTCCAGGATCACACGGCTCGTAAGCATCTGAGGCCCCATGTGAACTCAGGTCTTTCTAAGCTTTATGCACTGGGTAACTCAGCTGCTCCTTATTATTTCACTTTTGACTGACTGTCTTATTGTTAGTATCCATCTCTGGGGGTGTAGCAGAAAGAGTGCTACTGGACTTGGGGTGAGGAAGGAAGACTTGTGTTCAGATTCTTAGCAGTGAGGAAGGACACGTGAGGGTGTCCAGAGAGGGACAACATGGTGAAGGTCCTTGGGCCATTCTTTGGTAAGATCAGCTGAAAAATGGGGAATGTTCCATCTGAAGATGAAAAGGGACTCAGAGAAGGGCATGATGCCTTCTGCTAGTCACAGAAAGGTTGACGGTAGAGGAGGAGAGCCTTTCCCAGCTCCAGATCTGCTGATTCTTGCCCTCAGAGATGGTCTTTCCTCTCCCTCTGCATCTCCTGTCTAGTGGCTTTTATCTTATATCCCTCATGAGAATGGGAGCTCTCAAGGGCTGTGGGGCTGCCTTTCTTTGAATCCTGAGGGCTTGACCCAGTGCCTGGCATTAATAAATGCTCATTGACTGACTTACAGATTTTTCTGCTTACCCTCAGAGGGTAGCAGCAATGGGTACAAACTGAAAAGAACGAAATTGGGGTTATAAAAGAGAATCATTAGAACTGTTTCATGGTGAAATAGGCTGCCTTGGCAGGTGTCCTATTCCCCAGTTCCTTTTGGGGTCTTTTAGTGGCAAGATGGCTCCTTGTTAAGTACATTGTGGAAGGCCTTTTTGTTCAGGTGTGAGAACAGCTGTTTGCCTTCATGGTTTACAAAGTGCTCTGCATCTATGTCTCCATTTGAAAATGCTTGAGAATTAAGGATGGCTGAATTCCTTTGAGATTCTGCTATTTTACCAAGTCAGAGAAATAACTCATTTTTTTTTTAAAGATCAGTTTACCTCTGAACTAGAAAGCTAAGTCCAAATGGTTCTGCTTGCCCTACTTAAAACCCAGCATTGACAGTTTTAAAGACAGTAGAGAGAGAGTGCCCTTTGAGTATCTACTCCTTGTGGGAGAGGTAGAAGACGAAGACTTGGGGGTGCTTTGAGATCTTTGCTTAGAAGCCACTACAGAATTCTAAATGACTTTGCCCTGTTCGGCAGCCATCCTGAGCATCAGGTTTCGGCAGCAATCAGACTCTTTCTGAAATGAGCGTGGGGCACTCTATTGTTTCAAAGAGACATTATCATTTTGGCTTCATGCTAATTGTTTTGTTTCTCTGGTGTAATCTAAAATTCTGACAAAGAATGGAAGGGCTGATTTCTCTATGATGAATAATGGGACATTGAGATTCCTACCTAATGACAATCAATTTTACCGAAGACTCCAGCAAGTTAGGATACTTTTAATTAATTTTTACAAAGTAAAAGGGTGACTTCAGCCTTTATTGACATCAAAGAGGCCTCAGTCTGACTGAACACATTCTCATCAAATGCAGAAGGTAATGTGGGCTGACCTCCCAGCACCCACTCATATTTTAATTCTCTATTTACTGTTTTAAAATAACTAATTTGCATAATAACACTGCACTCATTTTTTTCTTCAAAGCCGAGACAATCTCTAATTGAAATGTGTTTATGATGAATCTGAAATGTAAGATCAACACACACACACACACACACACACACACACACACACACACAGCATACCTAGCCCTCTCCCATCTCTTCCAACAGCAGATAGCGATGAATCAGATTGGTGGAAAACAAGAGGATGCACGGTCCATGTGCCTGGGGAAATCACACGGGAGCCTGAGCGTATCACTGGATGGAGCTCAGACACTTAGGGCACAGAGTCAGAAAGTCTCTAATTGCAGACTTCTAAAAGCTGGATTTCTAAACTTGGCCCCACAGCAAGCACCTCAACAGGTCCAAGGCAAAAGTTAGGTTCAAAACCTGACCCGACTTCAAGATACAAGAAGTCTAGGCATGTGTCCTTCTGATTAAGGGTCGCATAGTTTAGTATCATGAAGCAAGCAGTGGCCTTGAACAAAGGAAGACCTGAGTTCAAATCCCATCTTTTAAATTTCCTAGTTTATGGAATCTTGGACAAGTCACTAAGTTTTGCAGTCTGAGTGTCAGTTTTCTCATCTCCCAAATGGGGATAAAAACAATTGTGACTATTTCACAGAATTGTTGTGAGATTTGAAAGGGGTAACATGTAAAATGCTTTATTAATCTTCAAGTGCTCCAAAAAGAGGAGCTTATATATATTATTATATGCAAATATGTCATGGGCTAATATGTTTTTTATCCATTTTTCATCCTTACATCCCTAATGCCCAATAATGACTTGATCTCAGTAGGTCCTTACTCAACCCTCTTTGGATTGAGTGGGATTTCTGTGACCCTCTTTAGTGGGCTGGTCAGTTTTGGGCACCTTCCCACCATGTTTTAGAAAGTATATCATAAAGCAGCAGAGAAGCAGGAGTGAGGACACCCAAGGAGAGGGGTGGCAGGAGATCATGTCTCATGAGAATTAACTCAAAGAACTGAGCAAATCTAATTAGGCAGAGCAGAGATGACTTGGGGGTGGGGCTTAAGATAGGTATCTGAGTATGTGATGGGCTGTTACTGGGAATAGGGTCTCAGAAAGCAGAGCTGGCAGCAGTACAGGGCAGGAGCAGAGATGCAGGTTTGAACTTTATATTAGGAAAACTTTCCTAAAAATGAAAGTTTTATGAAAGTGGACTGGACTGCCCAGGAGGTAGTGAGCACCCCATCAGTGGAGGTCCTCAAGCAGAGGTTCAATGACCACTTGCCAGATGTTCTTTTTCTTTTTCAAGCACAGATGGGTCTAGGGGGACTCTGAAGTCCTTCCCAACTCTGAGATTGTATGATTCTCCTTGGCAAAAATCAAACTGAAATTTGAGCAATGAGAATCCACAGGGAGCTGCTGATAAGGAAACAATGGGAAGGGCAATAGGGAGCCATTGATGATGTTTGTGGGAGTGGTTGGTTTGATGGCATCACTCTGGTGATATGGGGAAGCAGGCTTAGGAGACAAGAGAGAGTATAGGTGCCCATTAGCCCCCATTAGGCAGCTACTATAACAGCACCACTAGGTAATGAACGATGAGAGGGTTTGGATGGGGTGGAGAGTTGGGGGGAGTTTGCTGGTGATGGTGGGATGAAAGAAAAAAAGCTCTACAGTTACAAAGTCATTTTCCATTGATCCTCTCAACAGCCCTGTGAAGTGGGCAGGGCTAACCATAGTATCTCCATTTTTTAGATGAACCACATGAACCTAGCAGGGGATAGGGGGCTTCATCAAGGGCTCAGTTACCACCCAAAAATAGAAGAGCCTGAACCTGAATCTGGTCTCTTATCCATTTTCACTCCCACAACCTTTATTACAAGTGGCTCTACCAAAACACTACAAGGTAGCAGTGGCAGGAATTAACATGGTTGTCAAATGAAAATTCTAATGTCTGAAGTAGAGGCTGTTTGCTTCTAGATGTGACTCACCTGGACAGATGAAAATGACAGGTGGACAAACTTATTCCACAGACACAGAGAGATTTAGCATAATCTCCTCTATTCTAAGGAGAGGTGGTATGAAATAATAACTGCTATTTTAAAGTATTAAAGAGACAACGTGTTTAGATAGTGATCATTGCTGTGGTGTTGGCTTGTCTCTGGGGGTTGGCCTTCTTGGAACCAGAGGGTGGTAATGGGAGGGGGCCATGGGCAAGAATGTGGCCAGAAGGAATACTAACTAAGGAAAGTCATGGTCTATACAGCACACAGTGCAGACCCTTCAGAAATGCTTGCAAACTAAATTCTAATAGGATGATCTAGTGAGAAAAGAGCCTCTCCTTGGTAAAAAGGGATGAGAACAAATTGGATCCCTGTCCAGGGCATCTCTCTTCCCTCTGGGCATCTGGGAGCCAAATACAGGGTCCTTATGAGCTCCCAGAATGGCACTGACATGCAGAGCTAGTCCTGAAGGAATCCTTACCACCAGTCAACCCCTCAACCTCACCACTGTACCATATCTATGATGTTGCCCAACTGAACAAGTTGTGGCGATGCTCAATAAAAGGTAGGAATTGGGAGGAGTCAGTGGATACTCTTCTAAGATTTCAGCCCTTTGGCAGGCAGGGCTGCTCTGACTCGTCATTTTAGGTACTTTCTCCCTTAGATCTACTGATTAGCAATCAGACTTTTCTTTGAGTCTTCAAGTGGTACACACCTTCTGGCTTTCATGATAAAGCTCAGAATCAACGATGATGATGAATTTCCAGGAGAGAAAGTTCAACAAGAAAACATAAGCTTGCACGTAAATGTACGCCATGAAAAGAGCCTCTCTTCTGCTGCAGGAGTAAGCTCCAGGCCCAGCCCTCCCAGGAATCTTTGGACTTACTATCCATGGCATGCAGGTATTCCATGTGGATGGCTCCCGCTCCAGTGGCTGCTGCAGAAGGAATGATGTCCGCGTAGGGGCTGCGCTGGCCTGCCAAGAGGGCCATCTGGTGGTGATAGTACTCCGCGGGGCTGACACCCGCATGGGGGGCTGCAAGAGAGCAACGTGTCACGCGTGGTCATTGATCCAGAGTCAAGAAAAGCATCTATGTTTCACGACCAAACTAGACCAAAGCAGCCATCCTCTCTCTATCCCAACACATTACAGCCTCCCTTCGCAGCTTCACCTTTAAGTGCTGATTTCCTTACCTAGACTGGACTAGGGAATTCTACTGTCTAACACCTTAAATCAAGTGTTTGCTAAGTAAATTCAGAGTAAATATGAGTAGTGAGGATATTTAACAAACAGAAGAGAGCAAACCACTTCTTGAGAAACTAAAGTAGATAAGTACACGGTGATGATACTGATGAAAAATACTTATCTATTTGTTAAAGCGGGTCCAGCCCAGAGTAACACTTGGCTAAGGGGTATATGCAAGATATTGTTTGTTGTTGTTTTGTGTCTGACTCTGAGTGACCCCATTTAGGGTTTTCTTAGAAAAGACACTGGAGTCATTTCTCCAGCTCATTTTTTACAGATGAGGAAACTGAGGCAAACAGTCACACAGTAAGTGTCTGAGACAAGTCTTGAACTCAGGTCTTTCTGACTCCAGACCTAGAACTCCATCATCCACTGTGCCACCTAGCTGCCCAATAGTATTTGTTACATAAAGCTAAAGACCAATAAACAAAAAGCTTAATTCTTTTCAATGCAGGAAGAAAAGAAGCTCATTGAGAGAAGGGGCTTTTAATTCTCGTTTTGTTATCCATACCAGCCAGCGCAATGCCTGGGACATATTAGAGACTTTACAAATGCTTGTTGATTAACTGATTCAAAACTATTTAGAATTCAGACTTTAGTTTCAGTTGTTTCCCATTCATGCAAGTTACGGAGGTTTTACTGTAATGAGATGTGGCCATTCCCTTGAGGGCATCTCTTTGAATTATGTCACAGAAAATCATGCCACCAGCACACAGACCCACTTATGATCTCATAGCCTTATGAGGAAATGTATATATACATAGACATCTCCATCCCAAGTGTTCACATAGACTATTTGTGCCCAACATGGGAGATAGCCTTCCAAGATCAGATTGGTCTGATCAGTCACAGTCAGACAGCACTGGACCTAGACCCTGAAATGGAAATGTCATTTTGGTCCTCTTCTAGAAGGAAAGACAACAGCACAACACAAAATATGTACACACACACACAAATATGTCTGTATATATGTGTGTATATATACATCTCGCTTCCAAGAAATGTGATAGAGAGACAAAGTGAAGGACGCATCAGGAAATGCCCTTCTCTTCCTATAGTTCCTATAATGGTTTCTTTTTTCACATAGATGTACTATTTCCTAAAAGAACAACCCTTAGATGTATGCAGACCAGACAGGAATATCTATATTTTACTGATTAGGAAACTGAGACCCAGTCCCAGGGTAAGTAGAGATGGAAATCCTTGTACTTTCTCTCTCGTAGAACAATTGTGGAGATCAAATAAAACAAGATACAGAAAGTGTATTCAGATACAAAGTGTTATTGGAAAATAACCTGATATTTCAGCCTATTTCTGCTTTTCTTCTAGAAGGGATCAAGGGACAGGTTTGCCCATTTCTGTCTCTCTCATTACTTTGGGCCAAAATACACAATATCAAAGGGGCAAGGTTGAAAAAAGTTTCCACGCACATAGCTGTCAAAAAATAAACATTTATCAAGTGTCTACAGTGTACCAGACTCCATGCTAAGTGTTAGTGCTTCAGAATCAAAAAGGAAGCAGTTCCTGCCTTCACAAAGCTTATGTTCTATGGGACGGATGCAACATGTTCACAAGGTCAAGGTGAAGTGTCAGAATGACTAGTCCCAGGAAAGGTCTGAGTGGGGCACACCAAGCTATGGGGAAATGGACAGTCTGTATCTCCTAGTGAGAGTCATAGGTTTTTTTTTCCCCAATTGTGAACTCTGTTCTAAGGCAATTCTCCTTCTTTGATCTGAAATTAAAATCACTGGAAAGGATGAGGGAAAGCCAAAAGGAGGAAATTCAAACAAAATACCCCCAGACCTAAAAGTCCCCTCAGTTTAGCTCTTCTTGGAGAATTCCATTCGTGTCTGAGATGAACACAATCAGCTCCAGCCTTCTCTAACAAGCAAGAACATATGTTTGCCAAAGAAGGATGAAGTAGCTCATTATCTCAAGCCACTGGTTTGAAAGTTTCTTCCCGCAATAGACAACCAGAGTATCTTTCCAGACACACTTAAAATACTTCCTGAGTTTTCTGACATAAGTGTCTGGGTTAACTAACAATAACACTGGCTGCCTGGCCTGGAAGAAACCCACAGCAGCCCCATAAAGGCCTGCAGGAAGGACACAATAGATAAACGACATTTTGTATGAGTGTGGACTGCCATTGGAATGGATTTCTCTTTCCCAAGCCCCAGCAAAAATATAGCGATTCCTTTAGAAATAGTCAAGTTATTGAGATTTTGAAGTCTGGGGTTGATGGGAAAGTAAGTAACTTGGAAAGTTTGCAAGCACTGTACAAGAATATACTAAATGATGACTATATATGCCAACATCGGGCAAAAACACAGTCCCTCTCACAGTGCCATCCACTGTGAAGGAGGCAGCCACCTAAAACATGTATGTGTGTGTGTGTGTGTGTGTGTGTGTCATGTATAGTGTCAAAGAGAAGAAAGCTCAAGAGAAAAGTGTCAGTTGGAGAGAGGAGGGGATTAGGAAAGTCTTCTTGCAGAGGTGGCATTGGAGTTGAGCCTTGAAAGAAGCCCAGAAAGCCAGAGGGCAAAGACAAGTACAAGGGGCAGTCAATGCAAAGGCAGGGAAATGAGAGGCCACAGCAAGAAGCCTGGCATCCCTGGACCAGAGAAAGAAGCAAGGTTTAAGGAGACTGAGAAGGGAAGAAGAAGAGAGGTTATGGAGAGCTTTCAAAGTCAAAGATAGTAGTTCATAGTTGATCCCTGAGGTGATAGGGAGCCCCTCGCATATATTGAGCATGGAGGCAACATGGTGGGTCTTATGCTTTAGAAAGATCATTTTGGCAGCTGAGTGGAAGATGTACTGGAGTGGAGAAAGATTTGAGGAGGGAGTTAATGAGAGGGCTATTGCAACAGGTGAGCATGAGTTGATGAGGACCTGCATCCAGTGGGTAGAAGTGTCATCTGGAAGAAGGAAGAGTAGACAGGAGATGTCCTTAAGGTAGAAACAACTAGATTTGGCTTGGGGTGGAGGTGAGAGTGAAGAGTCGATAGAGATGTCAATGTTGATAGCAATAAAGATAAACAAAGACAGGGTGACTAGGAGGATGGCGGTGTGTGGAACAGTGACAGGGAAGCTGAGAAGGGGCAAGAGCTTGGGGAAAAAAAGAATGAATTTGGCTACAAATATGCTGAATGTGAACTGTCTATTAGACATCTAGTCCAAGGGATTGATTGTGTACCAGATGATGGGAGATGGGAGATTAGAGAGACCTTGGGGCTGAATGTATCAATCAGAGAATCATCTGCATAAAAATGATTACTGAACCTAGGGGAAGTAATGAGACTGAATGAGATGGCATAGAGAGAGACAAGAAGAGGGTCCATGAGAACCTTGAGGGACCCCTATGATTAGTGTTTGTCACATGGGTGAAGAACCAGCAGGGAGACTGAAAAGGGGAGGATGGAGAGGTAGGAGGAGAACCAGCACCAAGAGAAATGCCATGAAAACCAAGGGAGGACCAGGTTTTGAGGAGAAGATAGTCACTGACAGGGTCAAAGAAGTCAAGAAGGATGAACATGGGGGAAAAAGCCAGGAGGTTTGGTAATTTGTAGGTAACAGGGAAGGAGCTGAGTTCAAATCTGTTCTCAGACACATACTACCTGTATGATCCTGAGAAAACCACCAAGCTTTTGTTTTCCTCATTTCCCTCATCTGTAAAATGAGAATGATGACACCTATTTATGTACCAGGATTATTGTGAGGGTCATATGAGATCATATTTATAAAGTGATTGGCCCAGTGCCTGGCACTTAGGGATGTTGTATAAATATTAGTTGTAATATTAAATTATTATTATGAGGTTATAGTACATCTAAATATTAGATTGATGATGGTGATGATGGTGATAAGAGGTAGACTGGGGATGACCAAGGAGGCAAAACTTTGCAGGAGAGATAATGGAATAGAGTCACTTGTGTTTGTAGAGGGTTAACCTTGGCAAAGTCAAAGGTCACTTCTTCATGTGAGACAAAGATGAAAGAAGAGAGAATGGCAGAAGGCAAGGAGGAGGAGAGAAGAGGGGGCTCTCATCTCGCTCTTCCTGCGTCATCTCTGCATAGAAACTGTGCTAGGTTCCAAGAGAATAAAGACAATAATAGTCAACATTTATGGACCATGTTGAGATCTTCAAAGTCATCTACATGTCCCCTCACTCCAACACCCCAAGGAGGCCAGCACTGCCATGTCTAGTATTCACTTTCTACACCACCTGATGATGCTTGGTTTGCTAACCTTAAACAGTTTTTTATGAGGTTTAGATAAAATAATCCATATGAAACTGAGAAAAAAATAAGCTATTCTAATTTTATTATTTATTAGCTAAATGCCTGGGAGGCAGGGAAGCAGCCTAGGTTGGCCATCAAAGTGCTGCTATACAATTAAATCCATTTCGTTCCTAACCCATATAATTAAAGTAGGGGAAGGGCAAACAGGACCATGATTTACACCAGCCTTGAGGCGAAATTCACAAAATCTGGAAGTGTTGTGGTTTCCCTGACCTTGGTCCTAAATTCCCCTCAGTTACTCTGTCTCCCCTTCTCTTGTTTGTGGATGTAATAACTAACAGAGCTTCTTTTCCTGATATCTCCTGAGTCTCTTCCCTTGTCCTCCCATCCCCTTGACAGCTGATGTCAACAATGGGAAATTCAAGCATTCAGGGGAACTAGGGAAAGAACCACACTTTCTCCTTCTGGACTACCAACATGGTTTGGCAGAAAGGCCATGCTGTGGCAGGTAACCGGAAAGCTCATCTCAGAGTCAGGAAGACCTTAACTGGCTGCCAAGCCCACCTGGAACACGTCTTGGCTGAGGGACCCAGGAGGAGCAGCTTCATCTCTTACTGCCCCAGGGCAACTCTTCAGTAGCTACCAATTGGAGGTGGCAGGGGAAATCCCTTTTCAGGAGTTCCTTATCACAATTAAAGCATCTTTCTTGTCCAAAGTAAATAAAATGATGTGGCAATGAGGTGGATTTTGATTCAATCTCATCACTGCTAGGGCAAAATTTTTTTACCTACTCCATCTCTCAAGGTGAAGTGCTATTAGGCATATAGACTACATCTCCAGCCTGTGTCCCACCCTCCAAAAAGACGGGCTGCTCCTGGGAGGGAATGAAACTAAGCATTTTAGCTTGCTGTGCTGTGAGGGTCTTCGTGATTCCGTCCAGAATGTGGAAGGTGAGGTAATACTATTGAGAGGGGAGAAGAAGGGAGAGAGAAAGGAAGGAAAGGAAGGATGGGATGAAGGGCAGGAGGAACAGAGAGAGTGAGACAGAGGGAAAAAAGGAGGACGTAAATGCTTTTAGATAATATATGAGATGAGATGATGCTAGGAAGGAAGTGTATTTTGATTAGGTGGGAATCTTGAAGAAAATCAGGTTCTCCCTCTGAGATTTGGATTAAAAGTAGTCAACCAAAAGGGAATTCAGGATTCTAAATAGCAGGCCAGCCTCATGGAGCAGCCCCAGCCAAATCCCTGTGAAGAAGACCCTGAAAATTTTGTAAAGTTGGCAGCTTTGGACTTCCCATCAGGAATGGTAAGAATGACCCTAGAACAGCAGTGCCCAAGGACAGAATCGACAGGGGGCACTGAAGACAAACGAGGAGAAATGGGCTTTCAATTATCAGGAACTGAGTACCTTTTGGCCACATGGGCTCTCTCTCTAAGTTTGAGCCCACTTTCCCCTGAACTATGGAGTCACTTGGGGGAGAGTGTACTAAGACTTCTGATGTGATGCCATTTTACTTTACCTTACCATGATCTTTGCCATAGTTTCTCAATAAATATCTCTTAGAAACGGTTAACTGATGTTAGTTTGTTAAATGATGTTGGAGAGATACCAACTGGTTAAATAAGAAAGACACTTTATGGGGCTTCTGAGTGACAGTGCTCCAACCCTTCAGGGCTACCCTTACAATTGTGAAGGGCCTGGTGCCCTTCGAGGACTCAGCCAGATAGTGATTATGAAGTTGGGATAAGGAGTCTAGAGAGGGAGATAAACATAGAAGACATCAACAAAGTGTTTATTAGGGGAAAGCACAGCATGTCCCAGGCACTATGCTAACCAATGGTGATAGAAAACAAAACAGATTCTGATATAGCTATAAACTAGCTGGCAGAGAAAACAGTTACATCTATAGGGATATATAAAATTGTTTTGCAATATTTTTTTGAGGTGGGCAGGGGAACTAAGATGTGGGGAGATCAGGAAAGGTTTCATGGAGGGGAGTGTACTCAAATTCAAAGGATTCCAGTTTCTGTGGTTTTGTTCTACAATTCGCTACCCGGTTGGAGGTGAGGAGAGAGGGCATTCCAGGAACAAGGGACATGCCATGCAAAGTAGAGAGGTAAGAGATAGGATACTGTGCATGGGCTGGGAACATGAGAGGTAGCCAGTGAAAAGGTTTTAATGGTGAAGACATGAGCTTCTCTTTTAGAGATAATCAGGGCCACTGAATTTGAGTTGATATTGCAGAAACAGAAGACTGCACTTGAAGTGAATGATTTTGGAAGCTAGGTGAAGAACAATAGAGAATAGAGAGAGAATGTCAAGTACTTTGCCCCGAGAGGCAGGATTAGAATCCAGGTCTCCTGGCTCTGAGGTGCAGCACTTGACCTACCATGGGCTGTTCTGTATCCCATCAGAATCCTGAGGATGCCAAGACCCATTAACATTTACTACTCAATAAGAACACTGCAATATTCCGAAGTGATGTGATTAAGGAGAGAGCTTAGTATCATGCCTGGCATATAGTAGGTGTATAATAAATGCTTATTTCTTGCTTGATGGACAAGGAAATATAATTTTTTTATTTTAAAAAAATAGGTCTTGTCCTCTATTTAACAAACACAAACACATTCTCTAAATATACAAGGATCCAGAGAAGTGGAAAAATCAAGCCCCTGACCTCCAGTCTGGGTATAGTTGTCTTCAAACGACTCATCAACTTTTTATGCAAAATGCAAAATGATGTGAGAAAGGAGAGAAAGTGGAAGAGATGGAAGGAAAACAGGACAAAGGAAAGGGATGGTGGGAGGGAGGAAGGAAGGAAGAAAATAGACTTCCCAAGGCTTACTAAAGTCAGACACTATGCCAAGTACTGGGAATAAAAACACAGGCCAAAAAGACAGTCCTTACCCTCAAGGACCATGCATTCTAATGGGGGAAGATGGCCATAGAAGGATCCCCAGAAAAACTTTCAGTCCAGTGAGAGGAGACCACACAGTGATATCCTTGTTGGTCACAGACTCACCATCAGTGGGGCTGAGGCCACGGGCCGCCGAGATCATCGACAAGGATGGGCTGCTGTGCAGGGAGCGAATGTAGTCCATGTAAGGATTGATGTATGGATGAGGGGGGCTGAAAGGCGACTCAGAAGTGGCTGCTGGGTTTCTGTGTGGGGAAATTCTAATGAAGGGCAGGTCAGAATATGTTGGGCTACTTGATAAAGCAGAAGGCCTGGAAAGAAAAGAGAGAGAAGAGAACATTATGATATACAGTAAGGAAAGGGTTGTATCAGGAAAAAAATGATTAATTTAAAACTTCTGGGAAAGCTCAGGCATCCACACTTGGCAGTACAACCCCTCCCCACCAGTCACTGTAGGAATCACAGGCTGGTTCCTGCGCTCTCACTTCAGGAAAGAGAATTGACCCATGGGACATCCCACGATTTGATTCAGAAACCTAAATAAATGAGAACAAGCATGACAGCATGTGTGTCCCCACCCACCACAACCCAGAAAAAATAGAACGGGAATCCCAGTTAAAGCCCTCAGAGAACAAGAAAGCCCTTGCATGCTCCACTGCTCATTCCTCTTGACTCCATGTTTCTTTAAGCCCCAAGTCTGATCTCTGAAGAACCATTCTCATCCTTTGCCCTCTGGTGAGAATTGGCAGGGGAAGTGTCAAAGACCGACTGCTTAGAATTGATACGTAATTCTTAATGTTCATAACTGTAAGAGTCCATCACCTCAAAGTGAAGCTCTCTGCCCCAGGCCTCTTGTCATGTGGGAGAGGCTCAGGAGAGCAAGCTTCATCATTGCCCAAGAATCAGGCGAAAGGGCTCTGGGAGCACGGCCTGCCTGTGGCCAGCGTATGAGCACAGCCCATCGCTTTCCTCCAGAAGAAAGCCAGCCCCACAAAGCTGGGGTTCACTAGCTTGAGTAGACATTTTTGTTTTCCCCTGATGGTGCTGCAATCTGGGTAATTTCCTGCAGGCACGAGTTGTTTTCTCTTCTTTCTTTTAATGCTATTCCCTGATTAGCTGCTTTCTGCAAACAATCAGTAACTGAGTGTTTGAGGGTTGGCTAGGGGGAAAATAGTGGGGTGCTCTGGATCATGCAAAGGTCTTGATGAGAATGAGTTCAGGCGGGAGTTTATGATCTCATTGGTGAGAATAACGACCTTCCTCCCGAAAACATCTTTTCTTACAACTTTTTGATGAGAGGAGCAGACTCGAGTGCCTTCTCCAGGGTCTCTGCCCATAGAAGCAGACCACCAGACAGATCAGACAATGGTGTCTCCAAGAGCCAACTTGCCCAGAGCCACATTCCTTCTTTTATGAGAGGCAACCATGAAGTCTCTGGGCAAATGATCCATGTGGCCTGCCTGGGACTGGCTCAATACTTTTGGGGTCTGCCGACTTTCCCATGAACCAAGGGTGGTTCCCATGAACCAAGACTGAGAGGGAATGGGAAATTGCTAGGAAAGCATGGGTTTAAGAAGGAATGGAAGAACAAGGTGGGGTGGGGGTATCTTTTATCCAACTCCAAACCTCCAATCCCACTTCAAAGACCAAAAGAATGCAGAGTTCACCAGAACCTGGCAGGAAGTAATCTTAGGGAAGAGCCAGTCCCATGGAGGACTCAGCTTAGCAACCGTAATGAATGGAAACCCACACTGGTTTGTCCACTTCCCCTCCACTTTTGAAAAGGGGCTGTGGCGTAGGATGAGAGGATCTCTCCACACCCTTATTCTCCTGTCTCTGTGTGTGTGTGTGTGTGTGTGTGTGTGTGTGTGTGTGTGTGTGTGTGTGTTTTCTGCATCTCTGTCTAAAGCTCTATTTGCTCTAGCTCTCAGTCTCTTCCCCTGGATCTCGATCTGTCTTTCTCGGTGCATTTCTCTGTGTGCCTCTCTGTCTCTCCCTTCTTCTGAAACTCTGTGAGTCAAATACTTCTGCTTTTGATACCAAAGGAAAGGTCAGACACAAATGACTCTTTTTTAGAGCTGAGGATAACAGAAACCATCTCTGGAAAGCAGCTATCAGCAACTCGTACAAGAGCATATTGAATGGCTAAGCAGAGCTGTTTAATATTGGAGAGAAGATTACTGTTGATCTATAATGGGAGGGAACTCTAGAGCTTAGCCTGGTCACCCTGTCCCATGTAAAGGCATGTTCATCTAGTTATTAAAAAAAATAATAAGTGGCACAAAAACTGAGATCTACCTAGAGTCTTGGCATTTCATTCACAATTAAATTTACCTGGTGATAGAAACACATTTTTAAAGGGCATACTAAAGCTCCGATTCATGCTCCTTAGTCAGAATCCCCAGAGATCTACCTGTTGCAGGTCAGTGCTCAGATTTGTTACCAAGCTCTCTTGGTTAATTTAAAGGAAAAGCTTAATGCTGACTTCTTCAAATCTGTCATAGAAATAACTGAAGTCATCAACAGAAATTTTGCCCAGTTCTGTCTGACACTTCATGACCCCATTTGGGATTTTCTCTGCAAAAATACTGAGTGACTTGCCATTTCTTTCTCCAACTAACTTTACAGATGAGGAAACTGAGGCAAACAAAGATAAGTGATTTGCCCAGGGTCACACAGTTAGGAAGTAACTGAGGCTATGTTTGAACTCAGGTCTTCCTGATTCCAGGCCCAAAGGTCTATCCACTGTGCTACCTAGACGTGCTGCATAATGATCTCTGGGTTTGTTTATTGCAATTTAAGTTTCGTAAAGACTTTACATTTGTTACCTCATTTCATTCTCACAATAATCCTGCGAGGAAGGCACTGTCATTATCCCTATTTTACGAAGGAGCAAACTGAGGCTGAGCAAGGTCAAATGTATTTCCTGAGGTCCCACAGAAAGTAAATGTCTGAGTTAGGCTTAAAACTAGTATCTGTGAGTTCGAAACCAAAGCAACTGCATCTTGTTCCTTTGTTCCTCTTCTCTCCCCTCCTCCTCAGTATAGACATAATAGTAGTAGTGGTAGTAGTGGTGGTAGTAGTAGTAGTAGAAGTAGTGGTGGTGGTGGTAGTAGTAGTAGTGGTGGTGGTAGTAACAGTAACAGCCGCAGCAGAAGTTGAATTAAAAATGCTCCTAATCCCAGAATTTCTTGCATGTTGTAAGTAAAGCCTTTTCAGAAACTCCCTAAAGCAATATGGAAGGTCTGTTTTCTACAGGCTGACATGCACATAATTCTCCTTGAGTTTTTCCATTTCCAAAGTAATCAATGCTCAGTTTCAAAAAAAAAAAAAAAACAACTAAATAATTATACTTTCTCTTTTCTTTAAAAAATTATTAGTAGTAGAAAAACATTTCTAAGTATGAATATTTTTCAATAATTCCAGAATTTGGGGCTACTTTTTGGTGAATTTATTATCAACTGCTATATACTCAAGGAGGGAAAGAAGGAAGGAGGGAGGTAGAAAGAGAAAGGGAAAAAGCAAAGGAAAAGGGAAAGAGGGGAGAGGAAAGAGGAAAGGAAGGAGAAGGCAAGGAGGATTGGAGAGAGGAAAAGAGGTAAGGGAATAGGAAAAGAAGGAGATAGAGAAGGAGGAAGGGGGATAGAGGGAAAGCAAAAGGGAAGGAGAAAAGGAAGGTAGAAGAAGGAGAGGTGAAGGGATGGAATGAGGAAAGAAGAGAGGGGAGGAAGGAGGGAGAGACAGCAGCAGGCACTTAATTTTTTTCTCAAAGTCAATTTGTGCTCAGTGCTATGGGTAAGTGACCCCTGGAGTAGTGGCCAGAGGAGCAGAGAAGACTGAGGGTGAGAAGGGGGTGTGGGGTGGATAGGACTAGCAGGGGCAGCTGCAAAGCCTCTAAGACAACATGAGTGACAGACAACTTTATAAGTCCCATTATAAACCAGAACTGGTAAATATTTGACATGCCTTTTACAGGCCTGCACTTTCATATGGGGGTCCTGCAGCCATGAGACAAATAAAGGATTGCTATATTTTGTCATCTTGGGTTGGCAAAGAAGAAAAAAGGATCATAAATCTATCAAGAACTGGAGGAAGCCTTAGAGGTCATCCATCCCGCTTCCTTCCTTTCTTGTGACCTCCCCCATAGGCCCCCAGGTTTGAAGCGTAAAAGGTGGTTTTTGCACTGAGACCTTCTGCCTCAAATCCCAACATGGCTTCCATACAGCACAGCCTTCCAACCCTGGACACTCATCCATCCGACCTGGGATCAAGATCCCTGAGCATGAGATTCCTTACTTACAAGATAAGGGATTCTTACCAAATGAACACTTCTAAGACCCCTTCTAGCACTAACTCAATGATTTTATGTACAGATTCCATCTTTGAATATAATTAGGCACTTGCTGGATTTTACAGGCAAAATCCATTGCAGTTGGGAGAGCATTGGATTCTGGTTGCAAAATAGTTGGTTTCTGGACTCTATGGAAGAAGAATGAACTGGACTTGACCACATGGGTGGTAATGGCTTCCTTTTCCTGCACTGGGGGATCTTCAAGCAGACACTGTAGTCATTTGTCAAGCACACATTAGTGGAGATTCTTGTTAATATAAGGGATGCCCTCTCTATGGACTTCCATCTGGGAGATTCTGCAATGACTAAATGCCCTGGTCAATGGCTCTCCAGGGCAAGTAGGGCTTGGATAGGCAAAGAGGAAAGGGTCTTCTAGTTTTTTCTCTCTGAGGTAGCAGATAAAATCATTTCAAGATATGAGGCATTTTCTTACTGAAAATCTAAAGTCTGAGTTGTTTTATTTTGTTTTGTTTTTATTTAAACAAAAGCAAAGACTCTTGGTCCTTATGGAAACAACACAAATAATCAAGGGTGATATGTTTCCTGCTTTTTCACCAGAAGGTTATTCTATGGGCCCAGAGCCACCAAACTCCAGGGGACAGGATCCAAAGTAAATGGCTATAAAGAATTCCACTGATTGCTGGTTTTCTGCAAGCCCATGTGCCCAAATGAGAGTAATCTTCTCTCCTTGGCCCTTGGCCATGCTCAGTTGGAAGCTGATACCTTGTAATGAATAAAACTTCTCAAAGAAGTTCTATATACTGCTTCTAAAAACAAATAAGGGACTTTATTCCCCTCTGGAAAAATAAGCAATGAACTCCAAAACTCTCTTCATTTTGTAATAGACACAGAATACCATCACCATTGTCCACAAAGACCAAAAGTGGAGGCTGGGGGAATGGGCTGCTATTTCTTTAAATTTCATAGTTACACATGCCCCACGTGAGCAATTCACCATGTGATTCTCACCATGTGACCAACTCATTATCCTCTTTTTGTGCTTAAGTGTTAACCTTTCTGATCACTCTAGGAGTGAAAAAATGAATAAAAGAAAATGACTTTTAAAAAGTCAATTTTATGTCTTTCTCTAAGTAATTCAAATATTATCTAAATATTGCATGTACCTACACAACCCTTTGAGGGAAGCTTTTTAAGGGATTCTGGTTAGTTGGTTTGTTTTTCAAAAGACAAATCAACTATAGGAAGATGGTGTAACCCCTCCTCCCCTCTCTTTCCACCACAACAGAGTAAATCCAAGGACATGGGGATGGTGTGACTTTTGTATGAAATTTATGTTGAATTCAAGAAACATAAAATACATTGTGATGGTGAACCTGGGCATGCTAAATCAAGGAACTTTCCTCTTCTTCCTCAGTCAGCTCAGGCTCCATCATAATGACACTAGGTTCTCAGGGTCATCCAACAAACTAGAAATGGACATCAGCAAAGAACAAGAAGGGATAAATGATGAAGTCATCAGCTCTTGGCATCTGGAAGAGATTTCAGAGTTCATCTAGTTGAACTCCCACACAAAGTCAGCTTCCTTCTACAATATCCTTGGTAAGAATCATTCAGCTTCCTTTGGAAGAGCTCCAGAGATATAGCAGCCACTACCTCTCAAATAAGGCTCTTTTTCTTTTACTCAGCTCTCATTATTAGCAAATTCTTTCTTCCGTTGAGTTCAAAGCCATCTCTTACTTACTCCTTGTTTGCCTTTCTTGGACACAAGCAATGCAAGTCTAATGCCTTTCATACCTGGTTGACCTTCAGATACTCAAAGACAGGTAGGATTTCCTACCTCCAAGTCTTCTGTTCCCCAGGCTAAACACTTGTACTCCCTATCAACTGTCCACATGTGATAGGATTTCAAGCACCCTGCCATGCTCAAGATCCTCAACATCCTTCTTTCAAACATGGTTCCCAGATTACAAAACAACATCAAGGAAATTGGAGGTGTCCAGTTACCAATCAAGTAGTTTGTGGCAGAAGCCAGTCCTGCTGAATATTTGGCTATTTATTATCAGATTCCTATCTCTTTACTCTTTTCTATCTGACACAGAGTATAATTCAATCAATTCTAGGTAAACCACAGAGGCCAAAGCTGATGCTTGTCTTGCAACAGGGAACTCCTTATAAAACATGGGGGCAATTACAGACCTTTGTCCATCTTTACTAAATGATACACTATGATCAGACTACTGAGAATTAATATAATCAATTGATTCTTTTGTTAGTTTTTAAATACAATTTTGTTGTCATTTGTCTCTGTTTCCATCATGATTCTTTCTTGGACACCTCTCCTTTATTTTTTCTCTTATATGGTTACAGTTCCTGTGAAACAGACTTTTCCTGGTTCTGTTTCCTCCCTCCTCCCCTCTCCCCACACATTGTTTCATGAGGGTCTGTTCGAATTCCTTTGTGTCCCTGACACTCCTCATTCTTAGTTGCATCTCATAAACTCAATGAACCACAATTTATTTGACCATTCCCCTATTGTTGGACATTGAGATCATTTCCATTTTGTTGACCTTATAAATTATACTGAACAGAAAGCTCTTTCTTTTCCTTTTCTTTTTTTGGAAGGAACACATTCAGAGAATATTTCTAATAATGAAATTATTGGTGGCAAAGGGAGGATTGTTTCCAAATCTTTTGCCTTAAACTACCAGCTTTCAATTTTGTGAACCATGAATGAGTATACCTGTTTTTCTATCAAGGCCATTCTAGTTAGTATCTAATCAACCCCAATGACAAGAGTGGCTCACACAAGGTAAAAACAAACAAAAAATGCAAATAGACTCTATTTCTCCAAAATAAATGCACAACCAAAAGAGCAGGATCAGGAAGAAGAATAATGAAAGGCAGACACCCTCCCTCCCTCGGGGCCGGATTCTTCTGAAGAAGAATTCTCCTCTCACCATCCAATGGCATGCACTCCCCCTTCACTATGGCTGCATCCCCCAGAGCTCTGGTATTCCATTCGTCATTAGGCAGAGCTCAGCTGGTTTCTTTTAGAAGAATCTTTGTAGAAGGGGCTGTGGTGCCCACCTACTGTTTAAGGATATTTCAAGTTGAAGACGACAAAGTACACGAAGGGAGGAGCTGAGAATTGGTGGTGTAAACCAGAGCTTCTCTAGCCGTTTGGAACGTGGGACAATTGAAGATAAATGGCGATCAGAAGAGAATTTTGTTTTATTTTATTTTTACATCTGTGGAGTTCGGAGGCAGTGTCTCTTGTTGAAGTGAAGGGCCTCACAGCAAGGAAGTCTTGGATATGGGGTGGAAATAATTAATTAGAAACACACAGTTGGGCTCCAACTATTCAGACTTGGCTTCATGCTGGGCTGAGCTTGCAGGTGTGCTGGGGGTGGAAGGGGAGTAGACAGGCAGAACCCGTGCTTAGCCCCTCCAGCTACCTCTGAAATTCAGGGCCAAGAGGAGAACCTGGGACCTCATTTTGTTTTTTAATTTATATTTTTACAAGGATGTCAGTGACATAATGGAATAAATCTCCTATCAACAGCAATAGTCTGGCCCATAGAGCTCAGGCTTGTCTGCTAAAAAGCTTGGTGTGTGTGTGTGTGTGTGTGTGTGTGCGCGCGCGCGTGTGTGCATGTGTGTGTGAGACTCTTGGCTAGACTATTTTCTGGGCTCTTCCTTCTCATAATTCCAGGCAAAGCACTGATACATGACTCATTCTCCTCTTCATTCCTTCAAAGAGGATGCCTTTCCGAGACAAGAAGGATGAGAGAAGCCATTAAGAGGGATCCTATTAGGGGAAGGGGGAACATATTTGAGAACAAGGAACTCAATAGCCTTGGTTTTGCACACCCCCCACCACTTTGGGTCCAGTACAAAGCCAAGGACCACAAACCTCGTTTGGATAGCAGGCTACCTAGATTATGCAGGGGTGAGGGCCCCCTTTGTGGGCTCGACAGACGCTGGTTATCTCCTACCAGAGAATGCTAGATCCATGTGTGTTGGAGTCTTTGTGTCTCTAGTACCTCTCACAGACCTTGGAACAAAGCAGGAGCTCAATAAATGTTGATCAGACAGACTGACTGCTGAACTGGGGGTGGGGAGGGGGTGAGGGAAAGATTTCTTCAGTCATTTTCCTAAAAGAGAGGGAAGCATCACTCCTTAGGGTGGGTTGAACCCATAGCAGTCATCACACTAAATCCCAAATGAGGACATGGCAGGTCCCTAGGTATTGTGAGTTTGGGGAAACCATTATAATGTTTTTGGGGAAATGTAAAAATAGTGTGGAAAAAAGTCACAGGGCCCTCCCAAAGGAATCTCAAGCCTCTGGTCACTCCCTCCCTCCCTCCCTTCTCCTTTTGAAACCTGAGTTTCTTCGAGAGACCACAGAAAACTACAAAAGACCATTCCTGAGTACTGTCCATTCTAAAGAACTTTCTGCACTAATCGTCTTAGGGCATTTGGGGAGAGAATTATTTCTGCATGTCGCATCTTGAAATACTGGAGCATGATCCACAACTTTGTAAGCAACACAGAGATACTGGGGGCTATCTTCAGAATCAGTATGTGTTGGAATTTTTACAGCCTCCTACAGTTTTCAAACTACTATATAGACATAATCTTCATTAACCCTTCTAATTTTTCTGGGACCTAGGTCCATTTTACAGATAAGCAAACTGGGGCTCAGAGAAGTTAAGTGAATTGTCCAAAGTGACTAAGTGTCAAGGCTTCCTGAGTCCAGCACTCTAGACAAAACTCTGGGATGGTATTTCCCTCTATGTTTCCAAAGAATATGTAACTTTAAGCTTCACCTCAGAAGCCAGACTCACAGGCAGAATACTGATTAATTCATTAATTTTTAGATGTTCATCACAAATGTATCACTATCCCCATCTACTCATTACATGATCAGTGCTGTTCATCCTCAAGAAATAAACAGGCATGTGCCCATTTGCGCCTGAGCCTCTTGTATATCACAACAAGGAGATAGATTTTATTTTTCTTCTCCTTTCTGAGTTGGGGTGTCATTAGCTCTATTATTGCAGTGACGAATGTCCTGGACGGGTCCATTACGAGACTCAACTTTGAAATTACTCCCGGGATGAACGATCGGCTCTGCCCCAACGCTGATTGGAGTTGGATGATGATTGATTAGGAGAAAGTAGGCCTACACAAGCGTGCCTGAGTGCGGGGCCCAAGTCCCCCTCTGAAGCAGCTCGAACTACAAACTGCCTTTCCAGCTATTAGATGTTTTCATATTAGCTGCATTTTCCCCATCCAGGTCTGTTCATTTTATCTTTATTCTTTCAAATCCTGAAATTGCTTGGATGAGAGGATGAGAGAGTGAGCTTAAATACACACACACACACACACACACACACACACACACACTTCGAAGAGCAACCTGAACTTTTAGGGGAAATTGAAGACGCTTTGTGTCAAGTACGGCTAAATCCAGCCTTTCCATATCAAACCCCTGCTAGAAAATTACTGTGTGGATGATAAGGCGGAAAGATAGAATAAAAAGTGACTCTACTCAATTTACACGGCAATATGGGTATGACGGAATATTTTTCATTCAGGAGGTTGATAAAAATCGCTAAACTGTATTGCAGATAAATAAAGGAAGCCTGTGTCAAATATAAACACCATTAATCACAGAGCAGCTCCCACCCTCTGAGTGGCTGAGCTGCTGAGCCTCGGCCCTCATACATCACCACTGGGCAACCTGCTTTCCCAGCTCAGCCACTGAAGTTGTCTCTTCGGGAAAACTTTGCAACGTTTTGCTCGCTGTCGGCAGGCAAGACAGAAACCTCTTCCTCTGGGTCACGATGGAATCAGGAAGGGGGAACTCAGTGTGTTATTTCGAGGGTTCATTTGTTCATTCACCCATTCATTCTTCTTAGGAGAAAATGGGACACTGAAGCTCTGCTGTATGGAATTCCTATTAAAGACAGACATGGTCAGTTCTAAAAATAATGGAACATGGAATTCTGCATGGTTTCTGTTTTGGTGCCAGAGGTGCCCTACACTTGAGCTGTGACACAGGGCCAGCCTCTGGGCAAGAAGCTTACACTTGTGTGTCCAGGCTCCAAACTGATGTGAGGGCAATCTGGAAGGTGGGAGAAAGAGGTCCCAAGGGAAGATGAATGAGTGAATGAATGATTGAAAAAAGCATTAAGTGTTTATCATGTACAAACACCATGCTAAACTCTGGGAATACAAAGAGAAAAATAAGAATCTCCTCTCTCTCAAGAAGCTCACGTTGGGGGAGAACAACACATGTGGAAAGTTTCAGCTCTAATTTAAAAAAACAGTATTTACAATAGGAAAATCAATAAGCAGTTTGGCAAAATCCTACTGTGGTGGAATATGAGAGTTGAGAAGGGCTGTGGATTCACTCATGGGTCTCTGGTCCAGCCCCCTCTTGAAAGGAATCTCCTCTGTAACATATTGGCCATTGGCCACCCAATGGCAAACTCCTCATTCTATGACTAAGGATACAGAAGTGTAGAGGTGAAAGGGATTTGATCACTACACATTGTTAGTAGCAGAGATGGAAGTAGAACCTAAGTCTGTTCTTGGTCTGCTCTGGGCTAGGGAGAGGGATGGGATCTGGGATTTTACTAGTACATGAAATTGCCAGGAAACTCCCTTAACCAACATTGTTTGGTCTACCAATGCATCTTATAGCCTTGGAGAGTCATCTTGGGCATTGACAGGTTCAATGACTTTCCAAAGTCACATAGCTAATACGTATCAGGGCAAATCTTGAACCCACATCTTCCTGACTATGAGGCTGGCTCTCTACCAAGAGGAGGCTCTAGCTCCATAAAGGCCATAAGTGGCTGTGAATAAATTAAGGGAAGCTTGAACCTTATTGCTGACTCCTCATGAGAGAGAGAGAGAGAGAGAGAGAGAGAGAGAGAGAGAGAGAGAGAGAAACAGAGACAGAGACAGACAGAGACAGACAGACAGAGACAGAGAAGAGACACTGTCCTCACCTTCCTCTTTGCTCCTCACTGATTTTATCCTAACCAAATGCATTGTCATTCCCTTTGAGCTTGTGTGTGATAGGCCTCCTTCCTCCATCATTCTTCTCTCATTGTCTTCTTACTCAATGCTTCCTCCTCCAACCATCTCCCTCTTCTGTATTTGTCACTGGTTGTCACAGGCTTGGATCTAGAGATGGAGATGTCCTTGGACAGCACTGAATGCAAGCCACGTCATTTCCTCCATCAGGAAACTAACACTCAGATTGATTGCCCAGAGATGACATGGCATTGACTCTAAAACACTATTCTCTGCTGCACTTCACTGCCTCATCAGACAAACTGATGGGACTGTGGGAAGAAGCATTGGGTTTAGAGATGTAGAACCTGGATTCAAATCCTGATTTTACTGGTTACTACCTCTGTCACTCAAGCTAAGTCCTTCCTCATCTCTGAGCCTGTTCACAACCATCAGTGAAGCTGGAGGAGCTCTGTGGAACCTTCTGTCACCTATTATAAAGCAAGGCATGACTCATGGTGGTCATGTTATTAAATTGGAATGAAGTGCTGCCCTGCTCACTAATGAGGTTACCAAATGAACTCTAGCATCCAGGGTCTGAGCTGTGGCCACTTAGGGAAGACTTGCTTGGCCAAGGCCAATGGTGGCCTGAGCTGGGATGATGCAGCTTCACAGAGGCTGGCCACAGGAGGGTTGGGATTCCTGCAGAAATGCAGTCCTTAGAGGGAATCTGGGACTGGGCCGAAGGAAACAAAATAAACAGCCAGAAAGACAACAAAGAATGACCCTCCACCCTCCAGAGGGGCCACCTTGGGCTGCTGCAAGAGCCCAAGGAGCTCTTGCTCCTTGGAGAATGCAGAGCCAGGCTATGGGCTGGGAGAAGGGCTTCCCCAGAGCAAAAAGAAAGGTCACCCTAGCCTCTTCTGCCTCACCCTCCCCCAACCAAAAAAAAAGAGGAAGAAAGAAAGAAAATAGAAAGTAAAAGAGAAAAACTAACAAACTTTGAGAGGTGCTGGGATCAAAGAGGCCACTTCATATTGATTTATTTTGATACAGAATTTATTCTTTGCTTGTTGGCACATGTCAGCTAGGCCAGTAAAACTGAACCCCAGCTGTTTTTCTTTTTCCCCCTTAGTCAATGGGGAGGAGAAAGAGGAAGGAGGGGAAAAATAAATGATTATTCATTGAAAAAAAGTTTAATAAAAAAAAAATGACCCTCCTAAGTTGGGATATGCCATGACTGATCCAGGCTGGAATACTTCCCTCAATGCCTATGGAGTCAACAGAAATTGAGGGGCTCTCCAAATTTCACAGAACTTTAGGTTAGGAAGGACCTTAATGTCTACCTAGTCCAATGTCTATCCAATACTCTCTTCTCTAGCCTACTTGACTAGTAGTGCAATGTTCATCAGATAGCTCTAATGACAGGAAATCCTCTCTGTCCCATGGTAGTCAGAGCTACTTTTAGACATCTTCAATCAGCAGGATTTTTCCTCCTAGCTCAAGCCTAACTTTGCAGTTGTTCCTAGTTCTGTCCTCTGGGGCCAAACTGAAAGAATCTGATCCTTTTTCTACAAGATAGCCTTCCAGCCCTGAGGACAACTTGCCTTATCTTTTTCTTCTATATGGCAAACACTCCAGTTCCTTCAGTTGAGTCTTGGAGGACATAGTTCCAAGATGCCTCATCATCTTGACCATCCCTCCCTGTATATTGCCCAGTCCATCAATGCCCCTCTCACAATATGGTAGATGGAACCACACTCAAGGCACAGTACTGTGGACCCACCTCTCCTCAGCATTGGAACTAGGCAACAAGGCTAAATTACAAGTGGCATGATGTGTGCCTGCTCTGGAATGCCATCAATCACCTTTTACAAGAAGGTCAAATGGGTCATTTTAAATAGACAATATCTCATAGTTTAATTCTAATTTTAACAAAGTGCCAGACTTGGCCCATGAAATACCAGAAAAAGATACTGTTTCTAATAACACTGATGAATGGGATCCCAAGTGTTACTGACTCTATAGGCCTCAGAGTCTGCAGATGGAGTCACAGACAGAAGGAACATGGAGCTACTGGGTTACGTTGGACTGTGATCTTCTCCATGATTATCAAGAAGGAGGGAAGAAAGGAAAAAGAAGGGGAAGCATGGGAAAGAAAAAAAGAGGGAAAGTATAAAGATGTCTTGGAGTCAAGAAGAGCTAGCTTCAGATCCTTCCTTGGTCATCTATGTGCTCTTTGACTCTGAGCAAGGCACTTAACCTAATAATGGCCTCAGAAAACTGAGGAGTAGATACTCTGTATTCATGGAGGGTGTTTACACACTAGGAATCCCATACAATGATCCAATTACAGATCTAGACCACACATCCTATCAACATTCTGCCCCACCCCTCAAAACCAAATGTATGTGTGTGTATACCCTAAATGCACATGCATGCACATGTACACACACACACACATACATACACACACAAGATGCTTCTACAACCAAAGAATGCCTTTCTTAAAAAATGCAAATGAAATACAAACGTGTCAGGTCAGCAGCAGTACTGCAGCTTCTAGACTGGAGGTGCCCAGGACACTGGGGGGTGATGTTATTTCCCAAAGGTGGCTGGGCCAGGATGGATTAAAGATGGGACAGGAATCCGAGTCTTCTCAACTCTGGGCCCCTTACCTCCTTACTCTTCTTGTACAACACAGACAATGTTCATTCACAGTAATCTCTGGGACATGGGCATGAGTGAGATATGGACAAGTTATTGCTTTGGCACAAGCATCTGAATCCAGTCTCGTAGGAGCTGGTGGCTTCAGAGTCCAATGGAAGGCCACGGTGAATATTGGCACCAAAGGGATTCTTGAGTCCACTAAATTCATTCGCCCGGGGGCAAGATAAGAATCCATCTCATGACATCATCGATTGTGTCAATGCTTTGGGGATGAAGGAGTCTCCTTCTGGGAACAATGAGCTCCAAAGGACTTGAGAACCTTTTAACTGACTGGGAAGCAAGATATTTTCTACTTCAGTTTTGCAAGATTCTTGACAAAGAGTTTTTTTTTCTTTTTTCAAACCTTGAGAGCCATTCATTTATTTAAGGAACATTTACTGAATATCTACTAAGTGCCAGGCATCACGAGAGGCACGGGGACTACCTAGACAAAAATGAAAATGACCCGGGCTTCGTAATCTAGATACCACTGAAGGCTTCCTTGCAGGTCATTTCTTAACTTGCAAAAGAAGTTCTAAATCCTGCCTTTATGTTTTTTATTTAAGCCAACCTTTTGCAAGAGGCCTTCCCAGGTCCTTCCCTTATGCTTGTGCATTTCCTGCGAGACAATATTTCATCTGTTCTCTTTCCCTGCTGTATGTCTCCCTATTAGGATGCAAACTCCTTCAGTGGAGGGGTTTTTTTGCCTGCCTTGGCATCCCTGTTACTTAGGACAATGCCTGGCACTTTGTAAATGTTTAGTAAATTTTTTTTATATATTGATTTGTGACTGTTTATATTGTAAATCTAAATGTAAGGACTGTATGAATTAATATATTTTACTGCTAGTTATAACTACAAAGCCAAAACAACCCCTGGGCATGAAATACCATCCATGGTGAAATGGAGGACAGTCCTAGAGTCAGGAAGATCTGAGTTCACATCCACCCTCCAACACTTACCAACTGAGACCCTGCATAAGCCACTTAACTTCTGTCTGCCTCAGTTTCCTCCCCTGTAAAATGGGCACAAAAATAGCACTTAGCTCCCAGGGCTGTTCTGGGGATCAGATGAAATCATGGTAAATGTAAAGGTGTAAAAGGCTTTGCAAAATGGAACATCCTACACAGATGCTAACAATTATTAAGAGGATTATTATGAGATGTGGGTTGAGTTAAATTAAACATAGGGTGAACCAGTGGCACCCACTTACTTTCCTTGTGAGAGGGAGGAGGGAAATGAGCATTTATAGACCTTGAACAACTCCCTGCATCTTTCCAGAATCCAGGTGCCTCACCTGTAAAATGAGGAGGATAGCCTTGGGGGCCCCTTCCCAGGTCTGGCTCTATGATCCTATAAACAGAGCTTTGTTCTGCTGGGAAAAGGAAGGTCAGAGAGGACCTTGGCTTATTCTCCCCCCTGGGAAATGCCTTATCTTTGTTTCCATGAAAACATGAGCATTATTCCCTCCATAGAGGAAGGGCTTGTGGTTGTGAATGAAGTGACTGAGTGCCATGTCATTTTTTCTTTTCATCAGTGACTACTGAAAGCCATTCTGGAGTGGTATGTTCACTGGTTTTTGTTTTCTTTTATTTTGGGGGGGGTGTCACTTGGAATTTTTATGGCATTCCATTTTTCTTACATACAGATTTAAAAAAAAATAAAACTCACAGCCATAAATTTCGGTCTTCTTTGAAACAACGCTTAACATGAGTGTACGCATTGTGCTTTAAAAAAAAGTCCGTTCCAGCTGAGTAGCTCTGAGCCCCCACAACAGGTTTGCCGGCAGCCACTATAGAGAGGTCTCCCTTCTGGTTCAATGCCTATGAATGCCTCAGTCAATATCTACTCACCAGACTAATACCACTGATGAGGGCACAAAGAACCTAGGCCCTTCCTCTGAGGAGCTTCCTGGCAGTCCTGTGAATGTGCCCAGGAATTTGAGTGGGCTTTTTGGGATCTTGATGACAGAATTCGATATTTCAATCAGGCATGACTGAAATTCCTAGTGATATGATAGGACACATAGAAAAATAATAGCTACAAGATCAATCAGCAAAATCAGATCAGGCTAAGCCAGCCTGGACGTAACTTGCAGGTTGCCAATGTTGGGAGGGTAGAACTTACTGTATAGAGAGTTTCTGCCCATGTTCTACTTCTAATTAGATATAGCAAACTTATGTAATCAGTATTATTTGAAAGCATGTAAAGTCTTTAAAATATCCTGGCAGAGTGATTAAATAGCAAGCTAATCTGGGAGTCAAGAAGACCTTCAGGTACTGGCTCAGACATATATTGATCCCACTGGGTAAGTCGCTTCACCTCAGGCATCCCTGAGATTGGGAATTACAGACAAGCTCTATTGTGCATTAGTGGAGACCTTCCACTCTGAAATTTCCCAATAGAGATTTTAAAAAAGTCATCATTCTGGTCCAAAAGAAAATCAATAGGAATTCTGACAGGTAGGCAGGCATGCAGCACAGCATGTACAAGAGCATGGTGGTGGGAGATCAAATCCTGGTATGAGAAACAGCTAGCAGATCAGTTGGATTGTAACTCTGGAGGAGGGAACCATGTTATAGGAAGCAATTAAATGACAGATGAAAAGACTGTCACTCAGGGAGACTCACAATTGACCCAGGGCAATGCAGTAGGCTGTGATATTGTGGGTTTGGAACTGGTAAAGAGTGAGATCACCTTCTCTCTACTTTCTTTTATATACCTCTACATGCCCACTCTGTCTCCTCCATTAGAATGTAAGGTCCTTGACAGTGAGGACTATTTCAGTATTGTTTTTATTCATTTGTTGTATTCCCAGTGGTTATAAAAGTTTGTTCATTGAATGGGTTTCCGTCTCAGCTCAACCATTTAGGAATTAATTGACATTTGAATGGTCATTTCTCCCATCTGGGCCCACTTCCACCTCCAAAAGGAGGTGATGCTATTTGCCAGACTCACTTCTCTGAAAAGGAAAGTATTTCATAAAGCCCTTACAAAATGGCATCATGGTGGCTGCCACCACTAGTGGGCAGATACCTCCAAGACTGAATATTGTTAAAAATTGAATGGAGGGTTATATCACCCAGCTGACAGAACTGACAGTAGAAAGGGAAAGGCAAGGAACAAAACGGGGTTCTAATCTCATGAGAGAATCCCCTTCGCTCTTTAGGTAAGGGGCACCACCATCCTTCCAGGCATCCAGTGGAATTCCCAAGGGAGGAGGACTCAGACACTTTGCTCACCTTTACCCCAAATATTTCATCAGTCCCCAATCTTGCTAATTCCTCCTTCAAACATGTCTGCTGTATACCCCGTTCTCTTTACATTCAGGCCATCATCAGCTCTTGTTGGAACTGTTGACATGGTATTTGACTTCTAATCTCTCTCCTCTCTACTCCATCTTTCGCAAAGCTGCCAAATTGATTTTCCTAGAGTATAGACTGTTCCACGGCCTTCCTTAAGAAATTTCAGTGCTTTCCAATTGTCTATTGGATCAATAAAGTTTCCTTCTTTTGGTATTCAAATTTAAATTTCCAACCTCATTATACATTATCTCCCTACTTGAGATCTATTCCAGCCAAATAGTATTTTTCCTGTTCCTCACATATGATGCTTCATCTCCTGTCTCCATGCCTTTGCCAGTGCTGTTCTCCCTACTCCATCCCTGTGATATTCTCCTTTCTTTTCTCAGAATCCTAGGGATTCCTTCAAAGTTCAGGTTAAACTCAGCTTACTTCATGAAGGCTAAGGAAAAAGCTGCAGCAATATTGAGGTAATAAAATACTATAGACTAGCTGGTCAAAAGAGGGAAGGGGATGAGGAGTTTGGGGCCAAGGCCACAAGACTTGTGTGCAGGCTCCCCGCAGGCATGATGGGGAACTTCAATTACCCAGCTAGCCTTCTGTTGAAAGCATAGCACACAAAGAACTCTTTGGCCTCCCTTAATGATAATTTCATCCTTCAAATGGTGGACAAAAAATTGCTACTTTGGATCCAGTTTTGACTATCCAAAGTAAAACTGGCTCCATAAGAGAAATTCTAAGTAGCAAAAAGTCCATTTTAAAATGTATAAGACCAAAGGTGAGGAACCCCAAGCAGAGCCTAGGATGCACACAAGGTTATGGGAGATAAGCATCCAACAGGGCAGAAAAAGGACAGGTCTGGGACAGGTAGGTAACATCTCAGTGCAGGGGGTTCTGAACTAGGGCTCTATGAACTGGGGATTTTCAAATATTTTTCAATATTTTTGTAATTGACATTTTTATTATATTTCAATAGAGTTGCTTTCATTTTATAAGTATTTATTTATCTATAATGTACTAGATATTGTACTAAACACTTTAGAGATATTATTTCACTTAGTCCTTATAACAACCTGTGAGGTAGGTGCAGTTTTTATCCTTATTTTACAGCTGGAGAAACTGAGGCAGGCAGTGGTGGAGTGACTTGTCCAGAGACACACAGCCAGGAAACATCTGAGGCTGGATTTTCATTCTGGTCTTCCTGGTCCCAGGCACAACGTTCTATTCACTTCCCCACCTCGCAAGTCCTAACCTTTTGCAATTCCATGCATCTTATATTATTCATTTAAAGTCATGATTCTGAGAAGGGGTCCATACATCTTACCAGAGTGCTGGCCAAGGGAACCAAGACACAAAACACATGAAAAACCTTTGTCCAAGTACCATGCAATTCTCCTAGGGGAAGTAAAGCCCTATTACCTCCAAAATGGATTCTGGAGACACCAGCATCCACAATTCTAATGGAGAACTATAAGGGCATTTATTCAGTGGAGATGATGTAGGTGCACAGGGGGCCTATCAGTCAGCCTCGGCTTTGGGATGGAGCCAGTACAGGTAACAAAGGTGAACCCTCCAACCTGTTATGGTTGGTTCCATCAGAACAGCATATGAAGGGCCAGACCTCAGACTGGTGGGGAAAGCCAAGAGCATGAAGGAGAGCTGGGAGGATTTGTTTGAGGCTGTAACAGGCAAAGAGGCAGATGAAAGCAGGTCTGGGGCTTGTGAACACATGAATGATGGGCAGCCATATCTGCCGACCTCAGTTTTTTTTGCTTGTTTTCACTGCCAGGAAGGATGATCTTTGGACTGAAAAGGATGTATCTGGAGCATCCCAGGCTGCCTTCAGCCTATCTTTCTAGGCTTATTACACATTAATCCCCCTTGGACACTAAGGCCCCAGTCAAAGCCACCAACTCCTTGTGCCCCATACACAAGATTTTGCCCCCCTATTCCCAACCACCCCCAGTCTGCCAGGCCCTCCATCCTCCTGATCCCTGCATCTCAGAATGCCTGTATCTTTGTTCTTTTCTCACAAAGCTCCATCCTCAGCACCGACCTCCCCTGTGCCTGGTACATCTCACTCCTTTCCTTTACCCCAGTCCTTCAAGCTTTTTCTGATTCCTCATCCATACATACACTCTATGCTAGTGCTCACCCCTGCACACACCTCTTCATTGTGTTTGTTTGTATTTAATCACTTTCCATCCATACAGTACTTGGCTCCCTCACTGTAATGTAATAACAACAGCCAGCATTTATATAGCTCCTTATGGAGAGTAAAGTGCTTTACTGGCATCTCACTTAATCCTCACCCCAGCCCTGGGAGGTAGGTGCTTTCATTACTCCCATTCTAGAGATAAGGAAAGTAAGGGAGACAGGGTAAATGACTTGCCCAAGGTCACTCACCCTTTAAGTGGTGAATTTGAACTCAAGTCTTGCCAACTCTGGATCTGGGGCGCCTCCTACCACATCACCTATCTGCTCATTGGCAGAAGGAACCATTTCATTCCTTGTACTTGGATCCCATATACAAGAGATGACTAACAAATACTTGTTAATTGAGTGATTACATTTGCTTCTGCATTCAGTTCTGACTACCAGATTTTAGGAAAATCATTGATTGAAATGGAAAACACAAAGAGGAGGCTGACTAAACTGGCCACATTCTCAGATTCATGCCACAAGGATTGGCTGGATGGTCTGGGGGGTGCTGAGCCTGAAGAGGGAACACTAAAAAGGGGAAAGAATGTCTACCTTCCACTTTCTGAAAGGTTGCCCTGGAGATGAGTGATTATCATGGTTCTGTTTGGCCCAGGGGGCAGAACCAGGAGCCAGTGGGAGGGGAAGGTATTCATAAGGAGCAGATTTTCTATCCTTGATATCAGGGAAAGTATCCTAAGATTGAGAAGTGCCCCAAAGCTGAATTTGCCTCCCCTCCGTAGGCAATGCTGTCTGACCGACCACATGTCAGGAACGCCATGGAGGGAATTCTTGATCAGGCACAGCCTGGATTAGATGGACTCCGTGGTCCCTGCCAAATCCCAATTCTGAATTCTCTGATCTTTTGTTTACTGTTCACTCGAATTTGAAGGCTTAGGACTTCACGTTACTGACCTAGAGACAAAAATCCTATTTGTGCTCACATGAATAGGTTCAGTGAAAGGATGGTCTCTCCAACAGGCTGGTGCCCAGCAAGCTAAGGCAAGTAGGCACAGATGCTCTTGGGGGTTGGGGGGGGGAGGCATACAGGGAACAGAACGAAGCCTTTGCTAATTGAGAAAAATGAATTCTAGCAATCTATGAAGAGAGTTAATAAAATGATACCCACTCACTCTCCAGAATGTTCCAGCCACTCATCAGCAAAGGCATTTGCTGGGAAGCCAGAAAGGTCTCTCCTTTATCTGTGACAGGCCACCTCCGAAAGACACCACTCAGAGGTCATTTGGCCAAATAAGAAAGCAAGCATTTATTAAGCACCTTCTGTGTTAGCTGCTAGGAAAGCAAAGACTAAAGGGAGATACTCCCTGACACCATGGAGCTTTCATTGGATCCAGGGAGACAGTATGTGTTGGTGTGTCTACACATCTGAACTTGTATGCATAGATATACATTTATATCATACAAATGCTATATATATATATATATATATACATATATATATATGTATATATATATATATACAACTTTTATATATGTATGAATGTATATACACATACACACACTCAGGTATGTTCAAAACATATAAAGGGGATATAAGCATCTCTCCCACCCCATCCTAGTACTGCCCCCTCCTCCCAAGGGCCTTGTGGACTCTTGGCTGATTTTAAAGGAAAAACGTTTGAGGTCTTTTTAAATGAAAACATCCATACAGCTTAAAATGAAGGGAAGAGATAGTCCTGCAAAGGCTGGCTTACATGAAAGTAATCGCCTGAGGCTGGGGAAGAACTCAACAGTCTGCAGGGTCACAGGCAGAGAGATAGGAAGTGCCCGAGTTTCTACCTGGTTCAATCCCTTCCTTTCAGTCTTGGACAAACTGAGACCCCTAAAGAGGAAGTCCTGAGTCCTGAAGATCACAGACTGCAGAGTCAGCACTTGAACCCAAGGCCTTAGGCCCCAGACTGGGTACAGCCCAGAGTGGCCACACCACTTCGCTTGCCAGAACTAAATAAAAGCATTTTGAAATTATGATAAGGCCCAATGTAGAAACAGGGACAAAATTGTAGGAGCTTTGGCATGCACTTTGTTTAATCCTTTCCAAAATGTTATAAGGTAGGAGGGGAAAATGGTATCACCCTCTTTTTATGAAGAAAGAAACTGAGTCTCAGGACAACTCCATGATCACCCAACTTCACACAGCTCAGCAAGCCCAGCTCTGAGTTCAAATCCAGCCTCAGGTGTTTATTAATTGTGTGACCTTGGGCAAGTCAGCCTCTTCTCAGGCTCAGGCTCCTGATGGATAATGACAGCACCTCCCTCCAGGGTTATTATGAAGATAAAATGGATAATATTTGTAAAGCGTTTTGTAAAACTTCAACAGCCATCTAAAAGGGAGCTATACTTATTACTAACCAGGATAGTCTAGAATCCAGGTTTTCCGGCTCCTAACTGAGCCAGTTATCACCTCAGCCCTAGAGTAATACTTAAAAAAAAAAAAACGAAGAAAAAACCCATCTGTATTCTGGGCAGTGACAGCCACCCTTTGGCATGACTCACAAGGCAGGGGCCTTCGAAAAGCTGGGCATTGTGCTACGTAATTTACAGATACTATCTCACTTAATCCTCATAACTCTGGGAGGCAGATCCCCATTTTAGTTGATGAAACTGAGGCAGAAAGAAATTAAATGACTTTCTTAAGGCCATACAGCTAACAAGTATCTTAGAGGGGATTTAAACCTGGGTCTTCCTGACTCCAGTTCCATGCTCTGTCCACAAAACCTAACACACTCTCCCTCTTCTGTCTTCTCTGTCCGGCAGAGGAAGTGAGTGTAGGGAATGAATGAACCCAGAAGGAAACTAGCGGTTTCTATGATGAGGGAAATATTCAGTAGAGTTCTTCTTATGAAATGGAATAATGGTCACAAATGGGGAAGCACTTCCAGAATGTGCCCTGTCCACTGCCCGAAGGTCGAGATGGATGGACGCAAGTCCAGTTTAGTGCCCAGCAGGAGGGACTGTGGAAAGTGCCCCGCCCCCAGCTGGACCCCAAAAACCCTGGATTCCCGTCCCACTCCTGTCTGTCACTCCGTACGTGACCTTGAACGAATCATTTCACTTCTCTGAGACTCAGTTTTCTCGTCTATAAGACGAGGAGCTTAGACCTGGTGTCCTCCGGTCCCTTTCAGGACGTGGCACCTACGGACGGACAGTGAGACTGAAAGTCGGAAGCCCTGCGTGCGAGTCTTTCCTCTGCCTTCTGCTCCATCGGTAACTTTGGGTAAGACCCTTCCCTTTGAGTCATCTGTAGAACGAGGGGGTTGGACTGGGCCGAATCTCCGGTCTCAGTCACGCGTCTGTGGCACTCAGATTCTGCGTGGGAGTTGGTACATCGTCTTCATCCCGCTTCTCTCTCGCACCTTCTCCCTGCCCGGTGTGGCACCACCGAGCGAACAGTCCCCTCTCCACGGTGCTGAACTGCTCATTATCGGCTCCACGGAAAAGACGCTGCCGCCCCAAAGGCTGGCCCCCGCCCAAGCCCGAGCCCCTACTTAACAAACAGGTCTCCTGAAGGCGAAATGACAGACCTCAGTACATATTTATAAGGTCTGCTGCCTATTATTAGCCTGTGATTGCAGTTGTTCTAACACCTAATAAGCCGCCGTCGGAAAAACAAAGGCAGGTTAATTTGTGATTTCCTCTCCTCATTCAGAGGCAAATTAAGTGTCAAGCAGCTAATACAGAACATCTTTCATTTTATGAGGTTTTAATTTAATTCTGCACCCTGGTGTTGATGCCTTAATGCCGGGCGGTTTATCTAAGGAGAGGAGCGATTTATAAAGCCCTTTCCATGGAATCCTTAATGATAGCACATGAGAGCATAATTACAGTGAGCCCTGAGTCCTGCTGCCCTCCGTTGATCTGTCAGCATTTCCATCATTCACACAAAAGATGCTTCGTCCGGGCTTGGAATCCAGAGGTTCGAGTCAGCTCCGGGAGAAAAAGTGGCGGGCAAAACGCTGCCCAACCGGCAGAACTGCCCACCGCGTGCTCAGACTCGGGAACCCCAGGCTGAAGCCATACCCTTATCAACTTCCCAGGCCTCCACTGACTTGGCTCTCACTCAGACTGAGAACGGACTTGTACGAAATGCCAAGGCATCCAAGAATCCCAGGTCTGCAGGCAATCCCTTGACTCCACCAGGTCTCATTCCTATTGCTTATTAAAGACCTAATGTTTCAGGTTGTTGGTTAGAACAATTCTCAGGCGATCTTCTGGCATGAAATCATGTCCTTCTATGACAAAAGCCTGTAGACTGGTATCTTACTCCATGAGTGCCCAAGCAGCCTCCCCAGAGGGAGTGTGTAGTAATGGAGAAAGCAAAGAACTTGGAGTCAGGAAGCATTGAGTTCAAACCCTAACTTTCTACACATTCCTCACTTAACACCTTCTGTGCCTCTGTTTCCTCATCTGTAAAATAAAGAAGATTGAACTTGATGGCTTCTGAGGTCTCTTCTAGCTCAAGATTTGGGATTCAACGTCTAGTACAGCTCATTTCAGAATCGAAATGCCTGCACTGGAGTGGACCCTCTGACAAACCAAGAACAGTACTACTGAACTGAACACCTTATTGTTTCTGATGGATTACCCATCTGTGTCTCTATATTTGCCAACGTATCTGGATTTTCCAATAAGCTGAGGAGGAGGACACATGGCAATGCCCCAACTGTCAGCTGAGCGCATTCAGGCAGAGGAGTATAGTGACTGGTCTAAGGTCTAATGAATTGCCTTCTAAATTAGGTGGTGCAGTGGATAGAGCACCAGTGCAGGAGTCAGGAGGACCTGAGTTCCAATCTCACCTCAGACACTTGACACTCACTAGCCGTGTGACCTTGGGCTTAACCCCAACTTAACCCCAACTTAACCCCACTTAACCCCAACTGCCTCATCCTGGGTCATCTCCAGTCATCCTGATGAATATATGGTCACTGGATTCAGATGGCTCTGGAGGAAAAGTGAGGCTGGTGACCTGCACAGTCCTCCCTCACTCAAAACAAAGTCAAGTGCAAGTCATGTCATCATTTCTCTGATGACATGATCTTCTTCGGCAATGAAGGATGAACACACACAATGAATCACCAAAAGGATCAGAGTCAGAATCAAAACACCCTTATTGTCATTCTGACACTTTTTGTTTGAGAGAGAGAAGTGAGAGAAGGGGAGGAAGGGGAAAAGAAAGAGAAGAGAGTGGGAGAGATGGATAGATGATAAATTGATAGATTTGAATACAGATGTAGGTGCATGTGTATGTGTGTGTGTGCATGCACACACACATGGGGAGGGTACATGTTGTAGAGGGTGGAAGATGGAATTTGGAATCAGGAAGATGTGAGTATGAATTCCACCTCTATGGCATCCTACACAAGTTGTTTCCTTTTTTCATTGGGACTCAGTTTTCTCCACTGTAGAATGAAGGGGTTGAATTTGACAACCTCTTGGGTCTCATCCAGCTCTGCATCTGTGTTATTATGAACTAGCCACCTGGAAACAACTCAGTGTCTTAAAAGTGGCTTAGAATCCTCCCTATTGCCATCGTCATTGCAGCACCTCTCAAGTAAGCCCCCTCCTCTCCTCTGGCTCTCCACCCCCAGGACAGACCCTTATCACCTCATGGCTGGACTACTGCAATAGCTGCTGGTTGGTTTCCCTTCCTTAAGTCTTCCCGATCCGGTCCATCTGCCATTCAATCACTAAAATGATTTTCCTAAAGCTCAGGTGTGACCAGGTCACCCACCCTCCCCCACTCAATAAACTCCAGTGGCTCCCTATCACCTTTGGGAGCAAATACAAAATGCTGTTGGACATTCAAAGTCCTTCACAGATTCCTTTCCAGTCTTTTTACACCTCACTCTGCACCATGCATCCTTCATTCCAGTGGTACTGACCTCCAGACTGTTCCATGTGCAAACACTCTATGACTCATCTCTGGGCATTATCCTTGGCTGCCCTTCAAGCCTGGGATGCTCTCTATCCTTTGTTCAGCCTACTGACCTCTCTACCTTCCTCTGAGCCCCAATGAAAACTCCTTCTTTTACTGGAAGCTTTCCTTAACTCCTCTCCATGCTGCTGCCCCACAATTTTCAGGGACTGGCCAAAGGCTGAGATGAAGTAATTCCTGCCCTCAAAGAGCTCACATTTTATTGTAGAGAAGTATAAACCCATGCAATTAGATCCAGTTCTCTGACTCCCAACCCCACCTCCTGTGTGGTCCAGGGAACCCAATGGCAGCAAACTATGGGAGAAACACCCTCTGGCCATCCTAACAGGAGCTCCCCTGCTGGGGATGAGTATGCACAAACCCATTGAGGAAGGAGTCCTATAAACCCAGCTGTAATAGAATTAACATTAGCATCTTTTAGGGACTGCATTCAGAAGAACCAAATATGAAGCTTAACTTTTCAAAAAAATTTATTTTGTCAATGGACTCTTTTAAAACAGTTTTTAAAGACTCTTTGAAGATACAGACCAGGCCAATAAATTCTGCCAGCTAGGCAAATGGTTAGAGGCTGGAACTCTTGCTTCCCATCAGATAGCCTTTGCTCCAAACACATATTTATGTAGCTGTCTTTAACACCAACAAAAGTCTAGGCTATGAAGAAAAAAAGATTTTTCTTCTCAATCCCCATTGCCTTGAAGTAAGTAAGAAGTCATGATGCCCCAGTGGGAACTACAAGAGTCTACTCTTTCCATAATCAAGTTTTTAATATTTCAATAAGATCATTAAAAAAATCAAAGAGATCTTCTCCCACCCAACACACTCACACACTGAAAATCTATGTGAAAATATGTCCAAGGGTTGATTGAAGCCAAAGTTTCCACAGTCAGCGTTGGTCATGCCACTGACTGAGTCCTGCTTAGATCCGGATATTTTGGTTTCTAATAAAGAGACTCACTGCCCATGTACCATGAGACACATTCTTGTCTGAAAATAGAATTGTGGTCCCATCCACACTGTAAAAACTCTGTGGAATGGGGTGAATGACACGTCACATTTTGGCCTTAATTTGGAATTTCCTTCCCTTTGTACAGAAGACCTCTTTGGAGCTAAATGTATTTTTAGTTTGCTTCCGAACCCTGTAAATGCTTCCTCATGTATCAGGGGCCTTCTGGAGGATAAATCACAAATTCCTGGTCCCTCTCTATAAATACCCACTTTTCCTTAATGCTCATGGGAGCTAGCCCCGCAGATTTATTACCTCCCTCCAGGCAAATTTGCTCTGAAATTACAATTCAGTAATGGGAGATGGCTCCAGAAGGGAAAAAGGCAGTGGGTAAAATATTATATGTGTACTTGGGCATGTAGTTAGGATTGTTAATATCAATTAATTCTGTTCACAGAGGAGGACTTGTTTTAAAACAACTTCATTTTTCTTCCTCCCATATGTAATTATCCAGCTGTAACTAATAGTCAGGGAGATGTAATCTACCATGGAAATAACTGGCACAATTCTTCAAAGTATTTTGTGGGCTCCGCTCCTTTTATTGTCTCAAGGTGGTGGATGTTTATTAGATATGATTAAAAACCCAGATCGAGTTTTTTAGCAAATGAGTGACCCTCCTTTTCTCCTTCCTACCAAGTACTTCCCCTTCAAACTCCCTAAAGTTGTGACAGTGTATTGTCAGGACTATCAAAGATATCATTTTATTTTGTCACTCCCCCCAAAATCTTCTATTGTCCCTTAACTCATGTAAGATAATACTTATTTTCCCCTTTATTCCTCCTTTCCTAATGTATGTTATCACCTCTATTCTTTTCTTTTATCTTTGTGTAAACCACAGGCTCTATCTTATTTGCCATTTTGTTTGGGTGACATCCCCATCAATCACACCAGCCTGGTATATGCACAATGGGGAATATGAAAATTTACCATCAAAATGTGATTACATTGCAGAGAACCCTGAGGAGAGGGCTTGCATTTACCCAAGTTTTCACAAAGGAGAATTCCAGACAAAGTCCATATTTTTTCTTGGACTCTTTCTCCAGACTGGCTCCTCTTAAAATTTAGTATTTAGAGAATAGCAGTCTACAGGATACACGTCGGTGGAATATATAGGTACCACTTGCTAGCTACCTATTATCTCAGTCATTTCTAAGGAGACAGCAGGACTCTCTGCTCCAGTGAACCCCCAAGCAGATAAACTCACTGCCTTTCAAAAGTAAATCTTTCCGTTCTATTAGTCCTTCGGAGCTCCCAGCATGTACTGCAGAGAACCGAGAGAGTGTGTCTGGAGTCATCGGAGGTAGGAAACTCATCTCTTTAGTGTGCAAAGCAGTTACTTACACGTGCAGTGGAGGGATGGGAGACGGATCATAATGGTATCGTCCCTCATGATGTCTTGCATCGATCGGGACCGGAGGGTGGAATGCTGGGAAAAGATGAGGAGGGTCTGAAAAAAGAAACAAGATGTTCACAATTCTTTAAAAGGATTCCATTTGACAAACATCCACCCCGACCCTCAAACACACTCACACACACACACACACACACACACACACACACACACACACACACACAGACATAAGCACCTACTTTTCCTTCTAAGTCTGTGAAAATTTGTTCCACCCACAATATGATATTGTTGGGGTTTATGCCACATAATTTCGCTCCAAAACTTTGAAGAAACTCTTTAATGGTGACAGCAAATATGGAAAATCCTGATGGAAGAACGACTAAACCATTATGCTTGGTAAAGAAAGGGAGACAGAATGAAACAGAGAAAAACATCCTCCAGGGAAAATGCACAAGAGATATGTGTCTTCAACATCTCAAAGTGTGAGGAGACTAAGAAAGAGAATCTGGTCCTCCCACCGAGCCCTCTCCCCACATCCCCTGAAGAGCAGTGATAGGAAGTAGTCATGAATGAAAAAGGAATGACTATGGACCTTTTAATTCATTTATTTGAGAAAAATAAAAAAACAACTAACTGATTTTTTTATGACCTAATGTCAAACAAAATGAGGAACATGTTCTCATATTCTTTCTGTTTAAGAGTCCTTTGATGGATCCAAGATCGCTTCACTGGATAAGATTACAACCCCTTTATACCTGCTTTGGCTTATTCGAGCCTTCCTAGAAAGCCCTGAGGAAAATCAATCACCAAGAGGCTTTCCCTGGGTTCTTGCAAAGTTTCATAGACACCAGGGACAGCATTCAGGACATCTGTCATGGCTCATTCTTTTTGATTCAAAGACTAGCCCACCATTATTTCTGGTCAGACGTCCCAGCTATCACTTTTCTATATACATATTATCCAATGCCCTCCTCCAAAGTCATCTGGCTTAAAGTCATTTTTGGAACAACTCTTCAGGAACTCCCTTTGATTAATGGGTCAAAATAACAAAAATGATCAACCATATTTTGTCTAAGACCCAAAGCCTTATGATGCAATTCAGTCATCTATGTTGGTCTTGAATAATTCTAGGCATTTCCTCAAATCTAAACCACTCTCCCAGTAAAGATGTTTGCTACCACTCAGGCCCTCAGGCAAGAATTCTAGGTCATGAAGGCAATTTCCAAAGAGGAACCTCTGTCTCCGGAGCTGATGACTTTGAAGGAAGCTAATATTCATCTGATTAAGCTATAGTTTCATTTTAAATGACCAGCATAGTTGATAGATTTCATACAGAGTGCAACAAGTCAAGGTAGTCTTTAGGGAAGTGGGGAGGGTAGGGAGACATGGTGTTAAGAGTATGAGTCTTACTATCAGAAGACATGGGTTCAAATCCTAGTTCTTAATTTGATGGGATGTGACAGCTTTCTGGTCAAGACTACTCATTACCTGTGTGACCTCAGGCAAATTCCAAAATCTCCAGAGGTCTGTTTCTCCATTAGTAAAATTAAGGGAGGGGAATCAATACCATCAGATGTCCCTCCCAGTGCTAGATCCTATAAACTCTCAATTTGGAGCCAGAAAATTCATTTTTCAATCTTGGCTCAGTCAATCTTGGTAGATGACCTAATTTCTTAGGGACTCAGTTTCCCCATCTGAAAAATGAGGAGGTTGTAGCTAATCACTAAGAAATCTTTCAAGTAGAAATTGATGACCATATAAATCTGGAAAGAAGAATGAGTAAAACATTAAGTGCAATGTAAAAAAGTTGCCTTATGATGAATTCCCTAGCAAACTTCAAGCCCAGCACTAATCCCTAGATTTCACACCTAAAAGAACTTCAGTCACAGCAAGGGGACGGCTTCTCCTGGCCAGCTGGATCATTTCTGGGTCTCCTACATATCCCTGGAAGCATTCCAAGATACCAAGGGGCCTAATGCTCAGAGATAGGCCATGATGCCCAAGGGAAGATGACAGCCAAGGCTGCCTTAACACACTCTCCAAAAACGCTCCAGACGCCACTGGGATTCTCCCCCATGCAGCTAGTGCATCGTGACCTGAGGCACCGTGACCTGAAGAACCACAGCAGCAAGAGGGAGAAGACAGAGAAAGGAGAGCAAAGCCAAGCTGAAGTTCCAGCTTTTGTCTTCCATGTTGTTTTAATTATAGGCCATGCTTGATGGCAAAGGTAATACTGACAATACCAGGGTAGGGAGATTTCCAGTCACCTTCAACATTCAGTCCTCTGATGGTACAGGGTCAACCTCTGCCCCTTCTGCTTCACCTATTTGGATTTCTGTTTGCTTTAATATACACTCCTTTTTAAGAAAGAAAAGTACAGAATAGGGTAAGGGCTTGACTTGAAGTCAGAACCAACTGGCTTCTAATCCGGTTGGAACTGAAACTAGTCTGATCAGTCCCAGACAGACAACATAGTGATGTCATTTTGGTCCTCTTTGACAATAACAGTACGGTGCAAGGCAAGTCACCTCCCCTCTCTGATTCTCAGTTCCCTCCTCTTTAAGCTGGACGCAGTACTAGCACCTACTACCTAGAGTGATGAGGAGAACCAAGCAAGGTGCTGTGCACAATGGCAGCAGACCTTAGTGTAACAGCTACTGCTGTCTGATAGAATTCAGAGAAAGAGCTCTGGGACAAGGTACCAACTTGCCAGTATTTTTGTGCCTTTAACATTCTGGAGAGAAAAAAGGATAGGTCACACAAACTTATTCAGTCACAGATTCGTTGCCAGTAGGCTAACAGAAATCCTCTTTGGGGAAACCCCAAGAGCAAACTGGACAGCCAAAGGCAAATGGGAAAGAAAATATTTTAAATGCCTAATACATACAAAGCACTGTGCTAAGGAATGAAAGTCATATAGTCCCCCAAGAAGTTCACATGTTCATTGGAGGAGACAGGTCATATAGGAGAGACAGCTGCAGGGCCCATAGCAGGGCCCAGAGGTCCCTAGAATTCATATTTACCCCACAAGCAGTATCATGGAAGGACCCAGGGACCATAGCAAATGGGAAGGGGGAATCTGGGGAGGGAAAATTTGGGAGTTCTAGAGAAAATGTTCCAGGTCAGTCCAGCAGTCTCCCACACTTTATACCCAGGGGTAGGAATCTGGGAACATGGAGAGTCAAACTGGTACCATTGGAAGAGGATGGCATATACGTCTTCCTGTTCTTACAAGGGGTTAATTTCTCCTACTAAGTCATTGTATTTTGAAATAGTTTAACTTTATTCTATATGGAAATTGTGAACATTTAGTATGAAAAACATATTTTAAAGTGTTCTTTGTAAATTTTATGAATCAATGTTATTGCCAGGGGGGTCATGGGCCACAGTTGAATCAATGCTCCAGCCCTCACAGAATTTATTTGTTGAGTTTTCAGGAATAGTTTGCATTTGTACTACAGGGATTTGTCATCTTTCAGCTTACAGAACACAATGACTTTCTGGTATATAATTCTAACCAACTGATAATATCTTTCCATGTTTATGAGTAAAGTTTCCTAGCTAAAATGTTGCCACCTATAGTGATATTCTCCCAGTCCCTCTCATTTTATTGCATAACTGGCATTGATCAATACACCTAGGCTCCTTAAGGATAAGCTTCCTTTAATATTTGGTGGCAATGGCCAAATTCCAAATGCCAAATAGATGCCCTCTATGTCTATCTCTATGCCCTCTATGTTAACAAATCTACACATCACAGTCATTTCTTGTATTTATTTGTTGACATATTGATATTTGAGTTGATGGAGATATTACCAAGGAAACCACCTTTTGATTCTACTCTGAGGCCATAACTATTTATTTGACTCCATATGGAGATAAACCACTTTTGTCTAAATCTGACAGATTAATGGTGTATACTCATCATCAGCTACTGTGCCATTATGAAGAGAGGTGAGATCTATTTGTTCCAGAATTATTTCTGCATTTTCATTCTGATTATCATGCTGTTTGAGACTCTACCTCTCCTTACCCTCTTTGTTTCATAGAGAAGTATTGATTTTTGTAATGGCTGCCTTGGGGTGGTGGGTCCAGTTTCATTAACATAGCATGATAGCAACCCAAAGGCCCCAGCTTCTGAGACAACAACTCACTATTTGACAAAAACTGCTTTGAAAATTGGAAAATAGTATGGCAGAAAATGGGCATAGACCAATGTCTTACACCATATACCAAAATAAAGTCCAAATGATGTTTGTATAAAGTTTGATGCTATAAGCAAATTAGAAGAGCAAGGAATAGTTTCTCTTTCAGATTTATGAAAAACAAATAAATTCATGACCAAAAAGAGATAGAGAACATTATTAAATGCAAAACTGATCATTTTGATTACATTAAATTGAAAAGTTTTTGCACAAACAAAGCCAATGCAACCAAGATTAGGAGGGAAACAGGAAACTGGAAGAGGGTACTTGAGAGGCTTAATTTATAAAATATACAGGGAACTTAATCAAATTTATAAGAATATAATCATTCCCCAATTGATAAATGGTCAAAGGATATGAACAGTCAGTTTTCAGATGAAGAAATTAAAGTTATCTACAGTCATATAAAAACAATCTAAATCACTACTGATTAGAGAAATGCAAATCAAAACAACCCTGAGGTACCACATCACACCCATCAGATTGGCTAGCAAAAAAAAAAACATGAAAATTATAAATATTGAAGAAGATGTGGGAATATTGAAACACAAATTCCTTGTTGGTGAAAACTGAAAATGCTTATATGAACTGATGCTAAGTGAAATGAGCAGAAACACTGTACCAGTAATAGCCACATTGTGTGATGACTATCTTTGATAGACTTAGCTATTCTCAGCAACCCAAGGACCTGAAACAACACCAAAAGACTCATGATGGAAAATGCCATTCACATCCCGAGAGAGAACTAAGGAGTCTGATTGCAGATCAAAGCAGACTATTTGTTCTCTATTTTCTTTCTGGTTTTTTTTCTTTCTCATATTTTGTCCCATTCATTCTAATTCTTCTATACAACATGATAATATAAAAATATGCATAAAAAGAATGTATATGTAGAGCCTATATCAGATGCATGGCATCTTAGGGATGGGAGAAGGAGAACATTTTAAAAATTATGGAAGTGAATGTTGAAAGCTAAAAATAATTTTTATTAAAAAACATAGCATAATGGGACTTTGGACATTTTCTAGACTGTTGTCCATTTGCCTGTGTCAAAAGTGTACATTAAGATTCATGCTTGGTAGGTAATTAATCTAAATGTTCTCTTCCTGAGAAGCTTTGACTTCCAGATATCAGCCAGTCTCAATACACACAGTTTCAGCTTGGTCTTCAAGAGCCTCATGTTTCTTGTCTTGGTTGAAGACCAGGCATTTGTAGATATCACCTTCCTCCATTAATTCAAGTTGACTCAAAGTCAAATATTTCTGCTTCTTTCTTTGAGAATGGAAGATCTTTAACTCCTTGAATCTAAACAGCATTTTGCTATTACTGGATAAAATTTCCGTAATATGAAGTATAGTCCCTTTCCTTCTGAGATTACTTTCCACCTATTTTCTCTGTATCTTACATGAATTTATTTACACATCCTCTCCCCGTTAGAATGTATATTCTTTGAGGGCAGATGCTGTTCTGTTTTTGTTTTGTTTTTGCCCTTTTTTATATCCTCAGCACTTAGCATTAAGACTGGCAAATAGCACTCAATAAATGCATATTGTTTGATGTATTTTTCAAAGGAGCCCTATTAACTTGATGTCATCCACGTATGAATAATTACTACCAAGTTTCCTTATGCCCCCCTTTTTGTCTTAAAAGCTATCCTTCATTCAATTCAGGGATTAGGAAGAACTAAAACACTTTTAAGGTGTCTCCTTGGAGCATGTCACTTGTATATCAGTTGTCCTTGAGATTATTGTGCTGGTAGCATGTTTTAAGTAGAGAATAGTTTTCTATGTTAAGGTTAGCTTAGATGAGTATCTTCACCATGCTTAGATTTATCTTAGCATTTGTAGTACATTGAGTAAGCCATTAATGCAGAACTAAGTCAAGGCTCTGTGATCACTAATCAAGATGGTCTAATGTTACGGCACTTTCAGGTGGCTTAGTTAACAGTCATCAAATAGATAACAAATTACTTTTACATCTTCTGCAACTTTTTGGTTTACTTTTTTTCACTCTTTATCCAATACCTTCTTTTCTTGTAAGTTTTCGTTGATTTTGAATGGACATAAGCTGTCATTGTTTTATATAAATTACATAAATACAAAATTGTTTTCTATTTGGAAGGGGTGCTTTTCCCTTCATCTTTTGAGAATAAATATATGAAGCGTTCTGTTAAGAAATGTGGGATACTGCACATATGAAAGAGAAAGCTGGTCAGGTTCATGAATTTCTGAACGAATATGCTATCTATCATTACATATAATTTCTACAAGATGAAGCCCAGTATCTTCTCCTCTGAGATTATCTTCCACCAAAATATATCTATACATACATATATATGTATGTATACACATGTGTATATATTATGCATCTATTACACATTATCTGTGTAAATGAAGCAGCAAAAGCAACAATTAGGTCTCTTATGCAGAGCTGTTGTTTTCCAGTTTTACCAAAGGGTTAGCCTGTATGTATTAGTTTGATATGGATACCATCTTCAGTTTGAAAAAAATAGTATGGATGTTTTTATTTCAAGCATCTTATGAATCAACATCATGTGGCATATCAAAAAAAAAATCATGAAAGTTTGGGCTACTCTAAGAGAGTGATGGCTTCTAGGGATGAAGAGGTGATGATACTCCTCAGGTACTCTGCTCTGGTCAGACCACATCCAGAATACTGTTTATGGTTCTGGGAACCAAAGTTTAGGATTGATATTGATATTGATAAACTAGAGAGTGTCCAGAAGAGGCCAAGAGGTGAAGGACTGTGACCCTGTTTATCCTGCAGGAGAGAAAGTTCAGTCATTGTTAGAGAAAAAAGGGTGGAAGCAGGGAGAGAATATGATACATATCTTCAAATACTTGAAAGTCTGTCAAGTGGAAGAGGAATGAGATTTGCTCTGTTTGGGCAGAGGTGAAGTGGCAAAGTTGCACATTTCAGCATGATATTAAAGAAATATTTCCTAACCATTGAAAAGTGGACCAGGGTGCCTTGGGAGGTGGTGAGTTTTCCACCAAGCAAGGTGGTGAGTTTTCCAACATTGGAGTTCTTCATCCAAACATCAGATGATTGCTTGTTGGGATGGTGTGGAGGGATTTCTTTTGCTGCTAAGGGTTTGACCAAATGTTCTTGACATCCCTTCTCAGTCTGACATATCAATTTGTCAGCAAAGACATACACTAAATGACTGTGATATGTAGATTTGTTCACAGACATACAGGGCCATCTATTTGGGCTTTGGCCAGTCATTGCCACCAGTTATTACAGAAAGCTCATCCTTAAGGAGCCTGGGTGTATTAAAAATAAAAATACAATCCAACGAGAATGCAGTGACCGTTCCAAGTATTCACGCATAGTGTGTTCATTGTCCAGATGCTAGATGTCTTCTGGTTGAGGTTGCTAGTTTGGCATCTCCGTAATTGGGTGCTATTTTCCTATCTGGCTTTCTTAACATGGCTGCTGGTGTGAATTTTGACTACACAAGCCGGGACTTTAAATGAGAGTGTTTTCTACCCCGACCCTTTTAATGGCCGGAAATGATAGTCATTATTTTTACATGATTCTCTACGCAACAATGTTGCAGCTACAATGATGACTGGGTGGGTCATGTCTAAGATGAGCCCCGTAGCTCTCAGGGAGAAGTGCAGCGGGAATGAAGGAGGGGACAGAATAAAAATACCTTCCCTAAGGAAATTCGACTTCCCCTCCTAAACAGAGAAATGATATCACTGACGTTTAAGTGCGATTGCCTGCTTTTTTTATTTCCCAAAGATTATCCTGACAGCTCTTGAATACACTCTCTCCATGAATGAAACAGGAAACTTTCAAACCCTCTCAAGAATGTGAGAGAACAAAGGGGAGGGGGCAGGAAAGGAAGGAGGAGAAAGGTCAGAAGGTTCAAGCATTTGGGGGATACACTAAGCCCTTCTCACTTTCCACTGAAAGTTTTAGGAGATTTCTGCTTTCCGTTCCTTTCCCTTTTGATTTACTTTAGAAGCTTTCCTGCACTATTTACTGTAATGCAGTGTCTATGAAAATAAGTTTTTGGTGATAAGTTGGAAATCTTATTTCTATGGGCACATATTCTGGTAGACTACAATGTGTTCACGTGGGTGCTTTTAATTTCTGAATTATATTAGAAAATATGAAGCTTGTATAGAATGTTCTCAATCAAACTGGCTTATTTGTTGCTCCCCAAACTCACCATCACATCTCCTTCCTCCATGCCTTTGTCCAGAGTGTGCACTGCGTCTGGAACACATTCACTCCTCACTTGCCTCTCAGAACTGCTGGCTTCCCTGAAGGCTAAAATGCCTCCACCTATAGAAAGTATTCCACATGTGCTCTACTTGTGAATTCTCTCTTCCTCTTGAAATTAGTTTGGATTTCTTCTCGTTTAGAGATTGTATCACACAGTGGAATGTAAGCTCTATTTATAGGACAGAAACCATTGACCTTCTTTTGCATCTAGGACACTTAACTTAGTGGCCATGCACCCAATACATGCATAATAAATGCTTATTTGGAGGCATCTAGGTGGTGCAGTGGATAGAGAGCTGGGCCTAAAGTTTAAATCTGGCCTCAGACATTTACTAGCTATGTGACCCTGTGCAAGTCACTTAACCAATTTGTCTCGGTTTTCTTATCAAATGAATCAGAGAAGGCAATGGCAAATGCTCCAGTACCTTTGCCTAGAAAACACCAGATGGGGTCATGAAGAGCTGGACACAACTGAAAAAGGCTGAGCAGCAGGAATAAATGCTTATTGAATTAATATTCTGGAACATGGCTTTCCTGAGTAACCGCAGCATAGATCACAATCTTCCATGACTCACAGGTGGGGCATGAAGGTCTGGCTCTCATCTAATCCCGAAACACTGCACAACAGAAATCTCCAAGGAAACCTTCCAGCAGCAAGGGGCTGCTTTCCATCCATGTCTTTGTGTCCCTAGCATGTTGCACACAGTAAGTGCTTCATAAATGCTTCCTGAATTGAATGAGGAGAACGCGCAGCTTTCCCCTGGCTTCTCAGGGGGCTTGTTCATGAGGCTTGCGTGTGGGATCAGCTGAACCCTCCATTCTGAGCACAGATGCCCTCTTCCCACGAACCTCACCTCCAGCAGAGCATCCCGCCCATCGGTCACCCGTGAGCAGTGTCTCCAGCGAGCCTCATAAGTCACACCCATGCAGGGGGAGCCCCACGCAGCCATCTCCTGCTGGAGTCTTGACAAAATAGGCCAGGTTGACTTTCCCAAAGTCAGGCAGAAAGTGCTGAGGCAGGCTAAAGCGGGAGAGACCGCGAGCCCCTATTTATCATACAGTGTCCTGACTGATGGTTGCACAAACCAGCTGCTAAGTGCTGTGTACTCTACTGTCAGCAAACTAACAGGCTAAATGGGAGACAGGGAGGAGAACGCTCAGAACGAGGGGAATCAATTTTACTGAAGAATTAAAATTCTACCGGGCGAGGGGCCGAGACTTCGCAGGAGCAGGGATGTGGACATGCCCATGGTTCCACAGATGATTTATTACCAACTGGGAAGGGTTCTGCCTGTCACCTCCCACACCTCTCACCCAGAACTGACTGGGAAGAGCGCAGCCGATTATCTAGACACTCCACGTGGGCCACGTTCAAACGCCTATAAATATGCAATTGGCCTGGTGCTTATTAAATGAAGACAGACCATCCACCTAGGCTGGGACCTCCCCTGTCCCATTTCACCTAGGGGTGGTCAAGCAGGGACCCAGGATCCCTGTTTGCGGGGACTCTTCCCGAGAGCCCTCACAGCCCGGCCATCTGATCTGGGGCCCCATTAAAGCTAAGAGACCTGAGACTCCGAGACCTTGCCTCAGCCCCCCAGGAAATCCTTCCGACAGAAGAGCTCTGGGATGGGAAGCTGGCCAGATGACTTCTAAGGTTTCCGATTAAGGTTATAAACAAATAAAGAAGAGAGCCTGGGCTTTCTGAGAAAAGGTGCGGAGGAGCCCTCTGGAGGAGCTGAGGGGGTGAGGCTGCTCCCAGGGCCTCCTGTCTCAGGACTCGCACCAGAGGAAAGATTCTGGCCCCAGAGCCCCCACAGGCTTAACAATTCCAGGGTTTTATTTAAACATGGCAGAGTGTGTTTTACTCAGGGGCAGCCTTGGGAAAGTGAACGGAGACCCGGCTTCAAAGCCAGATATCCAAGTTCAAGTGCTAATTCTGCCAGGCGCGGGTCATCGTGGGCAGCCTAGGGCAAGAAATCACAGGTCTAATCTCCATCCCATTTGCTCTGAATCGAGGAGGAGATTTTGTTATTACATTGTCATTCCAATTAATACTGTCCTCGAAGCCACTTAGTGTAATGGATAAAGTGCAGGGTCTGGAGACCGGGAAGTCTGAGGACAAACGCTGCCACACAACAGTCACTAGCTGTGTGACCCTGGACAATTCACTTCATGTCCCTCAGCCTCCGTTCTAGATGTTGCTCTTGAAAAATCAGGGTAGTAAGTAGAGCACTGGACTTGCAGGCAGGAGAATTTGAGTTCAAATCCTTCCTCCAAAAGGTATTAGCTTCATGCTGATGAACAAAGAAGTTAGCATGTCACAGTTCCTTGGAGCTCTCTAAAAGTTTCAGTTAAGGGGGAGTATGCAATGCAGAAGGAAGCTTCCATACCAGGAGTTCTGTGCCAAAAGAATCCACTTAACCTCAGTAATCTTGAATACTCGATTAAATGAAGGAACTCATCTGAGTCACCTCAACAAACCACCAACAGAATGGTCACCAAGCTATTTCTAAAACCCAACTCTTTCTTCCTTGGTGGCAGTAATTAAAAGTTCCTTCATTCTTCTTCTTGTATACATTTCCATGAACATCCTGCATTAGGCAGAACTTCCACTCAGCCATGCTCTGTGGGCATTCAGAGGAGCTAAGGGCCAATTACTAGATTGGCCCAAGAGGGTCTCTCTCATTTGGCCTTGCCCCTGTTACACCATGGCTCATCCTTTTCATAACAGCGGGATCCCTGCAACACTTCCTAACAAACTTAATTATGTGCTCACCATAAGAAGATGACAAATTGCCCTGCGCGAGGGACCTGACAAAAGGAACCTCTGCTTACAGTAACTCATACATGCCCCTGGTAGTGAGAAAACAATTGGTTTTCCCATTTTCTGGTCTCCTAAGTGCATCCCCTGTGGGTGGATATCACACCCACATGAACCAGGCTTTGCCCACACCACTCCTGCCCAAATGCCACCCCATCCACCTCTGAGCCAGTCAGCCACAGGCACGGATGAAGATCCTCCAGAAGGCCTGGCACTCCATCAGCAGATGAATCTTTAACATTTACTGTGTTTCCATTCCTCCAAGTGAGATGACAGAGAAAAAATAAACAGAGGAAAGGCAGCTTTGTTCCTAGTGAGCTCCACAGCTCTCCCAGGAAAGCCCAGGACAAATCAATGGGGAGGCCTCTGGCTGTATGCAAATATGACAATGATGATTACTTTGAAAGAGGTTTTGTCTACATTGTATTAGCCAGGGGAGCATATCGAGGAAGGAGGAAAATATGAAAATGGAACTACAGTCCCAGGCTCAAGTATTATTTCAGGTACATAAGGGCAAATCCCAAATCCTTAATCTGATAATTCCTTCAAAAGCCTAAAGCACAAGGTAGAGGAGAAAGCAGTAGAAGGCACTTTGTGAAATCTGCTGGAGAGGTGAGAAATCCAGCCAGGAAGGGCAGGAGAAAATGTATCAGGGAACCAAAGTCCAACTGAAAGAGTCAAGAAAGGTCTAAGGAAAGTAGATTACACAGAATCCTCACATCTATGGACCTGGAAAAGGGAAGGGGAAAGGTCAGCAGAGAAAGCTGTTTAGAACAAGTCTTTTTTTTAATATATAATTTATTTATTTTTCAGTTCTTAACATTCACTTCCACAAGAATTTGAATTCAAAATTTTCTCCCCATCTCTCCCCACCCCTAACTGCAGGACAACATGTACCCCATTTTCCTCCCCTCTTCCTACACTCCATCCTCTCTTCTATTACTCACCCTTCTTCCACCCTCCTTCCCTTCCATTTTCCTGTAGGACAAAACAGATTTCTATACTCCATTGGAGGTAGGGGGGGAAGGTGTGGGGGTATAAAATCTTAATTTTAAGGAAGTGATTGTAGAACATTTATAAATAAATAAAATAAAAATTTAAAAAAAAGAAGGCTAAAAATTGTTTTGGCATGCAATAGAACAAGTCTTGAAGGAGTTAGTCAATCTATTAAGCCAACATCAAGCATTTATTAAGCACCAGGCATTACATTAGGTAAAGACGGTACAAGAACAGAGGATCCCCACTCCAAAGCAACTTACATCCAATAAGATGAAAAGCAAATATACAAGCACAGGCATAATAATATAAAAATACCAAGTACAAGTAAATAGGAAACAATTACAAAGTCGTTTGGGAGAGAGGATGCTAGTGTTGGAGGGAATGAGGAAAGACTCCATTCACCGGGGGAATGGCCACTGCAAAAGTATGGAGATGGGAGATGGAATAGGAAAGAGAAAGCAAGTTTTCCCAAATCACCAACTGGGAGAAACATGATAAAGTTAAAAAGATAAGTTGATGAAGACCTTTAAAAGCTAAAAAGAGGAGTTTATATTTGACCTGAAGATAATAGAGAGCCACAGAAATTTATCATGTAGAAAATTGACATGGTAACATCTATAATGAAGGAAAATTGCTTTTCCAGTTACATGAAGTTTGAATGGAAGTGAGGAGAGACTGGAGGCAGGGAACTAGTCAGAATCCTGCTACATTAATGTAGGCAAAAGGTGATGGGAGTTTGAACTTCCTCTCCACATTGATTTGTAATATCTCCATGCCTAAGACACAGTCAATCTCATACAAGTCCATGAAATTCTGGGAATTATGTATTCTCTTTTGTTGGCTATTTAAGAAGATGCCGCAAGTCTTAGAACTCTAGCTTCTCTAGCAATTTGTCCAGATCCTTATTTTCACTTTTGTTTATCTCTCTTAAATTTATCCAAAACAGTAAGAGGGATACTGAAATCTTCTGTCACTATTTTATTAGTCTTTATGTCTCTTGTGGCTCAAATAATGTATCCTTTATGAATTTGGATGCTAAGATACTTGGTGTATATAAATTTTTTACCAAAATACATCTGTTGAGTATGTTTTTTATATCTTTTTTTTGAATGTTTGTTTTTGCTTCATCAGCATGATTACAACTTCTGTTTTAAAAAAAAATCATTTGATCACAGAGCAATTTTCTTCTATTCTCTCTGTTTTATTTTGTGTATATTCTTGTTCTCATAAACATTTCTTGTAAGCAACAAAGTAAAGGAGCTTGTTTTCTTATCCAAACTGTCACTCATTTTCATTTTATTAGATTGTTTAATCCACTCACATTTCAAGTTACTAGAATTAGATTTGTTTTTCTCCATTTGTCCCTATTATTTTTTCAAGTTATGACTTTTTCCCTCTTCCACTGTACTATGCTTTTGTTCTACATAGTACTATGTTTTTTCATCTACTTTACCTTAGTCTTTTGAAGGATATATGTGTGTATGTATATGTGTGTATATATTATATATGTATGTAGATGTGTATATGTGTGTATATGCATGTACACACACATGCATATTATGTATGTACATACACACATTGTATGTGTTTGTGTATGTGTACGTTTGTATGTGTGCATGTATGTGCATGTGTGTATGCATGTGGTATGTGTGTATGTACATAACAGCCATTCCTCAATAGATGAGTTGTCAGAGCATAGGAATAAATAATTCTCAAAAGAAGAATTGAAACATTATTCACAGTTCTATGAAAGAATGCTATAATTCACTAATAATAAAATGCATATCAAAACATTTCTAAGGTTTTGTCTCATATCCTCCAAATTGACAGAAAAGAAAAGAAATTGCTGTAATTAATATTGGAGAGGTTGTAGAATAAGTGCACTAATACATTGTTGGTGGATCATGCAACCATTTTGGAAAGCACTTTAGAATTAAGCAAATACAGTGATTAAAATGATTATGTCCCTTGAACCAGAGACTCCATTACTGGGCTATTACCACATAGAAGACATCAATAAGACGAAATCTCTATATATACAAAGTATTCATAGCATCAGTTTTTTGTGATAGCAAAGAATTGAAAACAAAGTCAATGTTCATCAACCTGGAAAGATCTACATGAACCAACACAGAGTCAAGTCAGCAGAACAAAGAAAACAATATACACAGTAACTTCAACAAGATCTATGAAGAGAATGGCACACAACAGAATTGAAAATAAATGCAGCAAAATTAGAAAAATCAAAAAAGAACATAAAGATCATTAGATGTATATATATATATATATATATATATATATATATGAATATTATATAAAGAGAAAGTTGAAACAGGACTCAAAGAAGAGGGAGACACCCCCAACCTATGCCTTGGTGGAGGTGGAAGGTCCACAGATGCCACACTTCACGTGTTTTCAGCCTTTTTAATGTATTGAAAAGTTTTGCTGATTTTCCTCCTCTCTAAAAATACTATTTTTCACCTGATATTGCTCTAGTGAAGGGTTATTTGGAATAACTACGATGATGTAAGAAACAGACATTGTGGATATTTCCTTTTTCTTAAGTGTTATGCAGCTCCCTACTGGACCCTGTGCTGCCCAAAACCAGGGTCAGTGCTCTGTCTCTTTCCTTCTTTCCTTCTCCCTCCCTCCCTCCCTCCTTCCCTCCTTCCCTTCCTCTCTCTCTCTCTCTCTCTCTCTCTCTCTCTCTCTCTTTCTCTCTCCTCCATTACTTTCGTTTCCTCTAACCTCTCTTTGAAATCATCACCTGCTTCACTTCCCTTTCGGTTTTAATGCCAGGTGTCTTGGCCAAATGATAGATAAGTTGGCCAGTTATGCAGACAACCTCACTAAGTACAAGTAGCTTGTGACTTCTAAGCTTAGCTAACAATCGTCAAACCTAACAACCAGCCAGGCAGCCCCTGCCTTTCCAGGGACCTTACAATGAATGCCCACTGGCATGGCCCAGACATTCTCACTGCTCCCCAAACCTCCCAGACAACAATGTCCAGGACAGACCAGTAGTAATAACTTGCCCTCTCTGGTATTGTCCCAGATATTCAACAGGGGTTTCCCACTGAAAAACTTCCAGAGCTCTAGTGAATGGGGATACCTGAGACATCTCTATACCCACATGGAAAAGCCATTTGGCACAAAAGGTTGGAGGTCAAAAGTTTACAGGTCCCTGCTGGAAATGGCAGGGCCCCCTCTCTCCTTGTAGGTTTTTTCGGGCATGGACATCAAAGGGATGAGGTTGGTCTTTATGTTACTGGAGTTCACCCTTTGGCAGCCGGTGAATTTCCAGCTGGCTTATTGCAGACTAGAGCTCAGCTGCTGGCTGCTCCCACACCTCCATCTTTCCCAGTTTCCAGTGATAATCTAGGCAGGAGGAAGGAGAAAGGCAAAGGAGAGATCTCCAAAGACAGAATGCAAGAACAGAGCATTCGTGTCAAGTGCTTCTTTAACGGGGATTGTTTCATTGGAATAGAGGAACAAACACCCGGGGCAAGTTCATTTTCAAGAACGACCCGGGAGTGGAGTCTATGAATAGTGACAGTTGGATTGTCTCCAAGTCTCTAAACATCCTTTTGTTGAGAGCATGGTTCAGAGAACTTTCTCCTCGTTTCTCTCAAGGGTATCATTTACTCCTTTCTCTACAGACCTCTCCTTGTCCTCCAGGGATGGGCAGGAGTCACCCCACTATGGAATATAAACAAAGTTTTCCAAAGAAGGCTCTCTGAGGATACAAGAGGATATAAGGCTAGTTGCCCTTCAGAGTAAGTGCATTTCAAGTCTGAGAAGATACCGAGGGGTGGTCAGTCTAGCCCTGACCACAGGCAGAGGGTTCTGATATCTACCTCCATGTTGTGATTCAAAGGGCCCAAGGAACAGATGAGAAAATGTGCTGAGCTCCCTTCTGTGCAGTGGTGGTGGACTATGGGTGTGAATTACCTTATACATCATCACCCTCAGATGAGAATACATCAGAATTCCCAGAGGAAGGTGGAACACTGTACTGGGAAGAATAAAAGAATTTTATAGTCTGTTTTAGACATATAATTTCTGATCCTCACAACTGCCTTGACAGCCAGGTGCCCATTTTACAGATGAGGAAAGTGCGGTTCTGACATTAAATGATTTTGCCATGGCTACATAGCTAACAAGGGCCAGAAATAGACTTTGGATGCCTACCATCCTAAGCCAAATCCCGCTGCTCTCCCTGATACCCTTCTGCCATTCAAGGCAACGACTGGCAGATGGTAAAGATAGACCATGTGAGCAAGGTACATAGGCCTCTAATTGGAAGGAGCACACCAGTCCAGCAATGCAATGCTTTGATAGTGAAAGAGGACAGGATTCGGAGGGGAAACTGATCAAGTCAAGTAGAATGGTAAGAAAAAAAGTGGCTTTGGTAAACCATGTTTTAAATCTTCAAAAGTATCACAGAAAGGGGCTTAAAGCTAAGGCAGAGGTGAGACAAGGTAGCCAGTGATGCAGGGCACCAATCAGGGGATACACACACACCCCTCTACAGAGCCAGGATTCCAAGCATGTCATTCCAACTCTACAGTGAGGACATGGGGGGGGGGTCTATTAATGGGGGCTGAACCCATAGGACATCTCCCATGTATGAAAATATGACTACAGTAGGAAATTCTGATAGAAACCAGTTGACAAGGTAAATACAAGTCCTCCAGCTCCAGGGAAAGGTGAACAGGAGGTGGAGCAACATTGCAAGGCAAACAAACACTGCTCCTGTTAACATCCTTTTAAACAGAGAATGCTCAAGTCTCCTTTTAATCTGCTAATAATCTCCACACACAGTCTGAATGCCTGAGGACTTCAGCCTTGGATTAATCCCTGACCTCTCCCTCTCCCATAGCCAATTAGTTGACAACTTCTATCACTTTTTTGGTTGATAAATCATGTCTGACTCTTCATGAGTTGGAGTTTTCTTGGCAAAAATGCTATAGTACTTTGCCATTTCTTTCTCCACATCATTTTACAGATGAGGAAATTGAGGCAAACAGGGTGTGAAGTGACTTGCCCAGGATCACACAGCTGGTAAGTATCTGAGGTCAAATTTGAACTCAGGTCCTCCTAACTCCAGGCCCAGCACTCTAACGGCTGTACTACCTAGTGGCCCTCTAGTCACTTCTGCCCCTACATTTATCTACTCAAGACCTACCATCTAGGTCAGGTTCTGATCACCTCTCAAGTGGACTTGTAAAATACCTTCTAAATGGCCTCCAACCAACTGCCAAAATATTCTTCCTAAAATTGAGGTTTGACTATGGTGTTACCCCACTTAGACCCTGTAACTTCTCCCTCTTGTCTCCAGTATATACTGCAAATTCATCATCCTGATAAGTAGAACCCTTCACAGGTTGACTCCATAAAGTAAATTTATAACCGAGAAGGGCTTTGGAAGCCAAAACATCTATTTCCCCATTTTGTAAGTGAGTAAACTGACTAAGTTGGGTTAAAGGATCAGCGCTACGCTGGCGGTAAACAGCAGAGGGGTGACTGGAAGCCAGTCTGACCCCAGAGGCAGGCAATGTGCTTGCTATCTACTGTCCTACACCTTTCTGAGCTTATTTCCTGAAGTTTCCCTCTACACATTCTATATTCCAGGCAAACTATATGACTAGGTCTTCCCTAGGTTGGAACTTCATCCCTTGCCTTCATGTCTTTTCAAGGCTGTCCCCAAAATGGGAAATGTATGCCTTCTTCACCTGTTCCTCTGAGAATCCCTAGGTTCCTTCCAAATTAAGCTCAACAATCACTGCCCACACAGTTAGTCCAAATCTCTCTAATTGTCATGCTCTCTACTTCCTAAAGATGCCTCGCATTGGTTGTGTTTGAATATTCTCTCTCTAGATACAGAACAAGCTCCCTGAGGGCAGGGTCTGCTAGGTCCTCTTTCCTTTGGTATCCCCCTGCTAGGGAGATCACCTCCTTCACACTCAGTCTGAGTAGGGTATGTGCCATCATGGGCATGTCTCCCCACCTGCTCCACAGAATGCTTGGTTGTTGTCCAGGTGAAGGGTCAGTCTACTAAGAACTCTAGCAAGAATCTTGCCAGCAATGACTAAGAATGAAATCCCCTGCGATTGTCACAGGACAATCTATTCCATTTTCCTTTATAGAGATGGACAATGAAGGCATCCTTGAACTCTTGGGGGATAACTTCCTCTTGCCATATAACCTGGAAAATTTCGGATACAAGCAATGGTCCCCCCACCTTGTAAATCTCAGCTGGAATAGAATCAGCCCCAGGAGCTTTGCCACATGAAAGGAGCCACAAAACCTCTTCTTCAGTTGGAAGTTCAGCTAGGGAGAGATTGACTTCAACCTGTGGTAAACGGTCAATGGCCTCAGTATTGATTGTTGATGGTCTGTTGAGAACACTATGGAAGTGTTCAGCCCATCTCATGTCCTTATCACCAATCAATGTGGCTTCATCAGCACTGATTATAGAATATAAACTCCATGAGGACAGGGGCTGGTTTTGTCTTTCTTAGTAATCCTGTATTTAGCACAGGACTTGGTACGTATTCCGTGTTTAAAAAGTGCTTGTAAGATTCAAAATATGGAGAAGGTGAATTTGATGCTGAAAAAGACCTATTTGTGTGAGTCCATGAGAGAACACAGCCAATCCTATATAGGCAGACTTTCCTCTGGCTCTCTCCTCTTTGATAAATGGAGATTTATCTGGGAAAATGAACTGCAGATGTGGAGCATTCTCCTCAAGGGGGAAACATCATCAGGAACATTTTTCAGGTGTGAGGGGTTACAAGTTTTAAGTCAGCTTTGCTTGATCGATTTTCTCAGCATCGCCCAGGCTGCAGGTGGGAGGGAAGGTCAGTGGTCTCCCATTGTAATTTGTTGACCTACAAGATCCAACTCTGAACTCAGTGATGGAACTCATGGGAAATCCATCACCAACTCAATCTGTGACGTTAGGCAAGGGATCTTCGTCCACGGGGCCTCTGTGTCTAAGGGAGGTGAGGTGGAAGACATGGGGCTAGGGGGAGAAAAGAACACTAGAGGAAAAGGCAGAGAGAGGTACACATATAGGGCAGTATGGGACAGAGGGTAGACCATGGATATGAGAATCATTGAGATGTGACCCTAGGCAAGCCACTGCACCTTGTTTGCCTCAGTTTCCTCATCTATAAAATGAGCTGGAGAAGGAAACAACAAACTACTATAGTACCTGTGCCAAAAAATATGGGGTCAGAAAGAGTCAGACGCAACTGAAGTGATTGAATAAAAAGATCCTTCCCAACCAAGTCCCTTCCAGCTTGGGAAACTGAAACCCAGCAAGGTCTAGATATTTGCCCAAGGTCATACAGGCAGTAAGTGATGGAGGGAGGTTCAAGTCCTGGTCCCCTGACTGAAATCTGTTACTGTTTGGTCATCTGTAACATGAAGGGCTATGGCATGCAATGTTGAGAGTCCCTTTTAGCTCTAAATGAAGGATCTGATGGCTTCTCCACCACGTTTGTTTGTTTTTGCCCATTATAAACCTTCTTTCCTCTCACACAGTCCCAACCCTTAAAATACACCTATCCAGCCAGTGGGCACTTAGTACATTTTCCTCAAACCCAGCAGATTCATTCTGTCACCATAAGGGTCAAACCCTAGCTCCTACACCTCCAGCTGCCACACCTTTGTCTCAGTTCATTACTGAAATTAGAATTAGAATCCCAAACCAAGACCCTAACTGTCCCCTTGCCGAACTAGTTTGAGCAGGTTTGTACCAAGCTGGGAAGTTGAAATTCCCTCCCCCACCCCCACCCCATGCTCTGCTACTGCCAGGGCAGGACTGTTCTCCCCACCATCCTCTGCCTCTCCATGCTCAGGTACCTGAGACCCAGCACAGGGGGAAATGTGGAGTAGCCTGATAGGGGCTTCAATCCAGCATCATCCCTCTAGCTTCACTGCTCTCTGTCTATCCATCCTCCTCCCAGAGGTAAGCTGCAGCCAGACTGCTTTGCTTCCCTCACAAAGCAGATCTACATGGTTTATTTGGAGGACTGTGAAGTTTACTTTAGCCCTAGTTTAAATACCTCTGACTACCAATTTCAAACAACAGTTCACTTCATTAGAAAGGCTAACAACTTTGCCCTGGGATCCTCACACTTGAGCAGAACAGAAAGGGGAAGGGGAACCTCTGCCCTGTGCAAACAGCACCCCCCCACATGCTTGTCTTTGCCTGGGGCAGCAGCAGCAGCCTCATTCAGGGGCTCCACCCCCTCCAGAAGCCCCTTTTCATATGTACTTCACACCGTCACTTGTAAGCAGAGGCTAGATATATATATATATATAACCCTGGAGGGAGGCTCCAGGGGCTGTGAGCCAGGGATGACTATGGGGCTCAGTTGTTCTCCTACCCCCAGGCCCTTTTGGGAGGGTCTCCCTGCTCTGAAAAGGCTTGGCCACAGCTGCTGAAGCCAGTCTGTGTGGGATGGTCCATGGTGAAGGGTAGGAAACCACTTATTCTCACTGATAACCTTCCTTTGAACAAAGGACCCATTCACTTTGGCTGTAGAGTGACATGGGCCAGGCACTAGAGAAGCTGTGAGAAAAAGGAAGTAAGGAATAGAGAGATGAAAGAGAATTCAGGGTTCAGATCCTTTGAGGAGGAGCCATTTTACAGGGGAGGAAACTGAGGCTTAGAACTGAAAAGACTTGCCCAGGATCAGTCAGATATCAAGTGTCAGGGACAGGATTTGAAACCTAGACTCTCTTGACCCCAAGGCCTTCATTCTCCCCATATTAGGCTGAGTCAAAGCAGACAAGTGCCCTCTTTGGGAACCCTGGATAGGATTTTGCGTATATGGAACTGTGGTCTAGAAGTCTTCTAAGCCAAGACAATTTGGAATTGAGCTTACCACTTGGCCAATGAAACTTGGGGGAGGGAGAAAATGCAGAAGGATCCAGAGCCACTCTTGCCAATCTGTCTAGGGTGACGTTTGATGAGGGAGCCCCAGGCCACTGCCACCTAAAGACATTTGTCAGGCAGCAGGCCAAGGGGGCACTAATATCCACAGTCACCAGGCACAGCACCAGGCTGCACATCTTTGCCCTCTGACCCCTGTTGGCCATGGAACCAATGCCATTGCTCAGTTCCCACACTCCTGTCTAAGGTAGGAAGAGTTACCTTTTAGGACTTGGAGAACATCACTTACTGGTCCCCATCCCCAGCCTTGCCCTCAGTACACAAGCCTCCCTCCCATTCAGTCTCCTTTTGATCCAGGACACAAAGTCATAATTTAAAGTTCACATTTGCTGTCTAAGAAGGATGCTCTTCGAATCATCCTACATTCACTATTCCCTACTGTGTGAAGGGGACTTTCGAAATAGTGTCCTCAGAGAAAGTTTAGGAGGGAACCTGGGCAGTTCTGGACCTCAAGATTTCCCTTTGATGTAGGTACTGGACACTGTAGGATGTGAAACTATTTAGAGCTTCTGAGGACTCAGGATGTACATTCCTCCCCAAAGAGGAAAACCCCTAATTAAAAGTATATGAAAGATGAATGTAAGCCTTTATTGTGATACAGGATCTAATTAAGTCCTAACAGAATGTCTATAAACACAAGATGCCATTTTAAGGTGGGGCCCCCTCCCCTTTTTCTTGAAGCTTAGAACCTGAGAGACTTTTTCCTAAGGCCCCAAACAAGACCAGAGGGAGTAGGAGGGGAGAGGTGGACTCTAGCACTATGACCTCAAGTTGCCCAGGTGGCTGGAGTTGAGTATATGGGGGCATGAGGCCAGATCCAGAGGGGAGAGGGAGGCTGAAATGGACACTCCTGAGGGCCTCTCTTCCATAATTCCACCACAAAGAATTTTCCCTTCTTTCCCACCAGGCCCAGCTCAATGCTGGATGATTGATGATTACCCTATACATATCATCCATCCATGGTCAATACAGCTGGAGGGGTAAGAGAAAGAAACCAGATCAACAAGCAAAGGCATCCACTTTGCCAAGGAGAAGTACTCAAGTCTGGGAATGGGGTGACTCACAGGGGCTTCCCCCAGCCTGGTCTTGGCTACCAAATGGTGGTGGTATGTATGAGATAGGGTTTTCCTCCCTCTGGAGTGAGCCCTGGGCCAGTCTGAGGACCCAGGAGGGGATGGGGAGGCTTAGCTCTGGGTTTAAGAGGCAAACCAGCAGCTGCATCTGGGGCTGGCCAAGTGGTTATTTAATAAAAGCTGTGGTCAGTTTTACCCTGCAATTTCCCCGAATTGTGTCTTGATTTACAGCCTGACCCCGATCATATGACAAGGATTGGGGAGGGAAGAGAGAAGGGTAAAGGGAAAGGATGAATGAGAAAAAGAGATGGAAGGAAGCATACAGATAAGGCAGCAGCAGGTTTGGGGCTTGGAAAGGTAATCCAGAGACCCCCCCCCCCAAGCACGCATCTGCTCCTGTCACTGCTTTCCTCTCCAGACCAGAAGAAAAGGTTTGATCAGCATTAATATTATTTTGCCTCAGTGGAATGACAGAACAGCTAATTTCCTCAAACTTCAAATCCCCAATAACATTCCAACAGGACGCTGGGGCTGTGGGAAAGAGTTGAGAATCCTGAGTCCTATTTATGAATCTCACTGTTAGGGCTTTGACGGGAACCTTCCTCTCTCTAGGTCACAGCATTTCCCTTCCTCAGGAAATATCAATGGCTCCCATTGCCTCTACATTAAAACGCAAACTCTTTCATTTGGCTTTCATAACTCCTCCTAACATGCCTTCTGTTCAAGGGGCCATGAGGTTCAGCAGAGCACTAAAGCTCTCCGTCCCAGCCCCACTCCCATAGACAATTACAATACGAGAGCCCCAGCACATATAACATAAAGCAGCCAGCCTCAGTGTCTCCCAGTCCCTAAACTCAACCAATGAGCAGAAATGACTAGGGAGGGGGTATACCGAAAGGGGATGGTGAGGCCAGCTGACCTTACCCACCCCTGTCTAGAGATTTGTTATCTGGCTGGGAGGGGGTGTAAAACATCTTTCCAAGGGGCAATGCCAGCTGAATGACTTATAAATGTGGGTGATAGGCTTGTTTGTAAATTCTTTAGAAACAGATTTCTCTGTAAGTTCATTGCCTTGAAATGAATACATTGTGAAAATGGGTGAAAATTTAATTACACCTTTTCCAACCATAGTGTTTTCCAGTTTCCCTTCTTGGTAGCCCCCCTTGGCTATAGCTGAGTAAGGAACTTAGTCCTGTCTGGTCTGGCATACAAAGTGCCTTCCATGCATGCTTAGGTAGAGAGCCCAGCCGCTTCTGATTCCAGGGAACCCCAGGTCACTGAAGAAGCCAGGAACAAATGAGGGTTCTCAGCAGGAATGAGGGGAATGAAAGCAATGATGATGATGATGACAGTGCTAAGAGTTGCCACTCCCAGAGTCTTTAAGACATGTTGCCTCACTGTGTCCCCCCAAGAGCTCAGGCAGTTCCCACCAATCAACTTCCACCATTCTTTCAGCAAACGGTGATCCCCCCTCAGCCTCTTCACCCATGGCCTCTTTCCTACTTTTGCATGTGGGAGCTGTTGGCGATGAGCAGTAGGCAGGTGGGTAGCAGTAGGTGGGGGGGAACTTTCAAGCTTGGGGGAAAAGCCAAAAAAAGAAAAGCCTCCTTTTTACTTAAATCCACCATCATCACCTACCTTTTTTTGCATCTGTTCAGTGCATTTCATCCATAGACTCAAATGTTTTACTTCAATAGTGTGCCATCCCTTTAGGGGAAAACACCAGTCTAAAGAAGGAGATAACTAACCTAGAGTTCCCTGGAATCCTAAGCCCAGTGCCTAGCGAGGGCAGAGAGGTCCTGCATGGCCTATCTCAATGAGATCCAAAGCAGGAGTCTTGGAGCAGGGCCTCAGGTGGAATGTCTTAGGTCCCAGACAGGTGTCTTATCACCTGGGAGCAGCAGTTCTGAGAGGAAAGGACTGGGTTCTTCGGAGGTGGAAAGAATGATTGGGAGTCTGGCTTACCCTTGACCCAACAGAACTTGGTGCAACTCAGTAGCCATTACATGGTTAGTTCAAGGCTTCTGCAAGCTGTCCCAGAACCTGTGGCTGGAGCCATAGCTGACAAGTTCCTGAGCATCCTGATACCTCCGGACAAGCAGCTTCTTTCTATGACCAAGGATTTGCTCACCTTTCTGTGTAACAGTCTGATAAACATGTGTATGTGGGGGGGTGATACTATATCCTGTATCTCCTCAAGTTTTGGTTGGAAGGAGCAACTATCTGTTTTTGTGTGGAAGTCAGTGAACAGTAAGAGGGCAGGAGAAAAATGAATGTATCCAGGAGAGAATCCCAGCAGCTCAATTGGAGAAGAAAGAGCACCATCATTGAGGCAAGACACGCATGTTCCAATCCTGCTCTCATGTATGCTGTGGGATTTTGGGCATGGCACTCAATCTCTGGAGGTTAAACACTGCATCCTTGTCTACCTGCCTGAGGATAGGAGGCTTCTTTGTGGTTCTTCTCAGTTCTGGTACAGAGGGATGGATGTGAACCAAGGCTTGGGGTGCTTGAAGAGGGGCTTCCTTTTCAGGAGCTGGTTGGATGAAAGACCACTAAAGTCACTTGGGACTGACCAGGTCCGCTGACTTTACCATGCGCCCTTCCCTAGATGGACCACCAAGTGGAATCCAGAAACCCATAAGAAAAGTGAAGCAGATTGTTTTCCTGTAAATATCTAAGCTTGGAGTTGGTATGTTGGTTCCTGAGGGTTTCTCTCTCAAGTTTCTATTTTATGGAGGTTTGAAGTCAAGCACACCTTAGAAGGGGTATGAGAGATGTGTGTGATGACAGTGGGCAAAGTATTCCTAACCTGGCCAATGTTGGGGCAGTTTTTCTTGGCACCCGTATAGCTGTGGGGCCTCAGGTGGTGGCATGACCTCACTAGACTTTCTAAAGTCTATGAAATGAAGGAACTGGATTACCTGACCTCTAAAGGTCCTTCCTAGCATTGAATAATGGGGGCCCCTCAGATCGCAGTTTTACCTCTGAGCACATCAGCAAAGCATGCCCAGTCCTTCCTGGCAGGTTGTTCATGGGGCTCTGACCAGGGAATTTTTAGCACTAGCTTCACAATGAGCTGCCTGGATCCTAGCAAACAGACACACCACTCAACCCTATTCCACTTCAAAAGTTGGGATGCAACAGTACTTCAGCCAAAGCAAGCATTTATTGCAGACAAACAAGCTGAGACAGAGGGATGGGCAAAGGTTTGACTTCTGGAAGTCTCCAGTAACTTCTGGCTCAGCCAAGGTTTGAAGGGTTTGGCCTGTTTCTCCTCTGTCTCTTTTTCTTTCTCGTTCTCTCAGCCCCCACCCCACAGGGAGTGGGCATCTTTTTGAAACAATAATTAAGGCCAGCCAAGAATTTTCTTTTTTTTTCCTTCTCTCTTTTTCTTTTCCTTCTTCCTTCCTTCCTTCCTTCCTGCCTTCCTTCCTTCCTGCCTTCTCTTCCTTTCTTACTTTTGGTTTAAATCACACACAAGGACAGCAGTCTAAGTGAGATGAGAAACAACAGCCAAGCAGTAAGCATGTGCATGCCCATCCAGTGTAGGAACCCAGGAGGCTGAGGCTTTAAAGCTGAGAAAGTGGTCACGGAAGAGCAGTCTAGGCTCTAATGAAAACATGGAAGCAAAGCCCTTCAGATCCCCCCACTTGTCACTGCCCATGGTGGAGCTTGGACAAGGCTACCACCCAGGGGGAAGGGAAGGGAAGGGCTGGGGGAGGCTGGACCAGGGAAGAAACAGGGAAGAGGAGCTTCAGGCAGGGCAGGCCTGGAAGAGGAGAAAAAAATGGAGGGAGGCTGGAGCCCAGCCAAGGTTTGGGTGAATGGGTGGGTGTGGAGGATTTATTTCCTCCCAGCTCCAGGGGGAAAGAAAGCCATGACTGAGAGGGTGGAGAACTGCTTTGGAGAGCTCCCCAGGAGAAGTGGTAAAAGTGTAGAGGGCAGAGTAACCTCACTGGTGGCATTTAGCAATAAGCCCAGCTCTATGTTACCAACTGTCTAGTGCTAGATTTGCACGGATTTTTCTTTAATAACAAACAGTCCACAGAGCACTGGATTCTTAATTTTTAAAATATATTTTGTTAGTTTTCTCATCTGCACACCAAAGAAAAAGAGAAGGAGGCATTCATTCATCCTGCAAGAATAAGCTCAGGAATCCCAAACAACTGGAGGTGTCAGTGTTTGGAAAATGTGCTTGTAGTATTTATAACCCCAACACACTGGAGCTGCACAGCACACAGGCATGGAGGTTCACAAGCCCTAATAGTAATTGCAAACAGGTTGTGTTAACATGTTGCCAAACACTCAGATGAAAAAGAAAAACTCAAAATAAAAAAAAAAGCAGCCAATTATCCAGATGTTTCCAAATATCTTTCGCTGAGAAAAACAGCAGGGCTGGTGAGCTGAAGCCTGCCCTTGAGTCAAGTGAGACTGTCTCTCAGAGAAGGAAAGCTATCTCTGCCCTGCTTACTGTTTTACCTCTCAGGTCCAACCTTCTCAATAAAGTCTTGACCTGAGCAAGTGGAAAACAAAGCCTTCAAGGCCTGCTGTTGGAGAAGGATGATTCTCAAGAAAAAGACATGGGATCACTTGAGCAGAGACTTAATTTACCCTCTTTTGATGGGCCCAGAAACCCCACTAGTAATGCAGATATTCTCTGATTTTTTGTGTTCTGAAAAGAATGCCCAGATCTCGTTAGACAGGTTTATAATAAAGCTTCTCAATAAAAGAGAGAATGATTTAATCATCAATACATAGAAAGCAAAATGGATGAAAAGCACACAGAGCTCAGGTAATGCCATGAAACAGACAGGCAGCCCAGAGTTCATCTGTGTGTTTTTGTATGTGCACACCAGTATGTGTTTTCACAGGATGGTAATTAATAGTAAAAATAATAATATATAAAGTGTTTTTCCACCTTGAAAGCACCATATAAATGATGTCAGTCATTAGACACATGCATCCACATGTGTGTGATATGATCTAGACCTAGGATTTCACCAGTCCAAGGGGATCCCAGTGAGGGACCTACCTCTATTGATGAAGCCAGATAACTACGAACTTCTACTCTTTGAAAGTTTTCTGGGACAGTGAGAGTTTGAGTAATATACTAAGGATCATATGGCTACTATGTGTTAGAGGCAGGATCTGAACCCAGCTTAGACTAACTCTAAGCCATCACTCTATCCACCATACCACATGAACAGTTTGTCAAGGAATAACGGACTGAACTCAAGTTAAACTAGGAGGAGGAAAGAGGGCTAGCCTGGGTCTGGGAAATGATAGAGCATAAACTAGAGAAGCTCATCACACTGATCTTCTCTGGAGAAGCAACAGAGCTGCAAATAGATTCAATATGCCCTGTGATCTCAGAAATCTACCCTACAGGCAGCTTTAAAGGAAGGGAAAGAGCCCCAGAAGGAAGGAACTGGCTGCCACCTGGAAATAACAATACGCCCAGGGAGTGATGAGAATTGTCTCAACCAATGTTTAAGTGACTGTGAAAAGCTCTTAATTTTAAAAAAACCCCATGGTGGGAGGGATCAAAATCTATATCAATAGGGGAGGAAAACAAGCATTTATTAAACACTTACTGTGTGCTAGGCACTGTGCTAAACCCTTTAAAAATAGTATCATGTTTGATTCTCAAAACAACCCTGAGAAGGAGGTGCTCTCTTTAGCCCTATTTTTCACTGTGTAAATGGAGGCAGACAGAAATAAAATGACTTGCCTATAGTCACACAGCTAGGATGTTCCTGAGGCCTGATTTGAACTCTGGTCTTCCTGACTGCAGACCCAGTACTCTATCTACTATACCACCAAACTGCCTATAAAATGAGATCACATTTGTAAAGTGCTGGGTAGAGTGTCTGCTACACAGTAGGGTCTCTATAAATGCTTATTCTCTTTCCCTTCCTTGGTCCTTGTTCTGTCCCCTGGGACAGACTAACCCATCTTCCAAGTGACAGTCATTTTAAACACTGGCCCTATCCATTACAGAAAAGCTCAAAGACCATAAGATGGAAGCCCACTCATACACAATGTGGTACCTACCTCAGATGGTTGTTTGGAAGCAAATACTTTGAAGGACTTAATATGCCAAAGGAATACAAAAATAATGATGGCAATTGTTCACACACCTCAACACTCCAGTAGCCCAAAGGTTCTTCAGTCTCTTCAGTGGGAGCTTGTCCTCCAGGAATGGCAATGCCAACCTCACCCTACAACTCTTGTCTATGACTTCATATACATTTGTCATTTAACATGCCAGAGACCTTCTTTACCTTCTCTTGATAGATCAAGAGCACTGCCAGAACAGACAGGTCATCTCTTACTCCAACTCAATGACTAGCTATCTTCTCCACCATCTCCAGTGACTTGGGTCTTGGATGATCTTTATCCTTTTATCCCATTATGCCTGGATAAGTCCTTGCTTGAACCAGTTCATACCCACCATGAGTTCACCATTTCCCTCTCAGTGATTCCCCAATTTCATTTCTTCAGAAACTGCATTATTCCTTGACTCCTAGCCCACAATAACACTGAAGCAGATGATATGAAAAACATGGGTCTGCTTGTTTCTGGCAGAATCTTAGGCTCATTAAAAGCCTTTTTTAATTTTCCAAAGACAATGCAGTCCCTTCTCTCCATTCTGTTCATCTGTATAATGGGCGCCATGCTGATGATGAAGATATAATTAATGTTTTCCCTGATTACAAGTCAACACTGCCCAGGAGGTGTATTTCATGGACAGATTCAATGAATCAGATGATAATATGCTGTTATTTTGAAGCCCCTAAATTAGAAGGGGAGACAGTGACAGTTCCAAGCCCAACAATGCGTCAGCATTTTATAGAAAACTCTCTGGAGGCAATGGTAAGATGAAATAAACAAAAAGTAGCAGGTGTGAAGTGGGCCCGGCCTGGAGAAACCTGCACAGGAGAGCAGGGATAATTCCTTCAGAATCAACCCAAGAGCAGATAAAGAAGTTTCTGCTGATAAAAAAAGCCAGCTTGCTCCCTACCCTGGACTATGCTTCTACAGGGCAAAAATCTCCAAGGCACTGGGTAATCCAGCGGTAAAGGAAGGCCGTGAATACCAGCTTTTTCTTCTTGTCTATAAAAGATTTTCCTCAATCATCAACACCAGTTCCTTAAGGTGATCACCACTTCTGCACTGTCCCAACACCACATCCCAAAGATACCTGAGAAAGTCAACAATAGGTCTGTTGTAAGGAGAAAATGAGATGATCTTGGTAAAGTGTTTGACACAGTGCCTGACATATGGTGGCTAGAAAAAAAATGCATATTCCATTCTCCTACCCCTTCCCTGAGGAAAAGTTCCACATCCTTACAATCCTTTACTAACAGTCCAAGTAAAGAAGGAAAACTAGAAAGAGAAACAGATTCATGCCAGCTTTAAGGAAGAGTCCTAATCCTTCAGATATAGCTACTGAAAAAATAAATAAATAAATGAATACATTAATTAATTAATTTTTTAAATGGACAGCAATAAAAATGAAGCAGGATTAACCTGCAACTGGAGCTCCCAAGGCCCAAGGTGCAATGGGTCCAAAAGTCACCTAATTCCACTGCTCATCAAAACTACTAACATTCTTAGGAGCTCTCCATGCTCTACTGTGGAAATATGTTTTCAGTTTTAAAACAGAGGTGATGGGAGATATGTTTGACTTTCCAGACAATGATGGTGGAGCATGAACTGACTTGGCTATTCCAGAAAACAACTGGGAATGATGCCGTCAAAGTCTCTAGCCCATACATGCTCTTTTAATGATGCCAGTATTTTGCCACACAACTCTGGGTCAAGGCAAGAGGGAAAGGACCAACATATACAAGAATATTTAGAGCATCACTTTTTGTTGTGGTGAAGAATTGGAAAGAAAAGAAGGAAGGAAAAGAAGGAAGGAAGGAAAAGAGGAAGGAAGGAATAAGAAAAGGAAAGAGAAGGTGCAGAGGAAAGGAAAGGAAAAGAGAGAAGAGGAGGGGAGAGAAGGAGAGAGGAGGAAAAGGAGGGGAGGAGAGGGGAAGGGAGGAGAGGAAGGCAAGATAGATTTTTGATCCCATGAACACATTCTAAAACTGTGTAATCAAGGTTTTCATCTCAACTCGAGATGAATAAAAACCTTTTATTTCACAGTCATTCACCTGACAGCAAAGCTTTAATAAAAATAAGTGATTATTATTAATGACAATTAATTTTTGTATAGTGTATACAGGGGTTTGCAAAATACTTTGTACATATGATCTGTCTCATTAGAGCCTTACAAGAATACTTCAAGGTAAATAGTATTAATATCCCCATGTTATAGATGAAGAAACTGAGACTGAAAGAGGATAAGTGACTCACCCAGGGCAACAGTACTAAAAAGATGCCTGAAGCAGGATTTGAACTTGGATCTCCCTGACTCCATGCCCAACACTATATGCTGTACCACCTGATACTAGTAGATGTCACTGCACTGACATCGACCTCATGCCTGATGTCCCAGTCACTTCAGATGCTCACTGAGTCCTCATACTCTCAGTCTCAAAGACACCTAGCTTTCTTCAGCATATGGAGCCTTCAATTCTTTTGGTAGCCACCATTCAGGGCTGTTCTAGGGGCAGCCTTGTATCCACAGAGCAGGTATGGAGCCCCACAACTGGAAAACTCCAGCTTTCAAGAAGTACAGTTCATCACTGCAAACAGTTTTGCCTTGCAGGATTCTGCTCTTGCTGTCGAATGGAGCAAATGATGCTGGCATGATGCTGGGAGCTGCCAAGTCACATTAGCACACTTGGGTGAAAGTGTATGATCTCAGAGGCTAGACATGCTAATTTACAGTAGAGTTTAGATTAAAGTGATGAATGTGTATCTGGTGCACATTTAAATGCCATGTTAAAGGAAAAGCAAGCCAGGACTTCCCTGCTCACATGGTTCTGTGGACACCTGGACGTTCTGTGATTTGAAGGCAGCTGTTCTCCTATGGGTCCTGTCTTCCCAACAGCTGCAGTCTCTCCTAGTGGCCACTGTTTCCCCCAGAGTCATTGTATCTCTTGACAAGAGGAGGACTCTACGACTAAGTGTATGTCAACTCTGACATCGAAGAGAAACCTCTAGTCCTTCAACTTGAATATATGCAGTTTGGGGGAAAAAATGACTCATGAACACCTGACAGCTGAGAACTGGGAGAAATTTCAGTCAGATATAAAATAGTAAAGGATAAAATGAATTCTCCTTTAGTAGAGCTTTCTTCTTCTCCTTCATCTCCTCCTTCTTCCTTTTATTCTTCTTCCTCTTCTTCTTCCTCCTCTTCTTCCTTTTCCTCTTCTTCTTCCTCCTCCTTCTTCTTCTTCTCCTTCTTCTCTTCCTCCTCCTCCTCCTTTTAGTTTAAAACACTACATGTTATTTTAAAAATACTCTTGCTCCATTTAATGTTTAATGGTCTTAATGAGGAATGTTCCATGCTGATCTTGTCTCTTTACATATATCCTTTGATTTTTCATAGCTGCAAGTTAGCCTTGCTTCCCTCTCCGCTAGGAGGCCATAGTGTCTGTGGTCATAAAAAACTTTTCCAGTCCCTGTGTTTCTGTTAAGAGTAACTAAGTGCTCAGTGTGGGCATCCAGCCTCGGCTTCTGAGGTCACTGACACTGCACAATAGTCACTAAAGGAATCTGGATGGTTCCTGGGTCCCCCAGCGGGCCACTCAGTATTTTGAAATTACAACAGCAGGATCTAGCTGCTATTTCTGTCACCAGAGCATAGCTCTATGAGAGGGACTCCTTTGGGGGAATTCATGAGACATCCACAGGAACCAACTCTAGAAAGTCTCCCCTTTTTCCTTAAATGGGGACCTCGAGATTAAAAAGAAGACAAAGACAAAGAAAAACAGGTTTTAAATCAAGTCCAAACTCCCCATGATTACTTCAATTGATTTCCAGGCACATCAAAGTGGGAGTGTGACCAGAGAGGTCTTGGCATGGGGGCTGTCATTTCTTTTCATGAAAACAGAATCCTAAATTCTCCAGTGTCTTGAGCCGTGCATAATAGCATCCTTGTGTGGTTAGCTAAGCTTCGGAGGAAGATCTGGCTAATTAGCTGGGGAGTGAGGTCACTAGCTCAGGCCTAAGCATAGACATGATTCTCAGATTCAGGAAGAAAAAAAAAGACACATTCTCTACATAAAAGGCAAGCTGTCATAGAGGTGACTCACTTCTAAGCCCAGTGTCAGAAGGGGAGATTTCTGGCAACAGAAGCTTCAGGTTCAAAATAACTGCAAGTAAAATGTGGCCCAAGGTCCCAGTGTCCCCAGCCCTGCCACCTAATACAACCATTCATCAAAATATGGCATTTTTCCCCCTGGGCTTGGCATGAGTGTTGTTTTCAATCAATAGAGAACTACAAGAAATCTCCCAAAGACATCAGCCTGAATGCATGCTAGATGCCTACACCAGACGCTACACCCAAGCCAGCATCTGATGTATTAAATAATCTGACTGAAGAGCACGCAAAGTCAGGACAACATCAAGGGTGATGACTTTTCCTCCCTTTGGGTACTCAATATGAAATTTACAGAAATAAAAACTGACACTACAAAAGCATTCTGGACAAGTGCCAGCTGGCCCGAGTTAGACCCAAAATGAATAAAGGGGAATTTGGGACTGTGTTTGACACTGCCTGCCCCTCCTCAATGGTTCTCCCCAACCGAAGCTGCAGAGCAAGGCAACTTTCAACTTCATTTTTCGCGGATACTAATTGCTGAGCTCTGGGAAAACCCTGGCGACATTCTGACATGGACGGCTCTGCTGTTCTGATTTTAGAAACCAGCTATGCATCTGCAATATATGCATCTGCAAGACATTTCTAAGGTGGGCTCTTTACAAATTGTGAGGTTCAATTTGTGCACAGTTAGGCCTTTGTGTAATCGAGAAATCTGCCCGAACTCTGATTGGGCTTATTTCCCTACGGCAGGGAGTGAAGGTTATTCCATGATGCCTTTGGGGACCAGCGATCTATCTAATGTGTTTCTGAATTATTCCAGGCTGAGCTGAGCTGAGCAGAGAACAAAGGCCCAGCTCCCCGGCTGCAGGAAGGCTAACCGAACTCCCAGTTGGCAAGGTTTAGGCAGAGATTTATAAGTCCAAACACTGGAGAAATTTGCAAGTAATTGTGTGTATTTGCTTGCTGCTATGGGATGTGGTAAACTCTCATTTCCACACGGACATCAGCAAGGCACGATTGTCTTATTTCCTTCTCTCTCAGGCAGCTTGTTGTTACAGAGAAGGGAAGAAAGAATTGGGTGACTTTTCAGTTTGTTGCTGTTTCTCCAAAACTGAGGGAGCAAAACAATCCTCCCTTAACTTGCAGGCTCCTATTCCTGGGTTATCACTGTGGAGAGAAGGCCAGATTGACAATCCACATGTACACATGATCGCCAATGGCACTGCTCTGCTTTTACTCAAGTCTTGAGGATCTACAAGTTTCCTCAAATCACAACTGGAGGAACACAATGTTTTCAGATGGATTTTCTTTTTCTTTTTTGTGGCCTCTCTTCTGTGATAAAACAGAATGAAGGATAAAGTTGTGAGCCATATCATCCACCTCACAAAATGGTAAAAGCATGAAGCACAATGAGACAGATAAGCCAATGGTCACTCCCCAGGAGAGATACCATCTAGATGTCAACAGAGCACATGGGCTGACATTGGTAAAATTGATCTTCACAGCTTTGCCAATGGCAGGAGGATCCACAGCGTGTCCTCTAATGCTTCAGCACCTGGCCACCTGGCTGTCTTCAACCTTTTTGTCAACTTTCTCTAAGGGACCTTAATGATGACCCAAGGGGCAAGTCACTACTGACCCCCAACATGACTGATCTGGGAGCATGTTTCTCCAAGTATAATGTAAGCTGTTTGAGGGCAGGGACTGTTTCTTTATATCTTTGTATCTTCAGTACCTAATAAGGGAGCTCCAGAATAGTTTGAATAAATATTTCTTGAAAAGAATTGGCAAGGCAACAACGCAAAGAGGGGTTGGACTTAACTTCATAAATATCAAAAAACTCTGCCAGAGGTGACAAGTTTTAAAGATAATGAAGGATCTATGTTTGAAACATTTAAAAAGGAAAGGATACTGAAGGAATGGAGAAAGGGCTAAGAAAAGTGCTATCACCAAAAAATGACTCAAATCTCCGGATCTTAGAATTTCAGAGCTCAGAGAGGCTTCAATGATTCCAAGCTGAACCCCGAAAGAATCTGACCAAGCATTCTCCTCTTGCTCTTACTCCATCCCATTCAGTGTCCAAACCCTCTACTACCAACCTAGACTACTTCAAATGACAGAAAAATAGTATTGGGGTCACTAGTGCAGCCTGATGGACTCCTGATTCCAGTCTGACCACGGTCCTCCTAAATTGCCTCAGTTATCAGACAAACTGGGTAGCCTCAAAACAGGGATTCTCTTTCCTCATGTCCATTAAACAGAGCATCCTTTTCTACTCTCCAGAGCTTGGATCACCCATATGAGTTTTCATTCCACTCTACTTTCTTCAGAGGCAGAATCCAGCTCTCTCTCCTTACCTTTCACCCCTCCATTCCCATCCCTATATCACAAAACTGGACCTAAGCTGTAAAATAAAAAAGGACTGGTCTTGGAACCCACTGAGTTACCACAAGTTGTACTGAACAACTTTCTTGGCTTGGACATGGAGTTCCTTTTGTCTATGTGCTGTTATACTATGGCATTGTGCTCCCCAGGAATTGACTACTGCACCTTGTAAGACAGTGGCAATAAGATCCATTCAATTCTCCAATATTTAGGACATGAAGAAAAGTGAATTCATGAGTGTTGGAACCATCCTAAAAGAAAATGATGAGATCACAGGACAAGCAGAGGTCTTCTTTAAGTCACATTTTTTGAAAATTCTAGTTTTTACACATATCCTAAATCAACACTCTTCTCACCTAAGAATATAAACTCAGTTTCACAATACTATTGATCAGAGAATCCTGCAAAAATGTAAGCCCCTTGAGGATAGGAATAGTTATCCTTTTGTTGTGATATCCCCAAGGCTTAAGGCATTGACAGGCACAAAATAGGAAAGGTACAGGTCCTGGACCTGAAACTGTACTCATATTGAGAACTGGGTGAGGACTCTTCCTCTCCCAAAGGAAGTTGCTATGTTTTCTGCAACTGAACATTTTCTGGAGCTGCTTTCTGAGAAGTTCAGTTAGTGGCCCAGATCATGATTTCCAAACACCTCCATCTATTCATTATGCAATACTGTATCTCTGGAAAGGTAGAGTGACTGGTGAATAGAATAGAGGAAATATTTATTTAAAAAGTATGTTTCAACCTGTATTCAGAGACCATCAGTTCTTTCTTTGGGGATGGATAAAATTTTTTAAAATATTTATTTATTTATTTTTAATTTTCAACATTTATTTACACACAATTTTGAGTTCCAAATTGTCTCCCCATCTCTCCTCTCCCCCCACCCTAAAACACTAAGCATTCTGATTATCCCTTCCTCCAATCTGCTTCCCTTCTACCACACCCCTCTCTTCCCTTATCCCCATCTTCTCTCTTTTCTTGTAGGGCAAGATAGATTTCTATAGCCCATTACCTGTATTTCTTATTTCCCAGTTGCATGCAAAAACAATTCTCAACATTAGTTCCTAAAATTTGAGTTCCAACTTCTCTCCCTTCCTCCTTTCTCATTCATCCCCACTGAGAAGTCAAGCAATTCAATATAGGCTATGTATGTGTAGTTTTGCAAAAGACTTCCATAATATTCATATTGTGTAAGAATAACTATACTTCCATCCTATCCTGACCCTATCTTCTATTCTCTCTTTGATTTTATCCTTCTCCAAAAGTGCTTACTTCTAATTACTTCCTCCTCGCATTTGCTCTCCCTTCTATCATCCTCCCACCTCACTTATCCCTTTATCCCCTACTTTCCTGTAGCATAAGATAATTTTCTTACCAAATTGAGTGTGTATGTTATTCCCTCCTTAAGCCAAATGTTATGAAAATAAGCTTCACTTTTTATTTCTCACCTCTCTCCTTTTCCCCTCCATTGAAAAAGCTTTTTCTTGCCTGTTTTATGAGAGTTTGCCTCATTCCATTTCTCCCTTTCTCCTCCCAATATATTGCTCTCTCACACCTTGATTTAATTTTTTTAGATATCATCCCTTACTATTCAACTCACCCAGTGCCCTCTCTCTCTCTCTCTCTCTCTTCATAAATATATATATGTGTGTGTGTGTGTGTGTGTGTGTGTGTGTGTGTGTATAATTCCTCCAACTACCCAAATACTGAGAAAAGTTTGCAGAGTTACAAATATTATCTTTCCATGTAGGAATGTAAACAATTCAACTTTAGTAAATCCCTTAGAATTTCTCTTTCCTGTTTACCTTTTCAGGTTTCTCTTGGCTCTTGTGTTTGAAAGTCAAATTTTCTATTCAGTTCTGACCTTTTCATCAAGAATGCTTGAAAGTGTGTGTGTGTGTGGGGGGGGGAGCAGAGCCAAGATGGCAGAGTAGAAAGATGGACCTGTAGAAGATTCCCTACATAGCCCATACAATACCTGTAAAAAATTACTCTAAATGAATTCTAGAGCAGCAGAAGCCAAGAAACGAAAGAGTGAAAGGAATTTCCAACCCAAGAGAGGCTGTAGGGCTGACAGGAAAGGTCTATCTCACCAGGCATGGAGCAAAGCCCAGTGTGGGCAGCACAGCATGGCAGTGACAGGACCTGGAACAGGCTTCCGAGAGCCACTGGCAGAAGCAGTTCCCAAAGACAGCTTCAAAGGTCAGTGAGAAAGCTCCTTTACCCAGGAGAAGGAAACTCGGTCTGGACTGCAGGCAGCAACCGCTGCAGCAGTAGCATCCATATTTAGAATCCTCTGCTTAAAAGGGAGAATTGGGAAGCTGACCTGAATCTCAGCCCTGAATGTAGCCCTGGGGTGAGGAGGAGCACTGACATGGTGGAGATGGAGGTGGTTGTGGAGAAGGAATTCTAGTCACAGATTCTGGGCAGAAAAGTTTTTGGTTGTCCCTAGACCAGTGAGCAGGCCAGGAGAGGAGTAAACTCCTCTCCCTTGATTGTGCCACCTTAGAGGAAAGGAGGACTTATAGGTCTCCAGAGTATACCCTCCTCTTGACAAAGGACTCAAAAGTCAAGTAATTGGCTGGGAAAATGCCCCAAAAGGGGGAAAAATAAGATAATAAAAGGTTACTTTCTTGGTGAACAGGTATTTTCTGCCATCCTTTCAGATGAGGAAGAACAATGAATACTATCAGAGGAACTCAAGGCTTCTGCATCCAAAACCACCAAAATAAATATGTAATTACCTCAGGCCATGGAAGAGCTCAAAAAACATTTTTAAAATCAAGTAAGAGAGGTGGAGGAAAAAATTGAAAAGAGAAATGAGAGAGATGCAAGAAAAAGTGAGTCAACAGCTTGCTAAAGGAGACCCAAAAATGCTGAAGAAAATGACACCTTTAAGAATAGACTAATTCAATTGGCAAAAGAAGTCTAAAAAGCCAAGGAGGAGAAGAATGCTTTAAAAAGAAGAATTAGCCAAATGGAAAAGGAAGTTCAAAAGCTCACTGAAGAAAATAGTTCTTTAAAAAATAGAATGGAGAAGATAGTAGCTAATGACTTTATGAGAAACCAAGAAATTACAAAACAAGCAGCTAGAAAGACACAATTCAAGTATTGTGGAAATACAGTCAGAATAACAGAAGATCTAACAGCTTCTACATTAAGGGACTGAAGGGCTTGGAATATGATATTACAGAAGTCAAAGGAACTAGTGTTAAAACCAAGAATCACCTACCCAGAGAAACTGAGTATAATACTTCAGGGGAACAAAGGGTCATTCAATGAAATAAAGAACTTTCAAGTCAAAAGACCAGAACTGAATAGAAAATTTGACTTTAAAACACAAGAATCAAGAGAAATATGAAAAGGTAACAGGAAAGAGAAATCATAAGGGACTTTCTTTTTTTTTAATTTTAATTTTATTTATTTATAAATGTTCTACAATCACTTCCTTAAAATTAAGATTTTATCCCCCCACATCTTCCCCCCCCTACCCCCTCCCTCCCCATGACAGCATACAATTCTGTATAGGTTCAACATATACTTTCCTATTGAGCATATTTTCACTATAGTGATGCTAAGTAGTCGCACTGACATAAGTGGAAGAAATCATTTAACAAATCAAAACATAATACACTAAACCCCCCACACACAAAAACATGATCTGCTACATTCTGCGAATGACTTCCATATTTCTTTCTCTGAGTGTGGAAGGCACCTACATGGAAAGGTATTTGTAGCTCTTGAGAGTTTTCTCAGTATTTGGGTAACTGGAGCAATTATACACACATACACACACACATATTCATACATACATACATACATACATACATATATATTATATATGGAGGAAAAAAGGGAAGAGTTGAGAGGGGAAAAGTGATGCTTAGTCTCTTCACATCTGGCTTAAGGAGGGGATAACATCGCTTAAGGAGGGGATAACATGCTCACTTAGTTTGGTATGAAAATCTCTTACACTACAGGAAAGTAGGGGAGAAGGGGATAAATGGGGTGGGAGATGACAGAAGGGAGGGCAAATGGGAGAAGGGAGTAATTAGAAGTAAACACTTTTGAGGAAGAACAAGGTCAAAAGAGAGAATAGAATAAATGGGGAGGCAGGATAGAATGGAGGGAAAAATAGTCTTACACTTCATGACCATTATGGAAGTCTTTTGCAAAACTACACACATATAGCCTATATTGAATTGCTTGCCTTCTCAGTGTGGATGGGTGGGAAGGGAGATATGGAGAAAAAATAGAACTCAAAATTTTAGGAACCCATGTTGAAAATTGTTTTTGCGTGCAACTGAGAAATAAAAAATACAGATAATGGATTATAGAAATCTATCTTGCCTTACAAGAAAAGAGAGAAGATGAGTATAAGGGAAGGGAAGGCTGTGATAGAAGGGAGAGCGCATTGAGGTAAAGGGTAATCAGAACGCAAAGCGTTATAGAGTGAGGGGAGGAGAGAGATGGGGAGAAAATTTGGAACTCAAAATTTTGTGGAAATGAATGTTGAAAACTAAAAATAAATAAAAATTATAAAATACCAAAAAAAGAATGCTTGAAAGTCCTCTATTTCATTGAATAACCAACCATTTGTTCCCCCAAAATATTACATTCAGTTTTACTGTGTAGGTGATTCTTGGTTTTAATCCTAGTTCCTTTGACTTCTGGAATATCACATTCCAAGCCTTTCCATTCTTTAATGTAAAAGTTGCTAGATCTTGTGTCATCCTGATTGCATTTCCACAATACTCGACTTGTTTCTTTCTGGCTGCTTGTAATATTTTTACCTTGACCTGGGAACTCTGGAATTTGACTACAATATACCTAGGAGTTTTTCTTTCTGGATCTTTATCAGCAGGTGATTGGTGTATTTTTTCAATATTTATTTTACCCTCTGGTTCTAGAATATGAGGGTAATTTTCCTTGATAATTTCATGAAAGATGATGTCTAAGCTCTTGTTTTGATCATGGATTTCCCATAGTTTTTAAATTGTCTCTGCTGCATCTATTTTTCCAGGTCAGTTGTTTTATCCATGAAATATTTCACATTGTCTTCTATTTTTTTTTCATTCTTTTGGTTTTGTTTTGTAACTTCTTCGTTTCTCATAAAGTCATTAGCTTCCATCTGCTCCATTCTAATTTTTAAAGAACTATTTCCTTAAGTGAGCTTTTGAACCTCCTTTTCCATCTGGCTAATTTTGCATTTTAAAGCATTTTTCTCCTCCTTGGCTTTTTGGACCTCTTTTGCCAATTGAGTTAGTCTATTTTTAAGGGTGTGCATTTTTTGGGTCTCCTTTAGCAAGCTGTTGACTTGCTTTTCATGATTTTCTTGCATCACTCTCATTTTTCTTCCCATTTTTTCCTCTACCTCTTTTATTTGATTTTCAAAATCTTTTTTGAGTTCTTCCATGGCCTGAGACCACTGCATATTTATTTTGAAGGTTTTGGATGCAGAAACATTGATTTTTTTTTTTTTTTGTCTTCTTCTAATGGTATGCATTGTTCTTCCTCATCCAAACAGGTCGAAGAAAGTACCTGTTCACCAAGAAAGTAACCTTTTATAGTCTTATTTTTTCCTTTTTTGGAGCATTTTTCCAGCCAGTGACTTTTGATTCCTTTGTCAAGAGGAGGATATATCTAGGGATCTGTAAAGTTCTCAGTTCCTCCAACTAGTCTGGGAGCAACCAAAAACTTGTCTGCCCAGGATCTGCGAGAACCCCTCTCCACAACTGCCTCCAGCTCCATCATGCTAATACTCCTCCTCACCCCAATGCTGCCACTTAGACCTGAGATACAGGTCAGTTGCTCAATTCCCCCAGGGTCTTTAAGTTGAGGGCTCCAAAAATGGATGCTGCAGTGGCTGCTGCTGGTGGTCCAGACCATGTTCCCTTCTCACCCAAGTGAAAGAGGTTTCTCACTGATCTTTGAAGCTATCTTTGGCATTTATGAGCTGAGCAATCTGGGAACCGCAGCTGCTACAGGGGATTCCACCCCTGAGGTCTGCTCTAGTCCTGGCCCTGCCACACTGCGTGACCCAGGCTGCACTCTGCTCTGAGGACAGTACAATAGACCTTTCCTGTTGGTCTTCCAGGCTGCATTGGGCTGTAAATCTCTTTCACTCTATCGTTTTCTGGCTTCTGCTGCTCTAGAATTTGTTTAGAATCATTTTTACAGGTATTTTATGAGCTATGGAGGAGAACTTTTACAGGTCTGTCCTTCTACTCTGCCATCTTGGCTCCAAACCCTAGAAATATTTCTTATACTGCCATGAAGGTAAGCCTGGGTACCCAGAGATCTAATGGTCTCTCTGTCAACCAAGGCAAGCATAGATAATTCTCCAGGAGATTCATCAATAATTTGGCCACAGGATTGTGAAACTTTTAGCCAAAGCACTTCTCAATAAAGGTTTGCAAATTTATGTGGGGGTAAGAGGGGCAGCAGTTGACAAGAAAAAGACCTTGAATTTTGTAAATCACTACAAAATGGCCCTGGAGAAATGTAAAATGACAAAAAGTGACTTCTTATTCTCCTACAGTAGCATCTGACCCACTTTGCCACAGTCAGACAAGACAAGCCCCCTGGAGTCTCTAAACTCCAAACCACCCTAGGTTTTATTCATATCCATTAAGGTTTTGTCTTTTAATTGCTGTGGGAGAGGAAGAAAAATCTAGAATATTTTAAAAGATGAATAACTTTGAAAACTCATAGATCCAGGATTGAAAATGTTTCATTGTTAAATGAGTGAAATCTGAAAGGTATCACAAACCCCTACAAAGAACAGAGGACCCTGAAACCTACTTTGGGGTGAAAAAGATGGTTTACAATATTTTTACTACCAAAAAATGCTTTTAGGCCTAAGATAAAAAATGAAGTAGAAAAAAAATCTTGGAATTTAGTCTGCCAAATGTTCCCCCTCCCCCCAATTCTCATTTCTAATTTTCTTCCATATCTCTACAGTTGAACAACAGTTATTACAAATGCGTCATGGGGAGAGGCATCTCAGGAAGGTGTGTATCACCAACTTGGTATTTCATGCCTGGAGCTGCTGATAACAAACAAAAACTGAATGTATGGCACAAATCTTAGCAGGGGGAGGCAGTACACTAATTATATTTTTGCTTCTGTTTCTATTTACAAAGGTGGTCACTTAAGTAATCAATGTGGCCATGATGAGACCATTTTGCTAGCTAGCCACAAATGAGCCAAGTTTGATTCTTACAGGAGTGATAGAGGCTGCACTGACCTCACATTCAAGGGACTTGGATCATAGACCTCATTTGGCTACTAGAACCCTGTGGCCCTTGGTCTGTTTTATTCCCCTCTTGAGGACTCAGTTTCCTAATTAGCCAAGTAGAATTTTGTCCAGATAATCTCCAAAGTCCCCTTGGAATATTTCATTACTTTATGATTTTTTTCCACCTCAGAATAAATTAACCCACACCTCTACCTATTGAATTGCTTCTGATCATTAGCTTTTGAGGGACAGATTGTCAGAGTTTTTGTCCCCATCACCTTTCACTGGTATGTAGTAAGTTCTTAATAAGCTCTTGCTGATTGAATTATGCTTAAACAAGTTTGTGGATCATCTGCTGTGATAACAGAGGGGCAAATAAAAAAGTAATCTATAATTCATTTTGTAATCTTTTTGTAACTTTTCATAACTTTTGTAACTTTTTGTAACTCTTGTAATCACACATATTCATCTGGTTTGATGGTTAGCCACAACATACATACAAACAAATATACAGAGTGACCCACAAATTTTAATGAAGCTCAAGCTTGGTACATTAATGATTGATCAGATGAACTAAGGAAAAAAATAACAGAAGACAAAAGGGCACAGTCATCATTGGCTATCATGAATTTGTCACAGATTAAGTGCCTGGAATGAGGAACCAAAAATAATGTATGCCACAATGTCTTGGCATTTAGCAGGCAATTTTTAAAAACATTTTCAAATAGGTGTGACCCACCTGACTATTTTCTGAACTATTAGTTGACTATTAAGTAGCAAAAGTCCCTTTAGGAAAGGGCAACCCTTTGGGGAAGTAAAGTAAGCAAGCTAAATTTTTTAAAAAACTGAACATTTTAGAATTTTATTGGTTAAATAATTAAAGGGCTTATGACTGACTTGATAACTCTAATCCCCGGAGACTCTTGTTTTCCTGTTTTGTAAAGTTCAATACTAGAAAACAATGTAGATATCATACCAAAGCCATCTGCTTGAAATAGCCGAAATTGAACCAGATAATTCTTTATACTGCCTACCTAAGGAGACTAAAGAAAAGGTTGCAAGTGATCCACAACGCCCATTCCAACTAAAATATTTTTTGAAGTGTATGATGTCAAGAAAGAGTAAACCCAATCCTGCCCTCCCCCAATAAATTTGTGTGCATGTGCATTTGTGTAGTGTTTGTGTTTTACTTGACTGGACAAAATTTCAGTATGGACAACCAGAAACTAAGCATGCAAGCCATTCAAGTGGTCAGTCCACAAGTATTTATCAAGCATTTACTATGTTTCAGGCATTGTGTATCATGAATACAACTCTAAGAGCATAAAGTTTCCCCATGACTTTCAAGACACATGATGTCAGTGAGAATTGCCCAGGTAGACCAGCGGGCTTGATAATGGGTACTCCTAAATTTTATGGGATGGTCTTGAGATCAAGAATATGGCTGATGAAAGACTCCCTACAGGCCACCTTTGGGTTCACTAAAAGCTGGCTTTTGTCACTAGGCAGTACAGCTCATTGAGATTCTAAGGAGAAATTCCTCCAGGTCATCCTTAATTCTCGTCTTCTCTATGCAACTTTTCTTTGCTTCCTTTGTCCATCACATTATGAACAATGTGAAAAACCTCGCCTCACTGGGTTGAAGGATCACCCTTTCCATATTTCCACCACCTGATTTGGAGAGTTCCTTCCTCTGCCCTACGAAAACATACACATGTTTAACTGCTTTTCCAAATGATGCTGAAACGCTTTCCTCAGCGAGAACAGCCATGGGTCACCATCAAATATTCTAAATATACTTTTTCTCTTACTCTCAGTTATAAAAGGACCAGAAATCAGATCAAAATTTTCCTCATTTCTGAATTTGTTGTGTGCTTGAAGGCTCTCAAACTTCCAAATTAGGCAACTTCATCCTTTGCACTAATTAATCCCTGAGTCACACCTTCCTAGTGATACAGTAAAGCCTGTTTTCCTATTTCAATACAGTATAAATTTAATTAGTATCTACTGTATGCCAAGTCCTGTGCTAGGCTCTAGGCATAAAAAGAACAAAATAAAAATAATTTACAAAAAAAAAACCTCAGAGTCCCTGCCCATAGAAAGGTTATACTGCTCTGAGAGAGGGGATGCTACTGCATTTATACCAGGGAGAATGAATAGAAATCTGAAGTTCAGGGGAGAGGAAAACAGTCCTCAACTGCATACAGAAAAGCTGCCCAGAAAAGGTAGTGCAATAGCTGAACTGCGGCAAAAGACAAGGATTCCAAGAGGTCTAAAGGATGGACAAATATTCTTCCTGTCAAAACTGAACAGTCTTATTCTGAAAAATAATGTAAAAATGTAAAGTGAGTCTAAAACCTTTCTTCTGACACTAGATCCCAAGGCAATCCAAATCACCCATCTTTAAAATGTGATGGGGTGAAATAAAAATGAGAATATGCACATATATTCAAGTGTACACATGTCTACACATGCAGGAGAAAACTTTCTGTTTGTTTGCTTAAAACCACCCATCTTCCCCATCACAAAACTGGTGGGCCACTCCTCTGCCTCCAGGATGTCCCCAGAGCTGCTCAAGCTATGGAAGGTAAATGTTCCAGAATAGTCTAGGAGGGAGACAGAAGCCTGCTGTACATTTGGTTCCAGCTTTCTGTAAAACTCAGTTACATAGAAGCCAGGGGAGAAAGGAAGGACCAGCACACACCATGTTTCCTACAGGTGGCACCAGGGTCCCAAGCTGGGCCTTTGGACAAAACCATCCCATGTAAATCTTAAAGAGGATTAATCCTCAAGGACCAGTGTAATGAGACATTAAAAGGCTGAACAGCAGCAGCCTAGCATGGAGAGCCACAGCAGTGTGCTCCCCAAAGTCTCGTCTCATTGCTGAGTTACATCAAAGCAAAATGGGACCAGATAGTGAGATTCTGTGAGAATCCCTTATCTCCTCGCCAACGGATGCCTCTGCTCTGATTGTCTCAGACTGCCACCTGTCCCAGGCATCTTTGAAGGCAACGCTAAGCCTGTGATAGATCTGACCTCCTTGAGCTGATTCTTTTATGTCATTCTTCATTTTCTGCTCGGCTACATTCTCTCCCTGCCATGCACACTCCATGGAACAAAGAGGGTTCTCACTCCGTACTCACCATTCCCTGCTATTTGAAAAGAAGAAGGGGAGGAAAAAAAAAAAAACAATGTTGGGGGATTAGACTCCACCCGAAATCTGGAGCCGTTCTCTGAGACAAGCTTCTTATTTTTGAGTTAGAACTCAGTGGCTTTTCCATGGAGGGCTTGGACAAAGGGGTTCAATGATGCTGGGAGCCAAGATAGGAAAGCTGCATATCTGAGATAGCTCAGAAACACAAAGCATTATAATGTAGAAGTATATTAACAATCACATTTATAGAGATGAGAAGCAACAATCCAGGACAACATGAAACTGCTCAAGACAAGCTCACCAAGTCACTGCACCCTGGGATTTGGGGGGTACTACATGTGAATGGAGGGAAACAGTATTTAACTGGATTGGATCAAAAATAAGATGGAAACAATTTTTTTAATGTGCTTACAACTACAGGTTAAAAAATGAAACATTCAATGATTCCTGGAAAGAGCTTTTGGCAGAGTCCGGTTCTGTAACAACCCCAAATTACCTCCAACAGAAAACATCATCATCATCTCTTATATGGTTCTTTAAGGCTTGCAAAACATTGCAGAGATTACCTCATTGGGTCCTCTTATGATCTTACTGGGTCTCTAAGAGATTGCTTAAGTGCCCAGTACTTGGGCACACTGGGGAAAATAACAATTACTACTATTTCCATACAAAGTTTTCCATGGGAAGAGAAGGAACACTGTCAAGAAAGCCGAGATTTTTCCAGATCCTTCTCACACATCCTTATGGTTTCTGGCACAGGAATTCAAATAGGTCATGTCAGCTATATTATGTATCTCATATTATGATACAGATATAATTTTTGTGTGACACAACTCATACCTTCTTTAGAGAACCAAGTATCTCTGATCCTGGAAAAAAAACCTGTCATCAAAATTGCAAAGTTGGGGTGTGTGTGTGCATTGTGTTTGTGTGTGTGTGCGTGCGTGTGTGCGTGTGTGTGTGTGCATGTGTTTGTGTGATCAAATTTGTGCACAAGCAATCTATAAATCAGTCACCAAGTATTTATGAGTTACTAGTCACAGGCCCAGTCATTGTCATAAAGGATTCTCCATATGACTTAAAGAGCTGGAGAGAGACTCCTCTTCCAGTGAGTTCCTTGACTCTGGGCAACTCCATTAATTTCTTGGGGTGGGGGGAGAGGCTGCAATCACTGATTTCTACTGACCTTTACAAGTCTGTGATTTGATGCCTCAGATTGATGATGAATCAAAAGGAAAAAGCCTCTGAGTGGACTGTTTGCTCCTTGAGGGTTGGGTTTACTTTGCATTTTGTTTGCTTCATGTTTCACCTTTGTTCCCCAAATGTCTAATCCTCTGCCATCCACGTAAAGGTTCTTCATAAATTATCACACAATGGAATTGATTTGAAAACAGTACCAAATTTCTTGTCTTCTCAAGGGGTGTGGGAGAGGTGGAAAGGAGGGAGAGAAGGTTGAAATCAAATTTTTTAAAAAAAAATGAATGTTAAGAACTTTAAAATATTTAGTAGGAGAAAATTTAATGAAAAAGTAAATAAAATATATTTAAAAAAATAAAATGCAAGCCCTTCAGGTCCCAAAGCTGCTGCACCCTATGCTTTTGGGCTGGGTCTAGCAGAATGGAAGGGGTAAGAACAGAGGCCTTGTCTCTGAGGTCTGTGTCTTCTCCAAAGTAGACTCTAGATTGGCCCTGAGCATTCCAGACTGGCCACACCACTGGAACTGATAGAAAACATAGTCAATGACCAAAGTCAGCATGACAGCCTCACTTGGAAGTGCTGTGACTGGCATGAGCCAGCAAAGTACTGTCCTGGTCTGGATTAAGCCATTAGACCTGGGCAGGAAGGGAGTCAGTCTAGAAAGGAGGGATACCAGGAGCATGTCCTTTTTAATTCTCTCTCCTAGTTAGCTGAGCAGTTGCTCTGTCCGGTATCCATAAGTCTTCAGGCAGTCTTCTGGGGCACAAGCTAAGTAAACTGTGCTCATGTGCACAAGCTCTGAAAAAACAATGCTTTCAGTCCAGGGGAAGGGTGCCGGTTGCTTGTTCAACTGCCTCAGCTCATGATCTTTCAGAAAAGTCTGGCCAGTGGTTGAAAACATAGGCATACTGGAAATGGTGTTTGTCTTTCTATCTCTTCTTCCCCAGTCACTGACTGGTATACATATTTCATAATCCCCATTGCTGAAACGAAGACAAACCACCTAAAGAGCTCGACGTCCTGTTTCAGCACATCATGAGCTTGGCACCGTTACCCCAGGAACAGAGGGGAGAAGTAAAGACAAACCTTTCTGACTGAAAACACAGGGTCATTTTTAGGGAGTGAAACTAAGAGACGTGTCTTGGCTTCCAGAACGCTGAACTGAAAGGTAAAAGAGCGTTTGAGGTGCATCTCTGTCACAGGATGATGGCCAACAGAAACATCAGGGGAATTCCAACAGCAAAACGCTTTGACAGAAAACACAGAAAGAGATTATGAGAGCATGACATGGTTCTATGTTAATGCCTATGATGAGTGTGATGATAATGAATTTATATGTTATGGTTAAGGTTTATAAAGCAATTTATATAAGTTCATTCATTGGATCCTACTAAAAATCTTGGGAAGTAGGTTTTGGCATTCCCTCAATTTACAGATGAGGAAGCTGAGGACAGAAGAGATTAAGCAACTTGCCCAGGTTCACACAGTTAACAAGTATCTAAGGCTGTATTTCAACTCAGGTCTTCGTGATTTCAAGCCCTGTGGTCTCTCCAAGGTGCCACTCAGCAGATGGCGGCAATAAAATACTATCAGCACACAGTTTGGATCATCATTCATTGCTTCCTTCAAAAAGCATTCATTAAATGCTGTGACCAATCTAGACACGAAGGACATTTAGGGTTTGTCCTCAACAAGCTTACAGTGTATCTTGAGAAAACAACATGAAAGCAGGTAAGCAAATGTAAAATACACACGAATGCAATATCGAGGGGGGGGGGCAACTAATTAGTTTCTATAATTATCCTCCAAGGAAGAAGTATTTGAGCTACAAGATAAAAAGGATGACAGAGATGGCATACCACGGGTGTGGGATTAGGTAGGGCAATATTTTTCTTCCTTCTTTTTAACTGTACTTGTGTTAAGGTGGGAGGAAGTAATACGGAAATGAGAGCCATATAAAATAATACCAATAAAACTTTTTTTTTAAATATGAAGGAGACAACTGTAAAGGCAATTTTGGAATAGTGATGGAAGGAAGAGATTGAATGGGAAGAAGGGAAACTTGGGAGGACTTGAGCAAAAGTTGAGGAGAGAGAAGAAGGGCTGGAGCTGGAGAAGAAGGGCCAGGGCTGGGGAACACTTTGACCTTCCTTGTGTGAGGGTCAAGGGGCTAACTTGTTAACAGCAACTGAAATACAATGTAGAGTCATGGTCAAGACTGAACGGCCAATTGCAATCACAATGAATGGAGAGTCATTTCTCTCAAAAACCGAATGTAAGGCCCTTACTCTAAGAAGAGTTTATTTATTTTGAAGGGTGGTGGGCTTTCTCAGATTGATGCTGTGGTGGGGGGGGGCCGTGTCACAAAGGGTCAGACAAGACTCAACAACAACAACAAAGAAATGTTCCTTAATTCAATCTCTCTGTAATCCTCCTTAAGAATTGTTGAGTCTCTAGTTTAGATAAGCCTTCATTTATCAGGATAAAGGATCACAAATCCATAGGTCACAGATTCAGTGTTGGAGAGGGCCCAAAAGGTCAAGTCCTATGCTCTCATTGTACAGATGAGAAAACTGAGGAATGGAGTCAATACTGGAACTAGGAAGTACCTGAGGTGGGATCTGAGCCCAGGTCCAGCACTCTATTCCAGCATACCACTACTGTAGGAGATGACCAGAGGCATATTTAGAGGAGCAGACGTACAGCCAGTCTTTAGAAGCAGCATATTCTCAATTCAATATTCAGTAGAGGGCTCTGAGGGAGGGAGAGAAAAACACTAAGACCTAGCATGCTTTGGACCTTCCATTGGGACCATCTGGTAGCCATCTGACAGGTGACCCTAGGAGTTGATGATAAGATGATTTCATGAAGCCCTTCATAATGTTCAGATGAAATATGTCTTCAAGATTTTCAGAGGCTCAGAGGATTTAGAGCCAATCAAGAAGTTAAGGATTACCTAATCAAATTCAGTTTACAGATTAGAAAACTAAGCTTCAAAGGGGAGTGACTTGCCCAAGGTCACAAAGATCTCCATCAAAAGATGGATTGTGCCCAACAGACTTCTTGACTTTGCCTTTCTAAATATATGAATGAGCCAGAAACATGCTGAAGATGTTTATTTTGCTGTCCTATTCATCAGTCACAGGCTTGCTACACTGAATGGTAAGCTCCTTGAGAGCAGGGACTGTCTTTTGACTCTATTTGTATCCCCAGGTCTTAGCATAGCACCTGGTACATAGTAGGTGCTCAACAAATGTTGATTGAATTGAATTGAATGTCACCCCACATGCTGCTTCCCAAAGAATAACAGCACATCCATGGCTTCAGGATGCAGCCATTCACGGTACCCTAACTGCCTCACTGCATGAGGGGGCAGTGTTCCTAGTTCTGAGATATCTTACCTCTCTATCCAATGCCACCAGTTAAATTTATCCTTAAAGGCCTAGCTCAGATGCCACCTTCAGGTGACCTCCTTCAATTCCTCCAGATAAAAGTGACTGTTGCCCCTTCCCTTCTTGGAAATCTTCTAACATGATGTTCATATATTTCATACATCCTTCAATGACTGACAATATGGCATGTTCAATAAGTCTTCAATAAACACTTCCTGAATTGATCTGTCATTGTCGTTCAGTTGTTTCAGTCATATCCAACGCTTCATGATGCCATTTGGGGCTTTCCTGGAAAAGATACTGGGATAGTTTGCCATTTTCTTGTCCAGCTCATTTTACAGATGAGGAAACTGAGTCAAACAAGGTTAAGTGATTTACCCAGGTTCACACAGCTAGGACTTGTTTAAAGTCACATTTGAACTCAAGTCTTCCTGACTCCAGGCCTGGGGCTCCATGCACTATGCTGCCCTTAGCTGAACTCATCTTTCACCATTGATTTAAAATGGTTCTTGTTGGATTTTTTGTCTTAAATGCTAAACTTCCCATTTTTGAATGTTTGGATATGACCCAACTCCCCTCCTCACCCCCCCCCCAACTGTTGTTAGGTGATGGTAAACGCCCTGGAGGAATCTCTGTGACAGAGAGTAGTAGTAAACAGGTGAGTCCCGAGCTAACAGACCCATTTTACATACTGGCATATACTGAAATAGCACCCTTCCATTCTCTCAGGCCCTGGGGGAATCCTAGGTCAGACAGATTCAACAGCATTGTGCAGGTGCAAGAGGACTGAATTTGGAGCCAGAGATGCTGAGTTCTAATTCTGATACTTCTAAAGAGCCTAGGTAAGTCAATGCTTCTCTGGGCTGGGTCCTCAGCTCTAAAAAGTGGGGAAGGATTTGACTCTCCAGGGGTCCTTTGGTCCTAAACACAGCCTCCTGGTTAGTTTTAATCTCCAAGAGCCCTGGAGACAGAGTACTTCAGAGAAAAGATTTAACCTCAACCCTGACAACCACTAGCTTAACTGTGTGACCCTGGTGAAGCTGAATCCCACATCTGCCAAATGACACTAATGACATTTTCCCTAACCACCTCACAGCGTTGCCTAGAGGAACAAAATACGGATGTGTGTGTGTGTGTGTGTGTGTGTGTGTGTGTGTGTGCGCACGCGCGTACGTATGTTAGGTTATATGCGTGTGATCTACTTTATTAAAAAAAAATCTCCTAATTTGTGTTTGTTTACACAGATACATAAATTCCCTCCGTGATGCATCCCAGAAATCCCTAGTCTTAGGGAGCAGCCTGGGCTCGAGAGAGTCAGTGATTTGCTCAGCATCACCCAATTAGCATTTGACAAGGGCAGGATGTTAATGGGAGTCTTTCAGATTTCATGTCACCCTTGTAGTCCATGCCACGACCCTCTAACTCATTACCACCCAAGAGCTTCAGATGCCATACCCAGGCCATGGCAGCTGTCATGGTGCCCCGGGATCCCTTGTGCAAGCAGGGGTAACTCATGGAGGTCAGGGCCCATAATGAACTGGGGGTGGCAGGGATGAGAGGGCTTGTACACAGGTTCTTGCGAGTTTGGATCTGGTCTGTGAGATAATGCAAGCCTCCCAGCCCCCAGGCACAGCCCATTCCAACCCTGACACCCTTCTGACTCCCACCCCCACCCCAGCACCAGGCATCAGGAGCCTGCTGCAATGTTGCCAAAACTCCTTTCACAGCAGAAGGGCTGCTTCTGCACCTAGCTTCTCATGGCCTCCATAGCCCACTCTGCTAGCAACAGGAGGAGGACGAGGAGGATGAGGGAGGGAGGGAGGGAGAGAGGGCAGGACGGAGGGAGGGAGGGAAGGTGGGTGAACCTGAAGCGTTTGGCTGTGCAAATATGCATGCGTTTGGGAAGTACCTGTTTGATCCCAGGTTCACTGCTGGGTGCTGCAAAAATAGAGACCAGGGCCTCCTGGGAAGCGCTTACAGGCTCTTGGAGGCAGGGAGGAAGGGAGACACAAAATGTCTACCAACAAGAAAATACAAATATATCCATTAAAGGATACTAAGTTATTTCAAAAGGGAGAGAGTACAAACAACGGGGATGAGCAGGCCATGCCTATAGTTACTATCAAGTTTTACAGTTTGTAGCATGTGTGTGCGTGTGTGTGTGCATGTGTGTGTGAGAGACAGAGAAAGAGGGAGAGGGAGAGGGAGAGGGAGGGAGGGAGGGAGAGAGGGAGAGAGAGAGAGAGGGAGAGGGAGAGGGAGAGACAGAAACAGAGACAGAGATGTAGATCAAAGGGAAGCTTCAGAATACCCTTGGATGGGCTAAGTAGTCATCTCTCCATTTTGCAGATGAGGAAATCAAGGCACACAGTGGTGACTTCCTGAGGTCACACAGCTGAGACATGAATATGCTGTCACCAGAGGGGGTGAATTGCCCATTGCTAGAGGTCTTCCAGGAAAGCCTAATGCTTCCTTTTTGGATCTGTTGTTGAAGGGACTCTTTTTTCCAAGCCCGGGTTGGTTCTGATACCCCTTAGACCAGGAATCTGGGTATCCAGACCTCTTAACTCCTTCCCTATGCTACACTGGGACTTCTAGACCCAGATTTTAGTGGGAGGGTGGTACCTGAAGCAAGGCAGAGATGGCCCAGTGGAGTTCCAACAAGGACAGCATTCCTGGGCCACTTCAGCTGCTTAACCATTATGCCTCAGTTCCCTTGCTTGTAAAATGGAATAAATAATATTTGCCTTGCCATTTCAGAGAGAAGAATTTGGGAAATCATAATTTTGGTGCCCATCCAGATGGAAACCTCTGGGTATGGAACTTCCTCACTATGATCCAGAGAAGCAACTCCTCTATCATTTAGAGAATTCTCTGGGGCACTGAGTAGATCAGTGATTAACCCATAGTCACATCACCATGACGTTACTGATGAAACTTGAATCCAGATCTTCCTGTCTCCAAAACTATGAAGTTTTCCTCTCTCTACTGTCACATGGCCATAATCTGCTGCCTAAAAGTGAGCTGTTATCAACATTAGAGTAAATGAGTGGAACACAGATCTGTAATAGAGGTCCCAGGCAGGAAAGCCTACCTGGGGTTGCCAGAGTTCTCCTATACAGGGTCCCATAAACTTCCATTGCTGGAGGATTCAAAGACAGAGGGACCCAGGAAGAGAGGCTGCCTTATGGCAAATCATGCATGGTTAGCCACCACTAGAAAAATGCAGGTTCACTGAACCATGAAGACCAAAAGCAATAACAGAGAAATATGGTCTTAACAACCAGGAAAGAGATGCTATCCCTATGTCTACATGCCATATGTTCAGAGGGTGGCTTTGTGAGCCTATGAATTTCTACCTTCAGAGTGAACTTCTATAGGAAGTAGAATTTAGAAAAAGAACATGGGAGAGGCAGAGGCAGAACATCAGACATTGCTGTAAACAGGCAGACCAGTCTAAAAGGCAGCAGTCCTGGATCACAAGGGGATGCCTACTTAGATCTCAGCAAATCCCTAATCTAGTAGCACAGGAGTCCCTGGAGGTCAGGGCCTGTGGGGCCTTTGATACATTATCCAATGCTTGGGGTACATGGAGCTGCCAAGAACTGCCAGATAATCACTACCATTTCAATGGGACTTCCTGACTAACCCCCAGAAGTGATGGCAAGTATTATGAGGTGGAGAGAAATGTTCCATAAAGGTAGGGCAGACACAAATGACTGTCCCTTGTGTGCATGAAATGTTAGCAAAGGCCGGGACCAAATGAAGAGAAATTCACCCCAAATCTAAGATTCAGGGGAGCATTTCAGACAGCCTTTGCGAACGACTCATACATTAGTGAAAGTTGAACATTAAAGTCAAAAGCAGCTGGAACTGATCAAGCAGAAAGCCAAGGGCTCATCAAAAACATGCTAAGTGAAGGGCTGAGGTTTAAATTCAAGATCGTGGAGAGGAGAGGGAAGTGTTCATTGGGGGTCATTCCATCCTGGATCTAAATGGACCCCAGAGGCAAAGCTTCGTTAGAAAAACCCCTTGGGATCAGGAATCAGCACCCTTCCTGGTGTTTTGATTCATCCTTCGACAGAGTGTTTTTTTGGGATTTTTGACAGGACACCAAAATGTAAGAGATGGCAGCCAGGTTTGGTTTAGGGGACAAAGTACTGCTCCCTAGAAGTACGGAGATGGTTTCAAATTTTGCCTCTAAACACCTAAGAGCTAGATGATCCTCAGAGTACTTAGACTCTGGAGAGTGCTTTGCAAAATTTAGAGCCAGGTGTCAAGGTCTGCAATTGTTAGTGCATTGTCTTCCCTGAGGAGATGATAAAAGCAAGTTCAAGGGGCCAGACCTTCATCTCTCCCACAGATCAAGCTCTGTGAGCCCTTGTGGAACAACAGCCACCTGCCAGATTGAGTCCTGCCAGGCTGAGCGGCTGGCTCCCCTAGAGACCCCTCACCTATTCCATATCACTAGTAGCTGCACTGAGTTGCAAGGAACTCCTCATACAGAAGGAAGGCTGGAAAGACCTTGGTCTTAGGAACAGCCCTTTTTCTCCCTGATGTATTAGGTACTTGTGATTCATTAGGATGTGGATCCGGGTCTGTCTCCTTTTTAAACAGACACCCTGAGAATTAACTTTATGCAGCAAGGGCTGCTGTAGGGTGGTGCAGCTTCCAAGCAGGCGGCAGCCTGGGTAAAGGGCCAGACTACTACGAAATTCCACTGCCCACAGTGTAGTCCCCCATCTATAATCCTTCAGGTCCCTGTATCAAACTTCCTTTGGGATCAATGTTCAGTCTTTGGTAAGGTCTGGCATCCATGAAACTATGAAATCATCTTCCTTTTGTTGCAAGCAGTCCTGTTAAATGCTCTTCTTCCCTCCGTCATAAACTCTACTCTCCAATCCCTTTCCATTCCTTTGGAGTTCCTCTCCATCCTTCATGTTACTGAAGCATCACTTCAGTGACAAGAACAGAAGACACATCAGAGCTGGAAAGCATTGGGGGCACCACCCCCTTTAACCTGAGCCTAGCCCCTCCCCCAAATTCCCACTCCACTCACCCAACATGTGCCTGCCTGTGCTCTTCTTGAGGACCCCACCTCCTCCCAAGGCAGCCCAGTCCACTGTGAGATAGTTATCACTGGAGGAAACCATCACCACATCTCAGAGCTGAAATCTGCTTCTGTGGCTTCCATCACCTGCTCCTACTTTCTGCTACCTAATGTCTTATCCACGTGAGACACTTCCATGTCTCCTCCCATCCTTCTCCAGACCAAACATCCACAGTTCATTCAGCTGTAGCAAAGTAATAAGATAGTTGAATCCTATTAAACAAACACTGATTAATTGCTAACTACATGCCCCAAGCCGAGTTGCACAGTTGTTGCTGTTGTTTTTTTTTACAATATTGTGTTTTTGCATGATTTTATTTTTAAATGTATACACTCAAAGTGGTTGATATAATGGCACTTGCTAAGATAGGAAATGAAATGAAAAGATTGATATAGGCTTTCTGGATTTGCATCTTCCCTCCAGTGTTTACTAGCTTTGTAACCTTCAGCCAGTCATTTAACTGTCATTAAGCATCAGTTTCTTTATTTATAAAATGGGTATAAATAACTGCACTTTTCCCCAAAGAGGGTGATTATGGGCAGTGTCTTATCAGGTGGGAAGTTCCACAGTATAATTATTCTGATGGATGGGTTTGTCTAGAGCGCTCTGGGATGACCTGGCTAGGTGTTTATCTCTGAGACCTCCTAATACTCCCACTGAGGAAGCTAGAGATTTGAAACAGCCAACCATCAAGCTACTATGATCTTTGAGTAACTGCTGGAACTCTTTGAGGGCAGAGGCCCCTAGCTCTGGTACCAAAAAGGGACTCAAAAACCAGCTAGTTCAAGTACTTTGTTTAACACCTTAGGAAACTGAGGCAGCAGAGGGAAAGTCACTCACCTGAGATCACACAGAAAATAGCAGTGCAGTCAGGATTATTTTGATTCCAATCAAATTACTCCTTGTGTGTTTTTTGTTAATTCATGAAAAACTATTGATTCATTGTAGGGCATTGCTTAAAAAAAGTATATAGGTATATAATGGATGTCCATGTGGGCCGATCCAATAGATACCTTGTGTTCCTAGATTTGTGGCACACTTTCCCCTCCCCCCATGCACACCCACAAAGAGGGATGAAAACTGACCAGTTAAACCCCTCTTCACCATCATAATTTTTCAGTGCTTTATCTCATTTGAGCCTTGGGGCAGCCTTGTAAAATAGATACTAAAGGAACCTTATTAGTCTCATTTGACACAGGAAGGTCCTGAGGCTAGGCAAAGTGAAGGGACTCACCCAAGGTCACCCGGAAAAAAGCACCTGGGGCAGGTTTTCAACCCAAGTCTTCCTGAGCTAAGATCTTAACGTCTGTCCACAACATCCCCTAGATGTCTCTGACCTATGTGCTGCATCATTGCTCCCAGAATTCAATTCTGCCATTATTCACATGCTGGCACAACATGGCAATGCCCCAGGATCACTCCAGAAATAGAACACAGCCTATACAAATGCACAGAGGCAAAAGATGGCATATCCTACAGGAAGATGAGCCCAGCAAATGATTTTGATGAGAACAGAAACTGAGTAAAGGGCAGTCATCTGAAATAAGCCCAGCATGGTAGGTCCAAGTCAGACTGGAAAGGGCTGAGAAGCAAGTTAGAGGAGCTTGGACTGCGATCCCTGAGGTGATGGGATGTCACCAAAGATTTGGCGGTAGGTGGGTTTTATGATCAGGTCTGTTTCCACAATATTGATCAGGCAGCTGTGTGAGGAAAGATTGGAAAAAGGAGAGAAAGGAAGATGAGGGGGAAGTGAGAGGCTAAAAGAATAGCCCAGAGGACAGAAGGACTGAATTGTTGGGATGATTATCACTGAAGAGAACAGAAGAAACATGGGAAAGAAACAACTAACTCATAGAATCTGAGGGGAGGAAGACTGAAGAGGGGCTGGTAAGCTGGGGGCTGGGCAAAGTGGCCATGGTCTCTGCAGAAGAGGAGAAATCAGGAGAAAACTTGGAGAAGTAGGTGGGCTGAAATAGAATCAAAAGCAGAACAGCCAGCTTCTCATCACGTGTGGAAAGCCGAGTTGATGTCCGGAGCAGCATCATGTTGGGGAATCAGGTTTCTCAGGAAGGCAGGCATCGTTTTTCTCAACTGATACAGTCACAGGGAACTATGATCCGGCCATGGTATGCTGTCACACCTTCTCTTCCAAGCCCTGAGTCCCCCAAGGCCTCTCTCTTCCCTGTGACTCCACTGCAGGTTTACTATTGCCAAAGAAAGCCATGGGGCTTAGGTTTCAGTCAATGTATTAGCTACTGAATTTTCAAGCTGAATTTCACTTTGTTATTTCTGGCCTGCATCTCCAGCCTCTCCACGGTCCCTTTGCACAATTTCTTCTAGCTTGACTAACGTTCAGGGATTTGAACATTCTCCAATAAATAAAACTCAGGGGATTTTTTTTTATTCAGAACAATCCACTTAGTGGGCAGAAATCTGTTCGGTAACACAGGAAAAGACTTCAGTTCACTGAACACTAAAACAAATAAAATACACACCCCCAGTGAGGGAAGTTTAGGGCAATGAATCTGAAGTGTATTCATTATCATATTCACCTAGGAGGCAGGTTCCAAAGCACATGGAAACATGTATTATTCCATTTAATACAAAAACATAAACAAGTATATGCCCCTAGGCCCATGAAGGTTACAGAAGGATGAGTTTCTAAAAAGGGGCTCCTTAGTGGGACTTAAATATGCTCCTTTCAGAACAAGAAAAGGGCAGTAAGATTTTTTTTTTTATCTGGACAAAAACAGATTTACCAGTAGAACTTAGAAGGCAGCCTTTGATTTCATATTTTCAGGGGGATTTGTTATATGGGGATTTTCCAGATCATGAAATAAACTTGATACATGATGTGCTGGATTCCCATCAGTAATGAGAGTTTCTCTTATCCACAGTCCCTAAAAATATTTATATACATTTACATGTATATATATATATATATATATATATATATATATGTGTGTGTGTGTGTGTGTGTGTGTGTGTGTGTGTGTGTATGTGTGTATATATACATATATATGTGTGTATTTATCTGTGTTCCTCCAGTTTCCTTCTAGCAGAGTGTACTCTCCTTGAGCAAGGGGACTGTCATGGTTTTGTCTATGAAGGCAAATCCCAACTATGAGAATGTCTGTCACCCTGCCCAAAGCAGTCTTCATACTGTGGGAATCGTGTTTCATAGAAAAGTGAGTCCCAGAAATTCTTTGCTCATTCTTTAGGCACCCAAACTCTAGCAATGCCTAAGACAGTGTGACCAGGTGTCCAGTTTATGTGCCCTCAAATTAAGCTGAAACTGGGACTCAGATTCTGTTCAATGAGAAAGGGGATAGAGAAGTAGAGGCATTCCCATTGACAGAATCGGAAACACTCAAGCAGAAAAGGAAATGCTCTTTTCAAGAGACTTCAAAGGACCATTCTTTAATTATACAAGAAAAAGAAAGAAGCCCAGGAAAATGTTGTTTCTCGTTAGAGAATTGGAGAGATGGTAATTATCAGACAGCTAGGAAAAGGAAGGTAAGGGGACTGAAGCCTTTCCCTCCTCCCACCTGGACTCATTCCAAACAGCCTGACTAGGAATAATTATCCATAAGAAAGGCCATTCAGGATGAGAGAGGGAAGAGAGTGAAGCTAGAAAGGGCAGCGTGGAACATTTGGACCACCCCATCCAACTCCACAGTGCTCACTGAGATGGGCAACATTCATTCTGAAGATTCCAAAACCATCATGCCTCCCACCAGTCAGGAGTTCCTAGAGATTTCTGGAAGACAGAAAAAGTCCTTAGAGAATGGACAAAGGCCAAAGAGACCACTGATTCCAAAAAAGAAAAGAAAAACTGGATTCATTTAGGGACCAGCTGGCTTTGAACAGGTGGGCAAAGATCCACTGCTCAGGTTTCCCCTGTAACAGAAGAAGTTAAAGTGCTGGGAGGCTGAGGGTAAGGGAGAAGGTTTCTTCCTCCTCTTTGTTCCCCAATCTGCCCCCAAACTGAACCACAGGGGTGGAATAGAAGCAGACCCCCACACCCACACCCACACACCCAGAGAGGCAGAGAGAGTGACAGAAAGACCAGTGGAGATGAACAGATCTATGCTACAGAACATATCAAGAGAAAGAGAGGAATGAAAACATCTAAAAGTTACCCCAAACCTTCCTTCTTATCGTTATCCAATGAATAAGCAAGCCTCAACATGGCAATCCTGTGGTCTGAAGCCTCAGGACCCCTACCTAGCTCTTCCCAGGGGCAGAATCTCAATCAAATCATCAGTAGAATATCCCAACACCCAGGACAGGCCCTGCGAGCTAACATGACCCACTTGGCTCTGGCAGACCAAGATTCAAACCCTCCCTCCAACAACATCATCCCAAATTGCAGGGCTAAAAGGAACCTCAAAGGTGCTGTTCTCTAGGACATACTTGGCAACTAGGTAGCACTACAGTGCACAGAGCATATGCCCTATAGAAAGGAAGACCAGAGTTCAAATCCTCCCTGTGCAATCCTGGGCAAGTGGCTTAACCTATATCTGCCTCAGTTTCCTCAGCACGTCCCTCTCAGGGTTGTTGTGAGGATTAGATGGAATCACATTTTAAAACCATTCAGCACAGCGCCTGGCACATATGGGTGCCACATAAATGATTTGAGGAGTTTTTGGGAGGAGCGGGCTGCTCTCTCATTCCCTCCTTTTCCTCTCCTACTGAAAAAGTGATCCCCTTGACAAAATCCTGGCCAAGTGGCAACCCATCCTCTTTTGAAGCCCCCAATGAGGGGGGAGGGGGTCTGGTTTAGGTGCTGGGAAGCAAAATCTAAGAAAGGGAAAATGAACAAAGATCCGCAAAGGTTTTTATAGCAAATTATTTTCACCATCAAGAACAATGCAGACAATACAACTGGGATCCAAAATGGAAGCCCTGGAGATTCAGTCATTTGTAGGGTCATGAGTCTCTCAGATGTCTTTGTCATGGTCAAAGCCTCTTAAAGTGACCAGCTGCCTTCCAGCATCCAGGCAGTAGAGGAGGACTTCGCTCCAGCTCACACATAGTAGGTGGCTGCCTAAGTAAAGGTGGAGCAACCTAAAAAGTAAAGGAGATTCTTATAGAAAACTTGGAACATGGCTGTCTATTTCAGGTTGGAAATGCTTGGTACTAGATTATAAGATAGTTAAGGCCAGAAGCATCCACCTCCTTTGTCTTTGTTTTTCACTTACAGCTTAGCATGGTCCTTGGCATGCCAGCAGATACCAAATAAATAGAGTCAAACAATCAAATTTCAATAGCATTCATTCGGAAACAACCAAATCAAGCAAACATATGCCACCATCTTCTCCCTGGTGGATTTCTGAGAAAGGACAAGAATGGACTGGAAAAGCCAAATTTATGTTCACAAAGGTAAAAGGCAAATTGATTTCAGCAGCTTGCCTCAGCTTTCAGTCCTGCAGAGGTCTGTCCTCTCATTATAACATCCTCTTCAGAGGAAAGCAAGGGCAATAGGCAAAGTGAAGTCAGGTTAAGTCAATGAACACTTAGGAATCACTTCCTTACTATCTGGCCAGACCCTCTACCAAGATATCAAACCCAGAGGCAGAGCCCCCAAAGTCAGTATGAACAGCCCCCTGATTGACTCCATAACTGTCTGAAGGCAGAATCTCAGTGTGAAGACCAAGCCTCTACCCTGGGACAGCTCTCATGGTTGGGAAGGTTGTCCTGACTCGAAGTCTACTTTGGCATGTCTCCCATTGTTCAGAGATCTTGCCTCAGGGCCAAACAGAAGAAGGCTAATCCTTCTTGCCACACTAGAATTGCACTAACAAGTCCCTCCTAAACCTTCTCTTCAGAGTAAACATCCTTGGATCTTTCAACCAGTTTTCAGATGGCAGAAACTCAAGACCACTCACCAACCTGGCTGTCCTTTTCTGGATAATCTTCCAACTTCTTAAAGACCAGCCTAACTTGAATCACCCAGAACTGAGTCCAGTATCCCTGATATGGTCTGCAAGGACAATACTCAACTAGACTACCATCCACCTGCAAAAGCTGGGAGTGGGGGGAGGGGACAACCCCACCAAGAGTGAGAATCCCAAAGATAATGGAAGCCAAGGAGTCTTGGAGCTGTCACTGCTTTTCAGCCTGGTCCACACCAAATGGCATCTGTGCCTCCCGGGCATCCACATCTCTCACAAACAGTCTACAAGATGACATTCCACCAGCCAGAGAGATGGGAACAGGTGCACCCATTAAATATGCAAAACAGGCATCTTTTCTCCCCACTCAAAAGATTTTTTAAAAATTCTATGGGGCTTCAGAAGTCAGAAGGAACAAGGACCCTAAGGAAAGACAGACAGGTAGAAAAAAAAAAAGCACATAAAAAACCACACACCTCATCTTTCTAGGCACCAGCAAGTAAGGAGATATTTTCACAGCCCCCTTCCACAGCAACTAAAATGCAAGCCAATTAAAAACACAGTCTTGCTTTTTCTTAAAGCCAATTCTTCAGGTTTTGCTAATTAGCGACTATTAGTCCCGTCCTCAGAGCTAAGCAGCATGAGGAAGCATACCAGGGGTATGTTTTCAATCACTACATATTTGCATGGGAAATGAATCATATTTTCCATGAGGAATTTGGGAGAGGCTGGAGGCGGAAGCGATGGGGGAAGGGCAACTAGCTCCTGCCAATACAACTGCCAATGATAGCGGGGACTTGGGGGTGAAGCCTGTGCCCCTACAAGGTTAGAAGTCCTTGAGATAAGAGGCACCACAGAGCAGAGGGATCTGGCACAGAAGCCCTGCTAGTACCACTGAGAAAACAAATGTTTTCACAATAAAAGAGAAGGCAGAAGGGTTGGAGAAGATTCTGTCCACTGTCCTCAGGGCCTTATAAAGGGGATCTGCAGGGGACCATGGTACAGGAGAAAGTCTGGGAGCTGAGAGATGTGACTTCTCATCCCAGCTCTGCTGCTGACATCCTGGGTGAGCTGGGACAAATTGGTTCAACACTTTGAGCCTCAGTTTCCATTAATGTAATATGAGTTTAAACTGGATGGTATCTCCCAGCTCCAGTGGGGCTACTTTATGAAAGTAGGATAATGGAAACCTTAGGGTTGCATCTTTGAGGGCAGATATTTTCCCATTGTCTTTTTATTCTAGACATCATACAGAATGCTCTGCAAATAGTAGGCACTTGTTAAATACTTGCTGAATGGTATTGGATTAATAGTAGCACAAAATCTCAGACCAGGTGGCTGGTGAGAGGTGAGGGGCAGGGGTAGAGAACAAATGGCTGACCACTCCCTAGGATGAGTTTGTATAATCTTTAAATGATAAAAGCGAGGATAATGGTCATGGAGGAAGACAGTGATAAGGTGATGACAACAGTGATTATAAATAATAATAAATCCAACCTGCACCATGCTCCACAAAATGCTGGATACAAAAGACTAATAGCAAGATAACTTGTCCTCACGTCAGCTTACTCTGACACCATCAAAAACACTGAGAAGAGGGAGCTCATCCCAGCATCAGAGCTCATCAGAATCTTTTAGCAGACCAAAGTCTACAAAGCACTTCCTTCAGAATATCTCAATCAGCATCATAGGCTGGGGGATAGAATCATCCCCATTTTTCAGATAAGGAAACCAAGGCTCGGTGAGATTAGATGATCTTTCCAGAGTCCCATATTGAATGAGTGTTGGAGGTAGAAGAACAAATGAGGTTGCAGCACTAGGTCTCTCAAGTGCTCCAGTCCCACCCTGAAATGCCAAGGATCTGTGAGATGATGACCAATTAAGGGAGTAACCTGTTTGTGGAGCAAGAAGAATGCAGGATGAGAAGCCAGTCGGTGAGCTTCAGGTTCAAGTTGTGGCACTTAAAGGCTGTGTGACTTTGGCTAAGACTCTTAGCCGCACTGAGCCTCTGCTTCCTCATCACAAAAGAGAGAAGAAAATGGAAAGAAAAATGCCCTATGTCTCAGGGGTAAGCCCGAGGGAAGTCCTTTCTAAAGAAAGAACCAATCAAAAACTGTTTCTTAAGCACCTACTATGTGCTAGGCAACAGGGATTTGAGGATAAAGCTGGAACAACCTCTGGCTTCAAGGAACTTACATTCTACCATGTAATACTGCATGGACATAAGTATATATTTATAGATAAATTTAGGTAAGTATACTTTTACAGGAAAAAATAGTGAAGATGCATATCAAGTAAATGTGGGGCGATGAGTACACTATCAGAGGGAGGCTTGTGAAAGACTAGAGAAACTGACGATGAGGCAGAGTTTTGGTTTTCGTTTGTTTGTTTGTTTTTAAAGAAGTCTGCTAAACAACAAAGCCCAGGAGCAGAGCTTCCTGATGGGTACCTATCCCCAGCTACTCTCATCAAGGGAATGTTCATCCCTTCCATCCTACCCAACCCCACCAAGAGCCATAATGTTTTTATGCTGAACATATGTTGTGAGTGTTTGAAGTATGCCACCCTTGAGTCTTCTTTTACCTTCCTTTTTTTCCCTCACCCTTTCCCTATCCCTTTCCCTTTTCCTCCCATTCCCCTTCCTTTCCCTTCCCTTTCTTCTCTGTTACATGAAACTGCAAAGAGTTTGGTGCCTGCCCTGGTAACTGCAGCTTGCAAATGTCCAGGATTTCATCCACAATGAGACAGAATTTTTCTCCAACAACTAAAACATACAGATGTCCTTCTGAGGTAAATATATATATATTTCCATTTTCCTGTGTTACAGGAAGTCTTCCCACACTTTTGAAACCCAGAGTAAGTATATATAGAAACACAAATTAGGCATCTTGAAAAGTCTACATTTTCCAACCACAGAGAAATGAAGGCATTACTGAGTGTGTTCACAGATGTACTCTGCTGGATTTGAGGAGCCAGGCACAGCTGGCAAGATACTAAAGCAAATGGACCAACAGTCTGGTTAGTAAGCTATGCCTCGTAACTACTAGCAGACTGAAATGGACTGATTGGACCAAAAGTTCCATGGAACAAGCTTCAACTCAGAGGAACAGAGTTGTTATTTAAAAAATTTAAGAAACTTACGTGACTCTTCAAAAGTGATTCATCCCTAGCAAATTCCATGGACAGTCTGGACCACACACACACCTTTCTCCCATTTTCATTTTGTATGTTACATCAGCCCTAGGTACTAAGGAACACATTTCCTGCTATTCTACCATAGTTTGAAGGATTTAGAGTAAGAAATCAAAATATAAAAGGTTTCTGGCAGGCATAGTTACATCTAGTGACATGGAGCATTTGCTGTAATAAAATAGAGTAGAGAGTGCCCCTTGTGTTGCAAGTGTGTATTTGGTCAAGGAACCTTCAAGGGATAAACTGTGGTATTTATGAATGTTTTGCACTGAAGGTATCAAGGAAAGACCCATCAACTCATTCAAGAGCTTTCAAATCACTTTGAATTTTCCTTTGAGCACAGCAGTAAGGCCAAGATTCAACCCATTGAGATGAGCTCACCAAGATTCAGACTCAGGCTTTTAGGAGATACCAGAGGCCATATAATAAAGGCCACATGGAAGCAAGACCCAATCCAAAACATAACCAATTAATTAGTTAACCTCTGCCCAAAGGACTACAATGATGGGGAACTCACCTCCTCCCAAGGCAATCCATTTTATTTTTGGATAGAGCTCCTTTGGAAATTTTGTCCTTATCATGAAATAAATCAACACCAAATTAAAAGAAAGAATGGAGATGGCAAGATATAATGTGCAAACATAAATGGAAAAAGGATAAGATCACATGCATCAACATGCTTTATCCCCATTTTCAAAGCAAGTTTAACTAATGCAACTCAATCACAACAGCAAGAAGGCCAAAAAGCTCAGAAAACGACAAAACCAGCAAACGTCCAATTCCCCCACCTCTCCCAACAGAGAATAAAGATATCCAAGAACAACACCCGATTAGAATACAATCATGTTTGAAAAATCTTGCAGAGATGGATGACAGACAATTTCAATCAATATTAGCACAAAAACAAGAAGCAATAAAAGCAAGTGTATAAAAATATTGGCAAGAGACCTCATTAAATCAAATCATAGCAAGGATATTTTAAGAATTGAAAGAGAGAAAACAACACAGATGAAAAAGGCAGAGATCTGTGAACATGTATTTAACAAACTATCTGCTCTATCAATGACAATTGAACCACCACATTTGGACTCTAACTTCATAAGAAGCATGTGATTTATGAAACAGTAGATATTTGGAATTAAGGAAAATCTAGCTGGGCTCCTAATGAGACCAAGTATACAAAAAGAAAGTCTAGGTTACATACAGTGCGATTCTGAGCTGAGGGATCAAGTCTCAAAATAACTGAAACAGGGCAAGATCCAAAATGATTAAGGGAAATCACAATATTACTGTAGAAAATGGTAATCAAAGGAACATTAATATTTCCCTATCCATATGCTACCTACTTCCTCATCTCTGCAAAATCACTGCAAGAATATTTTATATACAGATTAAGAGGATCTTTCACACACATATGTGTATATTAGAGAGGAAGAGAGAGAAATATAAAAGTACTTGAGTAATCTATCATCCAATGTTATCTCCCAAATTAGATAACCATGACATTCATATATGAAATATATCTTGGAAAAACTGTGAGAGGTATGAGTGTATATCAATATCTATAATCTATATAACATTTACTATGTGCCAGATACTACCTTAAGTGTTTTACAAATATTATATCATCTGATCCTCACATGTACATGTATGTATTCAGTTTTATCACCAATAAAAGTGTTCAAAAGAATGAGACCAAAAGGTACCCTGAAATCAGCATGCTACTTTCCTACTCTTTTTCTAGTACTAGATATAAGTACTTCTCTTGATTTTTATAATCCCTTGAGACTTCCTTTCTAGTCATGTTACACATGACTCCTTCACATATTGTGCACTCTGTCAGTCAAAGCAGCCTACATGCTGCTCTCCACATGGTGTCACCTCTAATTTCTGGGACTTTCCATGTTCTACATGCACTCATTCCTCACCTCCGCTTCCTAGAATTCCTAGATCCTTTTCAAGTTTGGTTTGTGTCACCTGCTCCAGAATGACTCTCTTGATCCGCCAGTCCTCTTGGAAATGATACTGTATATGTTCTTTAGTTAATTTTGTTGTATTTTATCATTCCCCACAATATCATGTAAGCTCATTGAGGCCAGCACCTGTTTTCTTTATGTCACTAGATCTTAGTCCAGTATCATACAAATGGTGAAGGAGTCTGATATTCCCCTTGCTGTGTGATTGGATCCAGCCCATACATCTCCATCTTGTTCATGAGAAAGTCATGAAAAATTCTGTCAAATTCCCTGCCACCATTAAGGTTGACTATAGCTATGACAATTCCCTGACCTATTAACAATGGGCAAGATCCAAAAACTCACTCAACTCCATCTCTGAAAACGATTCTCCTCTAGCTTACAGTGTATTTGTTTTATTTTCTAAGAGATCCCTTTCCCCATATTGATCATCAAGGGGTAAAGGTACAAACTGAAGCCTGCAGAGAACTGGATGATGAAAGTAAACTTAAGGAGGTAGGGCCAAAATGGCATATCAGAAGGAGCAACCTTCCAAATATCCCTCAAACATTCTTCCAAACAACTTAAAAATAACTCCCCTTGGAGTGGAAGAGCCAAAAAAAGTTAGAGTGAGACATTTTTCTGGCCTAAGATAATTTAGGAGGTCAGCAGGAAAAGTCTGTCACCAGGTTGGGCGCAAGCCCAGAGTATGGCAGCAACACCATCAGAGGCATCAGACTGGCACCCCAGCAGCCACAGCAGCAACTTCAGTGACTCTCAGAACAGAGATGGTAAGGAAGAGATTCTAGTGGGCCCTCTGCTGGCATTGGATGAAGCTGGTACTGACTGGCAATTCTACTGCTCACAGCAATTCTGGATTGTAGTTCTAGGGAAGAGAAGAATATCTGTGGTTGGTCACAAGAGAGCAGGGGGGCTGGTCTCAGCTGTTGAGTTCAGCTGTTGAGCAGGGACCCCTTGCTGGGTAAAAATCAGAGCACAGACCAGCGGATCAAAGACTACATGTCTCCCTGGGTCACACCATCTTGGAAACAACAAAACCTTGCAGACCCCCAGAACTAGATCTGAAAACAGCAATACAAAATAGTCTGAAACTTGGGACAGTGCCTCCACTCCCCCAGATAAGCAGAATCCAACCCTAACAGAAAATTCAATTTCAAGAAATAGGCTACAAAAAATCAGCAAGCAATTAAAAACCTAATTTGACCATAAAAGGTTATTATGGTGGCAGAGATGACCAAGACACAATGTCACAAAAAGACAACAATACTGTAACTGAAATCTCAATGGAAAATGTTAATTGGACCTAAGTCCACTAAAAGTTTCTGAAAGAGATGAAGAGATAGAGGTTGTAGAGTAAAAAAATTGGAAAAGAAACAAAAGTGATGCAAGAAAATTATTAAAAGAGAATTAACAGCTTAATGAAAGAAGTACAAGAATAAACTGAAGAATATAGCCCCTTAAAAAAGAATTGACCTAATGCTAAAGGAACAAAATTTCACTAAATAAAAGTATCCCTTGAAAAGTAAAACTGTGCAAATGGAAAGAAGGTACAAAAGTCCACTGAAGAAAGTCATTTTTTAAAAATTAGAATTGGGTAACTGGAGACAAATGACCTCATAAGACATCAAGAAACAATAAAACAAAATCAAAAGAATGAAAAAAAAATGGAAGAACATGTGAAATATCTTAACAGATAAAACAACTGATGTGGAAAATAGATCAAGGAGAGATAATTTAAGAATGATTGGAATACCAGAAAACTATGATTTTAAAAAGAGCCTAGATATCATATTTCATGAAATTATAATGGAAAACTGTTCCCTAATATCTTAGATTTGGAGGATAAAATAGAAATGGAACGAATCATCTGGTCACCTTCTGAATGAGATCCTCAAATGAAAACTCTCAGAAATACTAAAGCTAAATTCTAGAGCTCTGAGGTCAAGAAGAAAATATTGCAAGTAGCAAGATAAAAATAATTCAAATATTGCGGAGCCATGGAGAGGATCACCCAAGATTTATCAGCTTCCACATTAAAAGAGCAGAGGATTTGGGATATGATATTCTGGAAAGCAAAAAGGGTAGCTCAAAATCAAAATCAAGATCAAAATTGAGTATAATCCTCTAGGGGAAACAATGGATATTTAATGAAATAGAGAATTTTCAAGTATTTCTGATAAGACCAGAAATGAATTAAAAATTTGATATTCAAATACAAAATTCAAGAGAAGAAAAAAAAGGTCAACATGAAAGTGAAATTATGAGACTCAGTAAAGTTAAACTCTTTACATTCCAAAGGGGAAGGGGATTCATGCAACTCCTAAGAACTTTATCATTAATAGAACAGTTAAGAGGAGTTTGCCAGACAGAGTGCATGAGTGTGAGCTGATTATATTGGAATGATCTCAAAAAAGGGGAGGTGAGAAAGAGGAATGCACTGGGAAAAGGGGGAAAGGAGAGGAAGAATGGGGGAAAAGTTTCTTACATAAAAGAAATATGTAAGGAAGGGTTCTTACAGTGGTGGGCAGAAGAACCAGGAGATCATTGTGCACATTAACAAGTGGCTGTTCCTCTCACTTTCACCAAGGAACCAGTTCAACTTCCTCTTGGTATCTTTTAAAACTCCTCTCCAACCCTGCCTTCTACATGGAAACTTTTCTAATCCCCCAGAGAAACTGATGTCCCCAAAATGTACATTTTATTTATTTTATATATCTCTGCATATGTATATATTACTTACTGCTCCCCAACAGAATATAAGTTGTTTGAGGGCAAGGACTATTTTTGCTTTTTCTTTGTATCCCTAGCACTGAGCATGGTGCCTGGCACACAGAAGGGGCTTTATACCCATTTGCTGACTGATGGACTTATCCATTCATATATTTCCCTGGTAACACCATACACTACCATTCAATTCTTCTTCAGTGTTCTTTCTTGGCTGTACGTTACCTCCCACTGACACTCACCAAACACTTCTCCACTGCCCTTGGAATTTTCACTTCCAACTCCTCAAAGGCAGGAGTAGTCCATTACTGACAGTTAAATATTACACAAAATGCACTCCTGGTATGGAAAAGATTGGCCCCTACATCTATTTAAGAACATGGCCAATTGACCACCCCAAAAGGGGCCATGTAGAAAATTGTTAGGAATTTCCAGAATCAGACCTCGAGGGCAAAGTAGTGCCTGTGAGAACAGGGATGGACCATAGAGCAATTATCCAAGAGAAACTCAATAAAACTATTGAACTGCAAGGAACATTCCTATAAAGTATGATGGCCAGCTGTGCTAAACCTCAGAGGAAAGATGAATAAAATTACATGTGATTGGGTGACCCTGATACTTCCAAAAGATTTGTGAATTCTGTTGTGTAATTGTGCCTTCTAACAGTGCAGACCTCAACCCTTCTGCATTCTTATCCTGGCCAGTTCTGGCCCATGTTTCTTCATAAACCCATCAAAGAGAATCCAGCCAATACCTTAGAAACTGCCCTTCTATTATTTTAAAATTCACATATCTTGGAATCTCTAGATTCCAAAGATATAATTTATCGATAAACATATATTAAGTGCCTTCTATGTGACAAGCACTCTACTAAGGATACAAAAAAAGAGGCAAAACCCAGTCCCTGCCCTCAAGAAACTTACAATATAAATGGGGAGATAACAAGCAAAGGGATATTGCAAACAAACTATATACAGGCTAATTAGGAAATAATTGACTAAAGGCATTATAATTAAGAGTTTGTGAATGACTTTCTATAGAAAGAGGAATTGTATTGGGGACTTCAAGGAAGCCTGTAGGCAGATATGAGGAGTGGAAATATTCTGGACATGGGGAGTAGCCACAGAAAATACCCAGAGGAGAGAGAGGGTCTTGTTCATGGAGTAGAAAGGAGACCGGTATCACTGGATAGAAAAGTGCGTGATGGAATGTAAAGGGAACTGGAAGGGTAGAAGGGACCAAGTTATGAAGAGCTTTGAATACTACACTGAGGATTTTGTTTGTGATCCTGGAGATGATATGGTCTGGATGGTGAAGGGGAACAGATTAGACATAAGCTTTAGAAAAAAAGCTCTTTGGTGGCTGAATGGAAGAGGGATTGGAGTGAAGAGAGACCAGAAGCAGACAGACCCACCCGCAAGCTATTGCAATAGTCCAGGCACGAGGTGATTAGGGATGCAACTGAGCTCTTACCCTGCCCACGTGATGCCGAATACATAACCAGCCCACCTCTTTGTCCTTGTTCTCAAGAATGTCTATAAATGCCACTTTTCCTACAACAGCCAGCACTGTGGCTATGCTCCAGTCTATTTAGACCAGTCATGTGGATTTCCATGGTTCTGGGGTCACTTGCTACTATACCTCTTCTGAGAGATGCAAGGTGATACATAATTTACAACCATGTGGCATTGGGAGAATACTAGTATGAGAAACAATAGTTTTGGAACCAAGTAGCAACTTGGGATCAGGAAAAGCCTCTCTCAATTCCTCCAGTGGGAGCCAGCATTGTCTTCTTCCTGTGGGATTCTGGGACTGTATCACTGTCCATCAGTTGTGTCTGTTCAAGGCACTATCCAAGGGGCTACACTAATCCAGCAGGCTGCCCAACCGGCTACATTTCACAGAGATCGACAAAGGAAGAAATTGAAGCATGATGGGCTGTGTTTAGGTAGAAGAAAGAGCTCCCTAGAAATCAATGTTGTTTAGAGATAGAATTCTGTCCATGCCCCCTCCCTCTTCAAATCACCAAGAATCCTCTTAGCTATTTATACATTGTCACCCACAGTCATCTACTGACTACCCTCTCATCCCAGGAGGAGATCAGTTCATTATGAACAGGAACCGCCTTTTAGTTTGTCTGGTTATTCCCAGCACTTTACACATAGTAAGTGCTTAATCAAATTTGTTGCTACACAATTTCCTTCTCTGGAAATCATTAAGATCTAAATAGGGATTTTTCTTCATGGGATTATTCAATGAGGGTCCTGCAGAAAGAATTAAGTATGTCCATCAAGGGCTCCTCTAAACCAAACCTGTATTTCCACACATTTGTGCTCTAAGTGGACTCGTACTGCAACGTGAAGAGAAGCTTTTTGAAAACAGAAGTTCTTCTGTGAGTTTTTTTCTCTCTTTTAAAAAATCTTTAAGTAATACACCTTCTCTTTCGCCCCCTGCAAGTCTTCCTCTGATGCCTCATCATGTCAAGGGGTGGACACAAGCCCCCAGAGATTCTGGGGTTGTATCTGTCCCCAGAGCATGGGGCTCACTCAGCAGTACCAAAGAGACGCCTGACTTTTGTCTGACTTTACTCTTTGAACTTCCACTCCCATATCTTTCATTTATTAGTTAGTAATTGTGGTGAAGATGCTTAGTTTCAGTTTCCTCATCCTGGAAAAGAGAGAGATGAAGAAATGGTCTTTCATATTTCTCAAAGGTTTATACTTCTAATCTTAACATCAACTAAACTAGCAAAAATTCTTTTATGGCCTGTTACAGATTCACTTTTAGCACTACTCTTGATCATTCATATCAAACTCATGATGAATGATGGCGGAAACCCTACTATATGTGAACTCAAAAAAACCTGAGGATCCCATGATCCTAAGTCACTGAACTCTGGGGTTAAGTATCCCCCCTTGTAAAATGAGGGGTTCGGATGAGAACCTCTCAGGTGCCTCTAGCTCTGAATCTCTCTTGCCACAATGGGAGCTCTTCTGGACACAGTGTGGTGAGGAGATCTGGGCGAGACTTAGCTGAAAACCATCACACTGCAGCAAGGCGAGCTTTGAGCCAGGAAGTGTCTGAGACCTTAGTCCTTATGCTAGCTCCAACACAAACTTTCTGGCTCACCTTGGCAAAAGCATCTGCCCTCTCTAAGGCTCACTTCACCAATCTATAAGATGAAGATGAAGGCACTGAGCTTAGCAATATTCCTGTTCAAACATTTCAAGACTGGACCCTGCAAGTTCCTTCTTTCTCATCCATAAATCTGGCCTAACTCTCTGGCCCAGTGTAGTCAAGGTTCTCTGACACAAACACGTATGTAGCAGTCAGGGCCTGGGATCATCCCGATAACTTTTTCCTCTAACTCAACTAGCACTATTAAAAGAAATTAATTGACCCTCCGTCTTTATTAACAATCCCACTCTGTCAGGGGAAAGAGCAATTGGTGAGCCTTGCTTAGGTTGTGCTGGACCCTTTGATCTGCACCCTGATGAGGGAACATTCCCGCATGTTCCAAGTCCACTAACGAAGGGATGAAATTAGCTTTTATCCTAGGCACTTTCTTTAGCAAAAAAACAGGCACTAATCAGCTGTCCTCACCAATCAGTCATCTGGCTAATGACCTTTTGCCTCAGAACACTAAAATTTCTGAATGATGAGGAAGAAGGCAAACAAAAGCCAGCCCCTCTTGTCGGGTCTCGGCGGGTCTTGACGGCGCATCTGGAGTTGGCGACAAGGAGGTTAAATGGCAAAGCTTCATCTCAGGCTTGGCGATAAATCTGCAATATACAAGCCCCTGCTTTGACGCCTCAATGTGCACTCCATTAGCCCCCAACGAATGGAGACCTTTTAATTAGAAGCAGATCCCCCTCCCTCCCGCCACACACCGAAAAGAAAAAAAATATAAATGCAAACCAAAATCTTATTCATTGCATTTTGCCCTGAGGGAAAATAATTATTCCTCTGCATTCAGACTGTAGTGAAATTCTTACTCTTTATTAATATGTGAAAAGGAATTCAAAAAGTTTAAAGCTAGTCTCCATTCTGTCAGCAGCCTAAGAAGAAAAAAAATGCCCCCACATTCAGTAATCTTCCATTCCTAATAGTATATGGTTCTCAGGAATAAATCTTTACTTTCCTCTTCTTTTCTCCCTCCCTCCCACCCCTCTCTTCCCCTCCCTCTGGCTCTCCCTCTCTCCCTCCTCCTCCTCCTCCTTCTTCTTCCTCTCTCTCTCTCTCTCTCTCTCTCTCTCTCTCTCTCTCTCTCTCCTAAGAAACTTCAGTTATCAGTGGCAGTGTTTTTTTCTCAAATCTTCTAGGGAAATCTGCGGTTAAATTCTGCCCCCTCACACACACACACACACACACACACACACACACACACACACACACACACGCAAAATCTCTTCTGCACGCAGAATTCCCCTACAGGTACAGCCATTCTGATTACAGTTACAGGAAAGTCTTTCAATTAACAACAGATGAGCTATCCTCTTGAAGCCTGAAACCAATATGACACCCCCCCACCCCACCCCATGCTTTGGAGACTTAAAGAGATACCTCCCTTAAAAAAACAAAAGTTTGAGGCAGGAAGAAGTAGGAAAGGGGAGAAGCCCAAAAGAGTTAGGAAACATTTAAAGATTAATGCCACCCAAAGGTTTACTTCTACACGTGACACCAAGAACCACACAGAACTCTGTCTGGCTATCAACCCCTCCCCCTTGCACTTTCTGCTAGGGATAGGGCTCTGTGACTTACGGTAATGGGGCTCCATATAGCCATTCCTGGGATCCATGGTAAATACTGTTCCTCGGTATGGCACGGAGGGCTCTGTGAGGTGAGGCATGGAGCCATGGATCTCCTTTTTTATTAGTGAGGCCCGCTCCTCACTGGATGTGGAAGGCTCCTCGCTGACCTTGCTGAGTCCTTGCCCACTTTGTGGCTGCATGGACACTGCGTTTCTCCTCTCTCGGGAATAGGTTTGTACAGGACTTTCATCCTCTGTGGAGGGAAGAAAAATGCAAGTCTCTGTCAGTCCACTTTTAGTCCCATTGTTTTCAGATATTAACCAAGAACCTCCCCCTGCCCTAATGTCTTGTGTTCGTTCAACTTTGGATAGGATAGGGAGTTTCAAGAGAAGGGGGTGCTGCTATGTGTTTGTGATTATAAAGTGAGCACAAAGTCTGCAGAGAGAGTAAAAAGGAGAGAGAATTCGCATGTTGTCCTGCAAGTTTTCCATTTACTACTGAATTATCAGGGATATTAGTAAGTCATAAACCGTCAGTTTAAATGTGTTGTGTGTTCCATCATGTGGACCCCAATAAAAATTTGAACCACTCAACTAAATCCCCAGGGAAGATATCTAAATCTCCAAGATCCAAATGTCCACAGCCCGCCAAGTAAGGGAAAAGAAACTCAAGAGTGACGCCAAACCACCTCTAGTCGAAGATGACTCTCACTTGGTCTTTCCAGATCAATTCTGTTTCACATTTGTGAAAAGCCAGCACATACTTTACCAATACATTGGCCAGGCTTGCTGAACTTTTCTCCCCTTTTTCCTTCTTTAATACACGGGATGGATATTCAAGAAACTGATGTATTGTGAAAAGGTGACACAAAAACAAAGGTGATCAATAAAAATTTATATTTAAAAATGGTGAGCACTCACTTGAGAAAAGTTTGGCTGAGCAGAGAAAGCAGTAGAAGAAATCAGGAAACAAAAGGCTTCTAGGAGGAGCTCTGAGCACACAGGTGGCAACCATGGCAAAGGTTCAGAGGCAATAACTAACTACTGCCTGGGATGCTCATGGAAAAAAAATAGGACAAAGAGGCTGAGTGGTCAGGGAGGGTGGCATGGAAATACGTCCCCATTCAGTACTAAGGAACACTGATGTTGCAATTTTGGTATATCCTCCCAGCACTAAACTGCATGCCTGTCCCTTCTACAACCATGAAAAGCCAATGAAATGCAACAAACCTTTGTGACAGAATTCCAATACCCTAACACCATCCTAGGCTTTTGGTTGGACATACAAAGCCAAAAAGGAAACAGTGCCTGCCCCTACAAAGCTTATTTCTCACTAAAGGAAAAAGAGAGGCACTGAAAAGTAAACGCAGCTCATATGCAAAGTAAAATCAAGGTAATTTGGGAGGGAGAACACATCCAAATAGGGCTCAAGGAAGGATTCAGGTGGGGAATAACCTTTAAAATTAATCATGAAGGAAATGGGAAATTCCAAGAGGAAAAAGAGAGGGAAGAGAATGGACCAGGGATAAGGAGCAGTCTGGGGAAAGGCACAGAGGTGAGAGATACAATCCCTTGTCCAAGGAATAGCATGTAAGATCTGTTGACTAAAACAAGGAGTGCTGAGGGGCACTAAAGTGAATTATCTAGAAAGAGGAGTGGGGGTCAAAGTGTATAGGGTATTAAAAATACCGAAGAGGCACATATTTTATCTTAGAGACACCAAGAAGGCATTGAAGATTCTTGAACAATGAAGTGGCCTAAGCCAGAGGGGCTGCAGCAGATGCAGGTCATATGGATTTACATGCATGTCCCAGCATCATATGCATATCTGAATCTCCCCCAATGCATTGAGAAGGCATGCACCTACTGTGTGCATTCCCTATGGAAAGTTGCATACCGCTCTTCTACCCTTATCTTTGTGGTCCAATTTAGTATTACGTACAAGTATGTGCTATACTTCCAGGATAAAAAGAGAAACATAAACAAAAATCAGTCTCTGTCCCCAAAGGGCTAACAGTTCATAGGACTGCAACAAAAGATGGGTAAAAATAGCAGATGTCCCAAATGTTTCAGTTACCCTAACCCACTGATCACCTCTACTCCAGAAACCTTCTTGCCAAAGACCTTCTACTTCCTCCAACCCCTCACCAAGAAACTACAGCCACCACCTTGGGAAAGTCGGTCCCTATATGACCTAAAGGTTGCTGGGGTGCATTGCTACAATCACATCTTAGAGAGTTGGCTTAGGAGGTGAAGGCAGTTGCCTGTTTAGTCAAAACCCCCAGCACTGGCACTGAATTCAACTCTTGTCTCAGGAAGGCATATGTTATAGGTATACCCTTGACGATGGAAGATATATCCTGGTGCTTGCTGGCTGATGGATTCCTCTTTGCTAGATGACTGTTAATGGGGACAAACCAGCTATATGTCTGAGAAACACATCAAAAACCAACATCTGGGCCCATCCCAAAGCCCTGGCTTTGGTGTAGATGAAAGAAAAACTGGTCATGAGCACATCAAATGCCACATGGCTCGATAACTGAACCAGCAAGCTTCTCCAGCAGGACATGGATCTCTCAGAAATTAGGGCTCTCTCTCTACCCAAACATATTATACTCCCTCAGTTATTTGGATGGGGATTCATTACTAAATGTGAAATTGTATGCAATGGCAGATATAATTGTCAATCTGAAACAATTCATAGTATCATCAGATCAGAGATTCAGAGCTGAAAGGGACATTCAAGGTCAACTAATCCAAGCTTGCAATTTTATAGATGAAGAAATTGAGGCCTCAAGGTCACATAGTTGAAAACGTCAGAGTCAGGATTTGAACCCAAGTCCTCTGTCTCTGTCTATTGCCTCATGCTACCAATTCAATGTCTAAAAAAATGCCTACTATGTTCCAGAATTTAAAAAAAAAAAGAAAGCAAAGGAGTCTCTCCAAAAGATTCTCTCCTCAAGGAGTCAACATTCTATTCATCAAATGAGAAAATTTCTATGAAGAGCTTAGCACAGTACCTGGCACATAGTGGGTAATTCATCAATACATATTCCCTTCCCTTCCTTACTGGGATCACCACTACATGAGCACAGTAGTCTGGACTGCGCCTCCATCATTGACTAGCTGAGAAGGAAGATCTTTATTTCCCAGTCTCAGTTTCTTCATCTGTTGAATGTGGGTAGCAGAAACGTCAGTCTTTACCTTACAGGGTTATCATGATGAGAGAATGGTATAATGTCCAAAAATACAAATTGTTACTGTCATTCTTTACTATTTTAATAGTTACCATCATTAATCATTAATGTTATCATTAAATTACAAAACATGTCATCACTAATACAGGCATTTCAAGTGAGGAAGACTGCTAATAAGTGACAGACGGAGGAGGTTAAACCCATAACCAAAATGTTTTCATGGTCTTAGAGAACTTGTGGGCACACACAAAAGGAACTTCAGGTATAAATTTCAGCAGTCGGCCTCCAAGGCACCCCTTATACCATTTTTGAAAGTCTGAGTTGCATCTAAGAGCCCTGAATTCCCAACTCCCAGGAGGAGCTGATATATCAGGAGCAACGGAAGGTTTTGCCAGTTTTCCCAGGAAAAGGGAGTGAAAGAATAAGAAATAAGTTTGTAGCCTCTCCCCCCTCCACCTGGCAAATGGGCGACAGCCCATGAATGCAAAATGGCCTGGGTTTGGATCTGAGGCTGTAGATTTGCTGACTCTTTCAAACAAATCCTGAAACATTATTGTCCCATTGTTTTGGGCAGATCTCTATTCCTCCAAACCCAATAATTAAGGGATAAATTACTAGTTTAATCTGTCAAAGAACTCGAAAGAAAGGCTGGAATTGGGGAGCAATCTCCCCTCCCCCACATTTTAGCATATTGATTTTTAAAGGCTGTTCAAGTAATGCTTTGTATTAACTTTTTATTCTAAAAAAGACATACACACCCTTTTCCATCCTTCTGGTTAATGCTTCCAGGCATAAGTCTCCATTTGGCCTTAATAAGCTGTAGAGGCAGTGGGTTTTACAGTTATGTAAAAGTGAAAGGGTGCCTAACACACTAAAACTTATATTAGGTTTTATAAAAATTCTTCTATAATCGGGACACAGCCAAAGTCATATTTTCCATTCATTTACTCTCTGGCTTAAGACTTTTATGTCAGCTTTCAACCTCAAGTGAACCTTTCCCAATGAGGTACCAATTTCTTAAGAAAGAAGTGGGGGGGGAAGGGGTGTATGTCTAGAGAACGTAGTTAAGGCGGAAGAGAAACCAGAGGCTGCCGAGACCCCGAAGCAGCTCCCAGCCTAGGTGGATCGCTTTGGAAAAGCTGCGTTTGTCTATTTCTGTCCATTTTCGTCCTGCTTCCAAAATTAACTTTCCCTATGTCCCAACGGCGGTCCAGCATAAACTCAGCTCGTCGAAGGTGTAAATATTTATGTGACAGTTCAATAGGTCCGTCCTCAGCCTCTCTCAAGACGGGTATTAGGAATCAAGTTTCATCACTCGAGGCTGACCTCTGCGTTTTGTTTTCAGTTGGCGGCAGGACTTTTTTTCCTTTTCTTTCATTCTTCCCTCTCTCCTCCCCCACTCTTCCGTGATTGCTTCTTGGGGGGAAAGAAATCCAAGTTCATTTTTAAATAAACTGCTTTCTCCCTATAGGGAAACCCAAAAGTGTGAGGAGAAAAAACGTTCTGAGAAGAAACAATAAAAAGGAAGGGTCTGATGCTGAAAAGCATCGGTTTTGGCAGAGGGCAAATGCAGCGCAGGCCACGGCTGGTCAACATCGTTCCAATGTTGTGCTACATCGCGACCCTTCTGTCAGGACCAAGCGAGGTCCCCAGATTTGGTGGGTGAGCCTCGTGGCGAGTTTGCCGCTGCCCGAGATCAGAGATGGTCCTGATGGATTCGCGAAGGAAAGTCCTGCCAGAGCATGACTCCGGGATACAAATCAGCCAGGGGACTGAAAGCCCTCTCTGTCCGCTCGCTCAGAGGGAAGCTTCTCTGCCCCACTCTGCCTGCTCCCCCGGCTGCGAAGCCACTCCAGCGAGCCAAAAGACGAGAGCTTCCTCAGTGCGGCTGAATTGTTCCAGAAAGTTTAAGACCGAGTGCGGACAGGCACTGCGAGCCGGAACCATTGACAGAAACAGACTGTCCACCATGGCAACAAGTGGGAGGCTAGTGCCCCAGTGTAAGCAAACAGCCCACTTCTCCGGCAGCCTGTGCCAAGGCCGCCTCCCGGCCAAGCCCAGGCCACTGGGACTGCCTTGTTCTGGCTCTTCCAGTGACTGGGCTCAGAAAAGAGAATGCCGATTTACATTCACATTTCAAGGAAAAACCACCGTAGTCCTGTCCCCAGCGGCTCTCCGTCCTTGCATCCTAGAAACCTGCATTCCCAAATCAGCCCCCAAAGCTCTGGATTTGGGAATCATCCGCACTTCTTTCCATTAGCATCTAACTAACCGGCAGCACTAGCTTTCTTACAAAATGTCTCTTTCAAATTTTAAAGCATGGGGGGGATTTTTGTTTGTTTTCTTTTTAGTAAAAAAAAAAGTTTTGATGAGTCATTGAGTTTAAACCTGTATATTCTGGAACCATAGCCCATCCTAACAGCAGAAACTACCCTTGTCCTTAGAGAAACAAAGCTACAACTTTCAGACTTCTTTCTTCCCATCTGCAAAACCCTCCCAAGCTATGACCAACCAGGCACCCCTAAGGACATGAACAGGTTTCAGGAGTATCCCACACCCTCAGCAGCTTCTGTTTTCTGTCCTGACTCTTAAACGGCACTGCACGATTCTCACTTGGATGAGCAACCCCCCCAGTCCCAGTCCCCCAGGCCAGCCAGCGATACTTACAGCTCAGTCCCACCAAGCCCCTGCTGGCTAGTTATGCTCTGGCTGTACGCTTGCCTGCTCACTTGTTCACTCTCATCCTGGCTGGGATGCTCTGGCTCTGCAGAAATGCCTTCCTCGAGGTCCCCAGCCTGTGTCTCTGTCTCCCTCCGAGAGGCTGTGTGGCTCCCATTAGAGGAATTAAGAGCGGCTGGGTCTCTGCTAAGTTTAACAAGCTCATTAGTATTCTGACTGGGTGCGGCTTCCTAGTGAACTCTCCCCATTGAGGCTGCTTCTCTCTAGGAGCCGGGGTCAGGCTGCTAATCATTAAATCAAACTAATGTCACCCTATCACAATCAGCCCCCGAGAAGGAGGGTTTATTATTCCAGTTTATGCTAAATAAATGGGGGGGGGGGGCGACAAATGGTCTCCCAGCAAGGTCAACAGCAGTTTCAATTACAAGACAAACTTAACAAGAGTTGATCTAAACCAAGCAGGCTGTATTGACTTAAGAGTGGGCAATCTCTCTACGCTGCTGTCTCCCTGCCTGGCCTGACACTCCAGCGGGCTTGTATAGGAATGCACACTGGGGAAAGAAAGGCAGGGGGGGCAGGGGGCTTTTCTTTGCCAGCCTTGGTGAGTGCACAGAGGCCGGCTGCTCATTCACGTTTCCCCAACGAGAGAGCTGCTCAGTTCAATTCACGCGGCACAAAGGCTGAGGCCCAGACCTCAATGGACCCAGGGAAACATGTTCAAAACTCGGCTCTCTATTGTGACTGAATTTCTTAACATCTTTTCAAAAAGCGGAGAATGCCTTGAGGCTAAAGGAAGAAACAGGCTAATGGTGAATTGGGAATAGTGAGCAAATTTCAGAACCCTTTCCTCCAAGCTTTTGAGGTTGAAAGCGGGCTCTCGCCTTTCAAGTTTCAAAGTCCTTTTTCCTCCTGCAGTGTCACAGAAGGATTTGAAAAGAAGGTAATTGTGCTCCCACTCTTCCTGATCAGAGCTTACGTCCTCTTTCTGGTATTTCGGAATACTCCTCGCAATCATGGTGCGTGCAGCTCAATCCCTTCCCGGGCCTGCACTCGGCTATTGCTCATTAAGTGAACAATTGATAGTATGAAATGCCTTTTATGTGCAAGGTCTGGATGTAAGATAAGCATTCTCGTCCTCTGCATTTGGTTTACTAAGGAAACTCTCCATCATTAAATTACAAAACCCAAGTCAGAATATTGGTCTCTCCCAGAAAAGTAGCTCTTAGCTTACTGAGAGCCAAAATGATGGGGGCCAGAGGGATGTGGTGGGTTTTGTTTTGTTTTGTTTTTTTTTAGAAGGCTTGCAAGCTTAAATTCTCAGATTCCTTCTAGAAAGAAATCTCTAATAAAGAAACAACAGGGCCATGTTAAAGACCGACTTGGTCTGGGGAAACCATGCAATTGCTATCCAGAATGATGTCACCAGATCGGCAGCAGCAGCAACGTCAAACTCACTAAAAGGCTGAGGCCTGTCTGCTCAAAGTATAGGCTGCTTGTCGCTCTGGGGCCACCCTACAAGCCCAGCTCTCCCTTCCTTGAAAGCTCGCCTTGGGATAGCGCATCGATGCCAGCAGCCCTCGGTTGGGATTCCACCCACAGTCCCTGAATTTCTGGGTGCACATTTGTGACCAGATGCTCAGGCACAGGCCATAGCTGTTAGCAGTTTCATATAATAAGCCAGTGATAATATGTAAGCAAGGAAGGCCAGGAAAGAATGAAAACAACAACAATGACGTAGTAACAAAATAAGAACCCGGGTCTTGAGCAGGAAGGGAGCTCAGAGCTCACCAACTCACAGGATCAGAGAAATCACAGCAGCCAGTCCAACACATTTCCAAAGAAATCCCCTTTATAATGTATGTGGGAAATAGCCAACCAGGCACAGGGGAAGGGAATAAGCGTTTCTAGAGAGTCTACTATGTGCCAGGCCCTGTACACATTTGATATCCTCACAAATAACCTTCGAGATAAGAATTGTTGTTCCCCTCATTTTATAGTTGAGGAAACTGAGACGGAGGTGAAGGGACTTTCCCGGAGTCACAAAGTCAGTAAGTGTGTGAGGCCAGATTTCACTCTAGTTTTGCCCGGCACTCTCTTCACTGCACCACAGTCTGCTTGAAGACCTCCAGGGAGGGTGAGTCCCCTGGATAATAAGCTATCCCATTCCATGTCTGGATGGCTCTGATTCTTAGAAAGAATCATTTTTTCCTTTTTTTCCCCTCACACCAAGCTTAGATTTGCTCATTGACAAATGCCAAAGCCCATAGTGCCTTTTTCCTTCCCATTATAAGTTTATTTGTATTTTTGTTACTGTCATTGTGTTACTAGTGTCTTGTCCTCATCTAGTTGGATGATGTTCATGTAGAAATAGTCTAAGGATAAATAGGCCTTTAGTGTGCTCTTGGTATTTTGTGTTTAATAGTCAACATCATTATTAACAAACATTTATTAGGCACTTACTATATGAAAAGCATTTTCCTAGGAACTGGGGTCACAAAAATGACATCTTCTTTACCCTCAAGAATCTTATGTTCACATATTGTATCTACCCAAACTTGGGTTAGTTTGCTCTTTCAGAAACAAAAGCTAATTCAATCAGTCTCATCTCCAGTTGACTGGAAAAAATAAGAGTTCTACGGGGAGGAGGGGATATTTGTGATTCATCCAACATCCCTAATGCAAATACAACCCTTTCTGGAAGGACCAGTGAGGTAGAAGGCCTGAGACTCTGTTAGAAAAGTATTCTAGGAGCAGGGAGCATGATTACTATGGAGTTGAAAGACAAAAATTGCCCTCTTTCCATTCAGAGTCAGTTTAGGACCAGGCGGCTGGGATTTGACATTTGGCTTTTGACTTCCAAGGTGCAGGGAGCAAGCAACCCATGCCTTGCTCCTAGGAGCCTTTTCCAGTGCTCTCGAGGTCAGCCCTGGTTCTGGGGCACATACACCTCCCTCTGACAGTGGCTGATGATGGTGAAAACAGTGGGCATAGATCTGGGACAGCCCCCTGCTCTCTGCTTGTCACCTTGAAGTCACATGCCTGAAAGGATGGTGTGAATGCACTGCCCCAGAAGGTCCCATGAGCAGCAGCCCCCACTGCTCACCACTGGCTGGACTGTGAGTCACTTTACCTGCTTACCATCCTACTTCATCTCTCCCTAATGAGAAGTGGCCTGAATAGCATGAGAATACCAAGAAAAAAGCTTAGGATTGGGAATCAGAGTCTCTGGGTTCCAATCCTGGCTCTCCCACTTATTTATTCTCTGAATGACCTTAGTCAAATAACTTTGCCTCCATAGGACTCAATTTTCTCATCTGTAAAATGAGGTGGTTGGACCAGATGGCTTCCTAGGTTCCTCTCAGCTTTAGAGTTTGTTTCTGTGACCCTCCACAAAAGAAGGGGACTGGCCTAAACTGGGGCTCTTTCCCTGGGGTTTATGAACTTGTTTCTTTAAAATATACCTTTAAAAAAACTTACTTTTGTACTTTTAATAAATGTCTGTCAAGATAATTGATTCCCTTTCTAATTCGATGCATTCTATTTGATGCATGTTAAAACAAGCTTCTGAAATTCTCCCCCAGCCAAGAACAGAATTTTCTCCATGTTCCATACTGTCCCACTGAGGTCCTCAGCCTCAGATTCCTCTGAGGCAGGGGGCAGAGGAAAGGGCAGAAAGATGAAAATGTGAGACAGTGAACATGTCCCCAAAGAATCAGAATGTCATTATCTATTCCCTTCCCCTAAATCCACTTTGAGAGTGTTTCCCCAACTCTAGCATAAGCCTACAGGACATAATAACAGGTGGGAGTGGGGGTGGGGGAAGGTCTGACAGGTGAAGGAACACCCCCCTCCCTTCATTCCCCAGCCAAATGTTGATTATCTTTGCGGGATTTACATGCAGACCATTCTCATCCAACTTTTCTTTATCTTGTCCTAATTTTATTAATGCCTTTTGTTTCTGACTCACAGTCATTTCTTGATACTCCTCAGCCCCACGCCATGAAACCCTTCCTCATAATAAAGGAAATCAATTAAGCAAACCAGTGGAGCCACCATTTCTAAGTACATGCCCCTTTCTGTCCCCACATTCCCCACCTCTCTAGCAAGAGGAGGCATTATCTGTTCAGTGGTATTCAGATGGCCATGGCAAACATCTGACTTTGCCTGTCTATTTAATGTGATGTTTTTACTGACATAATTGTAAGTATTGGACATATCTCTCTCCTGGTTCAACATTGTCTCATACAAATCCTTCTGATTTTCTCTGAATTACTAATATTCATGACTTAAGGCCCAATTCTAGGACATTCCATTCACATTTCACAGCTCATTCGGGCACCCTCCCAATCAATGGAGGAAGGGGGTACCTGATTTTTTCTGGCACCACAAAGAGGGTTACACAGCTCCTATCTGTGCTCTCCCCAGCTTTTGAATTCTTCCAGATGGAGAGTATCCACTGTCTTGGGGAGCATTGGTGGCCCCCACAGAGCTGCCCTTAATGAAGGTCAAAGGGCTACTCTCTCTAGCTGTCCGGGCTGGGGAAGGCTTTCCTGGCTTGAGTTAGGGCAGTTTCTCCCATTAGCCAGATATTAGGTTGTTAGTAACTGCTTACTAGGAGAGAGCTAATTAGTCACATCAAAGGAGCTACAATAAATTCCCAGGAGGGTCAAAAGAAAATTATTTCTCATCTGCTTAATAGCACATTTATGCCTATCTGTGGGTAACAGTCTCATTTAACACTTAGGCATTCGACATGAAAAAAAGGACTAGCAAGTGTTCGGTGATTTTGTCTTTTATAGGCAAAGAATTAAGTTTCCCTCTCTCTCAACTTTCCCTGAAAAGGGGCATTAGAATTTCAGTCTTTCAGGCACAGAGAGCAGTTCACCATGAAAAAATGGGACCCCTGCTTATCTGGAAGTGTCCAGGTCACTGCCTGGTTACGGAGTTCCTATGCGTGTATGTGTAGGGAGGACATTCTTTCGACTTTATAAATGAGGGGAGCTGGCACTAGACATTTAAAAGAGGGTAGAGGGCTAGCGTGGCGAGGGCAGCAGTTCATCCTGGCAATGGTTTCCACTGTGATCCTGCAATAACGCCAACCACAAAAATGTACAAGTCTTTTTACCATTTAAAAATTACAAGAATACATTGAAAGTTAAATGGTCTCATCTGGAAACGTAGGCACACTGCTTTTGGTTTCCAAGACCTTTTAATGAAATAAGCGTTGGAATATGGGGCTGTTTGGGGTTTAATGAAGCTCTCTGCTCCATTATTATTCCAGAAATTAGACCCTCCTGGGACTTATATTTAAATATCGAGATGATGTTATTAGAATTTTGGAGTTGGCTAAAGGCACAGTAATAAATTTCCCAACCCCCTTCCAATGACCTTGAAGTTAAGAAAACCCTCAGTTCAAATCTCAATTTCATTGCTCAGGATGGGACCTTGAGTAAGTCTCCTGAATGAATGAAAAAGCACATGATAAGTTCCTATTACGTGGCAGGGGGATATAAATATAAAAGACAGTTTCTACCCTCTAGGAGCTGATGGGGGTGATAGCATGCATTGGAGAATATTGGCCACAGAAGAATATTCTCTTTGGGAAAGTCACAGAGATGGAGAGTAGACTCCAAGGAAGGTAGACTGACTCTCCCTTTCAATTAGCAGTGGCAAAATTGATCTGATCGTGCTACCAGAGCTAGAAGTGAAAGAAGGGAGCTTGCATGGCTCGGAAATGGGTGAGAGGGGTACCGTAGAGGACTGGGAGACAACTGGAGTCACTCAGATATAGTGGGCCATCCGAGATACTTGCCAGTAAGGGCAGTAGGGCCTCAGGGTAGGAGTTCTGGAGCTAAGATATAAACAATAACGGAAATCATCATAAAAATACCTAACAACGTTTATATAATGCCTTAAGGTTTATAAAGTGCTTTACAAATATTGCTTCATTTGATCCTTAGAATAACACTGTGCATTGGATGCAATTATTGTCAATCCAGTTTTTAACGTGGAGAAACTGAGGCAGGCAATGGTTAAGTGACTTGCCCACACAGTGTTTGAGTTCATATTTGAGTCAGTTTTTCTGAACTCCCGTGCCTCTATTCACTGCTCCACCCAGCTGCCTGACAAACTCCAGGACATAGTTTCTAGTCCAAAGATACACTTAACTCGACTCAGTTTCTTAATCGGCAGCATGGAGAAACATATGCTTGCGTTACTGCCTTAGGAAGTTGCTGTGAGGAAAAGACTTTTTGTAAACTCTGAATAAACACACAAATGATTTGATATTATTCTGATTATAAAATATTGTTATTATACAGAAGCAGTTTGACCTTCCTGAACTTGCCCTTAGGAAAGACCTGTACTCAAAGCCTTCCTCCATCACTTAGCACCTCCTAGACCCGGAACAAGTCATTTAACTTCTATGTTCCTCAGGGCAGCTCCCAAGGACTCACGGACTAAGTCAGAGCTGAGCTACTGCCAGGTTCATAGAGGGTGCTCCCACACCTGTGGTGCAGTGCAACATGATTTATTAAAAAAATAATTTAATAAACACCAACTCTATACCAGGTGCTGCTATGCCCAGAATTTGAAACCCAAAGATTAAAAAAAAACCTCGTCCTTAGGGAGCTTGGCAGAGAGGGGCATTGTATAACATATTCACTCAAGGAAAGTGGCATTGAGGAGAGAGAAAGCACAAAGAAGAAGCAAGGGATTGGGAAAGGTCCCTGTAGGGGACAGGACCCGAATGGAGCTGTGAAGGGAGACTTTGGCAAGGAGGGCATGAGTTCCCCTAAGGAAGGACAACTTCGGCAAACATATGGGGGCAGGAGATGGAGGCTAAGTTTGGGGGCTGCTTGATCTGGCAGGAAAGTAGATTTTGATTTCCTTTAAAATTGAATTTCAAATCATTCCAACCAGGGTCATTCTGTGGAAAATCACTCCTTAAACAAACAGACATTGAGGGGTTATCCTATATGCTTCTCGTCTGGAATTTGTTGTTGTGAGCTGGGACCCAGTATAAGTGGGAGCCAAAGAAACGACATAGCACAAACTTGCAGAATTGGAAAGATACAGTGAGCCTTTACTTTATGACCAATTAATCCAACTCCTACCCTGTGGAAAACTCTCTTTCTCCCTACATCCCATGAAGTGGTCATCAGTATTTCCTGTCAATCTCTCCCAAAGTGGGAGCCCTACCTCCTGCGGCAGCGCGTGCCCCTTCTACATGGTTTTCTACGTTAGGAAGTTGTCCTTTCCGTTTGTTTTCCTGTTTCTGTACTGCTATCCCACAGATTCTGTTCTGCCCTTTTGGGCCAGGCTAGTCTACTCGCCTCCAGGATCAGATAGCTCTAGAAATGCATCAGACTCAATGGGTTTCTTTGCTGTTGCTCATTGCTCACAGCCAGGCTCTGTGACTTCTGAGGGAATGTGTCTAATGCCTCTTCCAGGTCATTTGAAAATAACTGCCATGTCCTGCCTGCATCATCTTTTCTCCAGAATAAATATTTTCCCATTCTTTCAACAGAGCCTCACATGACATGGATTCCAGATGGTTGACTTACCCTGACAGTCCTGCCCTGGTTGCTCTCCAACTTCATCAATGCCCCTTTTCAACTATGACTCCCAGAACTGAACATAATCCACAAGTAGAGTCTGACCAGGGCAAAGGACACAGGGACTTTCCGTCCTTCCCTTTGCAGGTGACAATGCCAACTTTAACCCACTATTAGAAATTCTAAGTGTCAAGTACTAATAAATGCTTCTTAAATTGACTTAAACTAGACTGAGTTGAACCGCCAGACACTTGGAAACAACCACCCTGACCAAGCAGCCAAGCTCTTGACCAAGTATTAAAAGGATGATTCCCAAGTCTTCTTACTGGACAGGAAGTAAGGAAAGCTACCAAGCAAGCAGCCCTTAATACTTTAGGTCCAAATGTATTGTTTCCCATGGGCATCAATGAAAATGTCAAGAACTATTCCTTTATAAATCCTGTATTTCCTGGCAGTAGGAACACCAGACCTATTCTTTCCCATGGGTCAAGTTCTCAGAAAAAGACCCTTGCATCCCCATAAAACACATTCAACACAAGTGATGGAAATGACCCTAAGGAGTTCCTGAAGCTTTCTGCTCAGCTTTGAGATCTAATTACATTTACCCTCTTACCAGGTGATACAGTGGACAAGCTACTAGACTTGGCAGTCAGGAGAAACTGAGACCCTGGACGAATATGGCCCTGGACACTCACTAACTGTGTAACTGGGGGCAAGTCAGTTCATTTCAAGTAGACTCAGTTTCCCCATCTGGATGATAAAACCCGTAGTGATCACTTCACCAGATTGCTGTGAGATTCCAATAAGACAATATGTGGAAAAGTCTGGCTGTGTCACTCTCACTCAAAAAGCTTCCATGATTCCCTGTTCCTAGCATTCGACAACGCAGCTCATAGAACCTCTGTGCTTAGAATACACTCCTTTAACTTTTGCCCTTTAACTTAGTAACCTTCCTTTTAATCTCATCTTGGGGGCCTCCTCCTCCCTGAGGCCTTTTTTGCTTCCTTTGCCCCCTTCCAGCTGCTAATCCCTACTTGTTCTTGCATATTCAATCTACTTTACTGATCTCTTCAGATACATCTGGTCTGCCCCAAATAGAATGTAAGCTCTTTGAGAGGAGGGACTATTCCAGCATATAACAAAGTACCTGGCACAGAGTGCATGCTTCATGAATGCCTGGTTAATAAAGAAATTTCTTTGCAGTTTTTAAAGTGGTGTCTAAATGCATGTTCTAATGAAACCTTTAGCCAACTTAGTAGGAGAAAAGAGCTCTGGATTGGGCATCAAAGGAACTGGGGCTTGAATTCTGACTTCACAGCTCACTGTGTAGCCTTGGGTAAGTCACTTCCCATATCTGGGCCTCAGTTTCCTCATCTGTAAATTGAGAGACTTGGACCAGATGACACCTTGGGTCCTTGCCAGATCTAAATCTCCGACCCTGTACTGAGTGTGAGTCCATGCCTAATGACCCCCTTCATAATAATTCCACCTCTCATATAACCTGCCCTTTCTTATGCCAGACTGCATTCTCTACCTTTCCACGGGACACCACTTTGAGGTTTTAAATACTGACTTTACCGAAACCATTATTCTTACATGGTCTTTTGGGGGATCATTTTGCCTGTTGGGCTGAAAGAGAGAGAGAGAGGATTGGGTACCCACTCAGCAGCAGCTTCCTCCCTCAAACCATCAAAGAAGCATATGGCCTACGGAAAGAGTGAAAAGAAGAAAAAAAAACAAACACTTGGAAGCCACTAGGCTTGGATTCTTTACAAACACATGGGATCCCCCATTTACTGCCCAGGAGACTAAGCTCCTCCTATGGGTTTAAAAAAGAATGGGCCATGTTAGCCAATCTAAGAAGGCTCATAGCAAAGGAGGCCTTCTCCCAGGCTAAAAATGATTATCAAATTATAGCCAATTTTCAAACTTTCTTTCTGGGACAAGAACAAAACCAGACTGCTTCTTAAAATGCACTATTAGGAATCTTAACAGTTCCTAAAAGCTCCAGTGATATTTCCATTGCTACTGTAGTAAAACTAACAAGCATTTTTTTTCAATTTCCTTTCACGATGAGGTACGCAATAAAATCCAACAGGGCTTCATTTAGCCATTGGATTGAACCAAAGGAATTCAAAAGACAGCCAGACACAAGTAACTTATGTGTGCTTCCTATCCCCAAAATGTGAATAAAGGAAGGAAGGGAGGAAGAGAGGAAGGAAGGGAAGGAAGAAGGAAGGAAGGAGGGAAGGAAGGAAGGAAGGAAGGAAGGAGGGAAGACTCTTTTCTAATTGCCTCTCAGCACTCTTGGTTTACTCATTCTTATCTTCCTCCCACAGCCTTCATTTTGAGGACTGGCTCAGGCTAGTCAAGCTTCTCTGCCTTCCAGCTCTGCTTCTTGCTCTGTGGTCATCGTCTCCATGCCCCAGATGTCTTCCCACCCTGGACCATTCCTCCACCAGCTTGGCTCCCTTTCCTCAATGGTGAGTTCCTTCTGGGGTGGTCTCCATTTTAGAAACATGACTATGTGGCAATCATGACTGTGCTTAACTATCAGATTAGAGCTGAACTGCCAAGCATTCAAACTATTCTTCAGAGAGTGCAACTCCGATGGGCTGGTCACATTGTTTAAATGCAAAATGTACACTTGTCAAAAAGACCATTTTATGGAGAACTTGCATGGGGCAGGCCATCACATGGTGGTCAGAAGAAGTCATACAAGGACACTCTCAAGAACTTCGGATTTGACTGTGTAACATTGGAGACACGGGCACAGGATCACTCAACATGACATGCCTGCATTTTGAAATGTAGGGTGCTGTGCTCTATGAGCAAAACAGAATTGAGACAGTACAAAGTAAACTTAGGATTTGCAAATTTGGAGTATCCCCTCAAAAAAATTCACTCAGATTATCTGTGCCCAACCTGTGGTAGAGCATTTGGAGCTGGTAGCGGTCTGATCAGCCGGAGTCAGACACACTGAAACTTCACTTTATCATGGTGATGTCATTGTGGACCTTTTCGTGAATGAAGGACAACAACCAATCATATGGGGCACCCTGGTCAGATATCTCCCTTTCCCCAACTTTGACCTCACTTTCTGGGTTGTCATTCATTTTCCGTGACAATATAAGCCCTTCGAGGGCAGGGAGTATCTCTCAGTTGGCTCTTATCTGTATCCTCAAGTCTTGGCACCCGTGCCTGCAGAGTAGCATTTGCTTCCTAAATGCTTGCCAGCAAGCCGTGCCTCTGTCTCTTGGCTGGTCCTAATCAAAGTGCACTTTAGTCCTTTTTTCCACTTTATATTACTTCATACAGGTCAGTCCAGAAACTCTTGTGCCTCTTCTCTTGGGGGGCGGGGACTTCATCACTTTATAGCAAGCTCTCCATGACATTAATGCAGCCCATCATTTAACCATCCGCCCACTGTGGATGCTTGGGTTCCCGGCAGGTTTCTGTAGTCACCAATAACAGGGCTTGGAGCATCTTTCAACAGATGTCTGACTTTTCTGTCCTTGAGAACACCCTCTGAGTCCATTCCCAGTCAGAGAATGGCTGGGGTCTAGGGTCAAAGCTAGTTTGCATTCTCATTCGACCCCCTTTGGAGTGTGTTTCCCCCAGCCTGTCTCATTCACACCTCCTCTTTAATGAGGCCACTCATTAAGTGCTGAGCCCCAGAGGACCGCTGCTCCCCACCTGCAAGAAATCGGGCTTGATTAGCAAAATTCCCAACTAGCCCCGTTTAGTTCTGCCACTTCCAAGGCTTTCATAATAACTCCCATTTATACTGGGGCTCAGAAAGGGCAGGTGAGTTGTCCAAGGTCACATAGCTAATGAGCATCTGAGACAGGATTCATGCCCAATTTTCCTGACTCTCTAAAATGGTGAGAAAGTGTGTGACCCAGGAAAAGGAGCAACGGCTTAGAGGAAGAGGGTCTGGATTCAAATTCTCCCTCTCGTCATTTAAACAGCCTGAGGCTCAATTTCTTTATCTGTAAAGTGAGGGGATGAGATGATCTTGAAGGTTGCTTCCAATTTTAAATATATTCACTAAGAGAGTTTGAGGACAGTAACAATTTTGGAGCTCCGGTATCTAACACAGTGCCTGGTACACAAAGGTTCTTAATAAACGTTTGCTGACAATCAGAATCCTGAACGTATGAATTTTTTTTTCTCTAAAGAACACGTGCACTTGCCTCAGTCACGTACAGGATGCCAGATTCAGAGGTGGAAAGGACTCCAGAGGTCACCCCATCCAACCTTTATTTTACAGGTGAGGAAACAGCTCAGGGGGGAAGCGACATGCTCATAAGGGGGTCTTTTGACTCTTGCTCTGATTCTTGTCCCACCATGGAACACTCTCTCCCTCCTTCCTACTCCTCAGTGGCTATAGAGAAGACCAAGGGGAAGGGAACACATGTGAGCACCAAGGCACTCTCCACCCCCATGATTCTCTCACATCCTAAGCACCCTCCATAGCACTGAGTGCAGTGCACACAGACAATGCTTAATAAATGCTGGAGAAGTTGAGGGGAGCTCATGCTGAACTTAAAACTCCAGAGGTAGGAACTGTCTTCCCTGAATTACACCCATCACTCATAGAGTGACCTACAGGGCAGCAGGCTGTCATTCTTGGCTCTGTGTCCAAAGAGCCAGGGATATTCTAGGCCCTTCAGAACTTTCTGTAGCTGAGTGGATATTTAAAGGATTTGTGGTTTGAAATCAGAAATGTGTATGATCTTGTGGTATAGCTATGGAATCAGGAAGACCTGAATTCAAATTCTGTTTCAGTCACTTCCTAGGAATGTGACTTAGGGCAGGCAAAACCAAGAATTCAGTTTCCTCATCTGGAAAAGAACTCACTCTTGTGAGTTCAACATGAGATAACAGTTTGTCGAGCACTTTGCAAATCTAAAGATTCTGTGGAACCATTTGGAACTATTTTCAGGACATCAGTGGGAATGTGAAAAAGGATGTGCTGCCTCATAACTCTAAGAGAAAGCCTCATGCACAAAGTCTTCAGCAATAATCCCACGACTCCCTTTCCGGGACCTCGAAGGCTCCCAGGTGGTTTACCCTATGGCATTGGCCCCTCACTCTCTTTGCCTGAAGACTGACTGAATGACCTCACCCTTAATTCATGTCAAGTCATCATTTCCCAAAAAATGAAGGCACTTTCTGGGCTAGGGTTCAATAAACACTCAGACTCTTAGCAAGAAACAACTTTTATGAAGGGAAAATTTAAATACACAGACATACACATACACACACACACACACACACACACACACACCTGTTCAACTCTAAATGCTCCCTCCTAATATGCATGTGAAGTGGGGGAAGGGAAAGGTCTCCAAAAATGCCCTAGAATCATGGGAATTAGCAGGAACACATCAAAATGCATCTTTGAGAGTCTTTGGGGAAAAAAACTCAGTGCCAGATGGCTATTTCTAGAAGTGATCTGTATTAAGTGGAGTCAAGAGGAGAAAAGAAGGGTCAAAGGAATGGACTTTGCGTCAGCACACAGATTTCTAGTTGGGGAAGCAGAGACGACCATGTGACTTGGTGAACTTGTCCAAACTGTTTCCAGATGTTAGCCAAAATAAAATGGCTTCCTATTGGGTGCCCAGTGTTGAATTCAAGTTTCCTCTTTGTCTCCTCTCCCTGTTCACTGCCAAATACCTAGAAAGAGGCATCTATAGTTGTTGCTTACATTTCCTCATCACACCCCCTCCCTTCTCAATTCTCTTGTTATGGCTCCCAATGTCTCTTACTGCTAAATATGAAGGTATTCTTTTCCTCCTCAGTCTTCCTCTCTAGCTTTTAACAGGATGACCTATTTTCTCCTCTTGCCTTGGTTTCCAGGATGCTTCTTCTTCCAGTCTGACCCTATCTTCTCTGTCCCCTGTTCTGGGTGACCACCACTGAACTCACTTCCTGAACCCACCTCAGGGTGTTGTGAATATCAAAGGAGATAATACTAATTGAAAAGTACTTTGCACAATTTAAATGATGGTTATTAATATTCCAGCTGTCGTTACCAGTCTCAGGCCTTCTTTTACTAAATTTTCAACTAGACATAAATAACTAGTTCCAAACTGAAGTTCTCACTTGATTTCTAACCAGATTGTTCAAGCTGCCTGTAGCCATTTCCATTGACATGTCTCATCACCATGTCAAACTCAAAATTAACAAGCCAGAACTCAGTAACTTCTGCTCTGAATGTATCCTCTTGTCAAACAATTCTGCTTCTAACTGAGTGCTGGCATGCTTCCAGTTTTCATTGTTGGTGTTCTGTCATGCCCAGCTCTCCATGACCCCATTTGGAGTGGTTTGCCATTTACTTCTCCAGATAATTTTACAGATGTGGAAATTGAGGCAGACTGGGTGAAGTGACTTGCCCTAGGTCACACAGCTAGGAAGTGCCTGAGGCCAGATTTGAGCTCAGGAAGAGCTTACTCCTTATTCTGAACCCAGTGAGCTATCACCACACCACACCACACCATACCACACCACACCACACCACACCACACATCTGCCCATACTTACAACTGGACTACCCAGTTTTAAACACTGAGAATTAAAAAATCCCTTTCCTTTCCTCCCAAGTGATTGCCAAACCTTCTCAGGGCACTGTCCAGATCTTTTCTCTCCACCCACTTCTCTCTATTCACAGGGCCATCACCCTAGTTCAAGGCCTCATTATTCCTGCCTAGATTGTGGGATTGGTCCTCCTGACCTCCCCTAAGGTACAGCTCTGAACATGTCACTCCCCCATTGCCTCTAGGACATAATGCAAGTTTCTCAGTTTTCCATTCAAAATTCTCCCCAGTCTGGCCCCAGGCCATTTTATTCTACTTATGAATTCTGCCTTAAGTCAAATAGACCTCTAGGCTTTGTCCCTGAATCTAGCATTCTATCTCCCTTTCCTTAGGTCGTCAGTCACACCTGAAATACACGCCCTTCTCTCCTCCACCTCTTAGAAGCTTTATTATCCCAGGAGGATCAACTCAGGTGCTGATGTCCCCAAGTACAATGCCCATAATCCCCCTATTTGTCCTTCAAATCTTCCAAGGTCTATGGGTCAGAAGTGGCAGGGCTGGGATTTCACCACAGCTCTCCTGGCTCCCAATTATACCTTTTTCCACCAAGTCATCATACGGTTGTTCCAGATTCTTCTCGTCGTCATTTCTCCTTCGGTCCGAGAAGTGCCACTAACTACCTATACTGCCTTAGGGAAATCACTTTCCTTCTGTGGCTTTCCATTTCCTCATTGGTAAAATGTAACATGTGGATAAAACAATTTGTTTGGGAAGCCCTCTTCCCCCTTTGACATAAGGAAATATGGAGTTCCTAATTCCATTTGAGTCCATTTTTATTCTGCAATATATCGAATTAATCCACTGTTATCTATCGAATTGTCCCCGGAAACATTTATTAATAACCAAGTCAAAAGGCTCCACTAAGTTTTCTCTCAAACTATTAATCTTTGATTTATATTGGGTATGCCTAGTCTTTCTGGGTGTTTTTTTCCTTTTCTCCTTCGCTCCTTTCGCTTTTCTTTGTCTCTGCCTCTCTGTGTGTGTCTCTCTCTGTTTCTCTGTCTGTGTCTCTCTGTGTGCGTGTTTCTCTGTCTCTTTCTGTGTGCCTCTGTCTCTGTCTCTCCACTTGGTTGACAAAAATGAGAATTTGTATTTCTTTACAGAAAAATGTCGAGTTCATGAATGCCAGAAGGCAAATACAGTTCACCTCAGGCTGCCAGACTTTTCAGATAAGACTTCTCTTATCCTAATCTCATTTCGAGGTCCAGTTCTACTCAGACTGCCACGGGAACCGAAGGAGGGCCGAAGAACAACCTGAACATATACCTCAGCCTGATTTTATTTATTTTTCTTTCAATTGTGCTTCTTAACAAGTTTGTCAGTTGTTTGGGCTACATGCTGTCCCATGCTATGACTCGTGGAGGACAAGGTCTGAGGTGTTCCATATTGTCATGGCAACAACCTTTCTCATCTTGAATGGACACTCCTCATGCTCCATTCAAGAGAACTCTGGGAAATTGCTGTATTCGAAGTTCATGATACCTCATTTAGTCAGATATTTCCTCTCCTTGAAAAACCACCTGAGTGGAGGTAAATTAAACCTGATAATGAGCTCTCTGCTTAACTTAGAAAAGGCTAAGTATCTAGAAAGAGCCCCAGTAGCCATGGTTTGGTGGAATCAATACAGGACAGGTAGCTATACCACTAGATTTCCTTTTTAACCCCAAAGCCAATCAAAAAACTAATTGGTTACTTTACAGAATTATACAAAATATTAGCACATATGTGTGAATTAATCAATAGGCAAGAATATCCTGATGAATGAAGAAGGAAAAAAATTTAAATGGGGGGGATCTTATATTGTTTTATTAGGAATTATGTTATAAAGTAAAAATTATGATAATTATTTGGTGCCAAATATAAAAAAAAACAGAAAAATAAATGAACAGATTAGGTAATAGAAATTCAGAACCAAAGCATCCTAAAGCCTAGTATACAGAACCACAGGATATTGGGTAAAGAGGACATTAGCCAATAAATGCTGCTGGGAAAATTAGACAGAAGCATGGCTTAAAGAGTGGGATCAGATCCACAGTCCATACTGTCTAACAAAATGAATACCAGGTAGAATAATGATCTATTTTTTGAAAAAAAATACTCATAAAAATAGAAAAACTGTGGAAAGGGTCAAGGAATCCTTTGTTTCATTCAATAAATCAAAGAAATGACAGGAAACAAGACAGATGGATTTAATATGAAAATAAAATAGATTTTTCCCCTTACAGAACACAACTTTTCCAGAATAAAAAGGAAAGAAATGGAGTGGGAAAATATATGTATGTATGTGTATGTGTATATGAAATTAATACAGATTTATAAGAATACAATGATGCATCCATTAACTGATTAGGCTACAAATGTACAATTCTCAAAAGAACAAACAAAATTCTCAACAAGCACTTGAAAAATTATCCACATTCTCCAGTAATCAGCAAAGTCAATTAAGAAAACTTCAAGAAATTTTCTTATACCCATTAAATTAGCAAAGGTAGACTGAGGTGGTAAAATTTGATTTTGTCAGTTCTGTGGAGAAGCATTTATAGTATTACTTTTCTCATAGCTCCTGAATTGTTGCTAGACTTTTGGGAAAGCAGTATGTAAAGGTACAATAAAGGCTCTGAAACTGTTCACACCCTTTGACCCAATGGTCCCATTACCAAGACAATACCCTAAGGACATGATGGAGAGGAAAAAGAAAAAATTACCTCTACAAAAATGAGCTCAGCTGCACTGTTCATAACACTGGATGAAAGTAAGACAGAAGAAATCAAAGCCCTAGAATGTACCACACATACAAAAATGAGGGAAAGGTGGAACAAACTGCAAGAGAAGTACATGGTCAGAAAAAAAAAATAATTGTTCATGCTGCAAATACCCATTTATTATGAGTCACAAACTATTAGCACAAAGTGTGCTAAGAAAGATCCAGGGATATAAAGAAAGTAAAAAACAGGTTCTCTGTCCTCAGAGAGGCCCCATTCTAAAAAAGGAGACAGTGCGCAAACTGATAGGTGCACAGTCGACAGTGAAGAGTAGAAGGAAGCTGATCTCCAAGGGAATAGGCCTCCTGCAGAAGATGGGAATTGAGCTGAGTTCTGGAGGAAGTCAGCAAAACCAAGAGGGCAAAGCATTCCAGTCACAGAGACAGCCAGGGTAAAGGGCCAAGGTGGAGAGACGGAGTGTTGTGTGTCCCAAAGTAAATCAGGCGGTGTCATTGGCTCATGGAGCACACAAAGGAATGTAAAACATAGAACGACTGAAGAGATGGGACAGGTTGAGTTGTAAAGGGCTTCAAATGCTAAACAGAGAATATTTGAGCTCATTCTGGAGGCACTAGGGAGTCACTGGAGGTTACTGAACATGGAAAATACATGGTCAGAGCTGCACTTTCGGAAAATCATTTAGCTTAGTGGAGGACACACTGGAATGGGGAGAAGTTTGAGGGAGAAACTAATAGGGAGGCTTATTGCAGTAATTCAGGTAAGAGGTGAAAATGAGGAACCTCCAAGTGTGTAAGTGGAGAGAAGAGAATATATAGGAAAAAAAATGTGAAATTAGAAACAATCCAATTTGACAACAGATTGGCTCTGTGAGGTGAGTATGAGTGGAGAGTGAAAGAAAACATCAGGATTATGAGCCTGCATGACTAGGAAGATGGTGCCCTCAATAATATTAGAAAAGGTGGGAAGAGGGCAAGTTTTGGAGGAAAAGATGAGCTCTATATGGGACATGCTGAGTTTCTAAGGGACGTCTGGGTCTAGATTTTCAAAAACAATGAGTTGGAGATGAGACCCTGGAGGTCAGCAGAGAGATTAGGGCTAGATGAGTCCAGAATCATCAGCATAGAAATGATCACTGAATCCAGAGGAAGTTGGTTGTCTCACCAAGTGAGATAGTCAAGATTGTAAAGAGGAGAAGACCCAGGACAGAGCCTCAGGCAATAATCATGACTGATAGGTATGGCCCGGATGAGGATCCAGCAAAGGAGACAGAGAAGTGATCAGAGAGAACAGTAACACAGCAACCTAGAAAGGCGAGATCATCCAGGAGGGGAGGGTGATGGACAGTGTCATAGGCTGCAGGAAGGTCAGCAAGGATGAGGATGAAGAATTAAGAAATCACTGGTAAATTTGGAGAGAGCAATTTAGGTTGAATGATGATGTCCACAGCCAGGTTACAAAGAGCTTACCGAAGTTTGACTCCCCTTTCCCCAAAAGAAGAGCACATCTTCAAGGTGCCTCCAGTTTAGAGAGAAGCACTAATAATGCTAGAGGCATAGACTCCTTAAAGGGAGGAAGCCTGCTCTCATTTTACATCAGGGTACCCTTGGAGTTAACAAGCTCCAAGAGTGTTTGCTAAAAGGGACCTAAAATTTTGCAAGTGAGTGTGCGTGAGAGAGAGACACAGAGACAGAAACATAGAAATGGAAAAGAAGGGAGAGAGGAAAGAAGGAAGGAAGGAAGGAAGGAAGGAAGGAAGGAAGGAAGGAAGGAAGGAGGGAGGGTCTGTAGCTTAGGGCACCACCCAGTTTCCCATTTCTTTTGCATCCCCATGTGGTTATCCCATTGCCAAGCACACAGCAGGCACTAAATAAGTACTTGAGGGCAGCAAACAGAGCCCTTCAGAACTGAGCTATTTCCTCACATGCAAATTTTAAAACCCAGTCTTACAAAGAAGGCTCAGATCACAGAGAGAAAAAGCAGACATCAAAGAAAACGGGCACATGAATGTTCCTGGAGGAAAGAGCACTTGATGCTGTGGATGCTGGCCCCCTGGCAGGGCTGACTTTCTCCCAAAAGCTCAGGAATAGCAAATGAATCCAAAAGGAATCAGTCCACAGAGGGACCGGTACTAGTCAGTGGTCACTTCTGCAGGCCAGCACAGGGCTGGAGATTCAGATTTTGACAACCATGTTCTCAGGGTAGACAGTGAAAAGCAAGCCAGGCTGACAGACCCTCAGTGTTCCACTTTTCAAATAAATCTTCTAATGAAATAGTCGCCAAGTACCTCAGGATGCTGTCTGAAATTCTCAAAAAATGTGAGAACCACATCCCAGCTAATGATTCCTTTGACTGATAAGCTATAAATCTCTTTTCCCTGTAACCCCCCCCAAAAAAACGGGGCAAAAATGCTCCTATAAAAATGTCAGGAGCATCAAGTTCCTGCCCCAAGTGTAGAGGCACTTTGACATAATGTCTAGAAAACTAGCCTCCACATTAGGAACAAAAGTCACTGCATTCAAGGAGCTGCCGTTCTACTAAGGGTGTTCCTGTCAAGGGGGAATCCAGGTCTTGGAAGTCTTGGGAGTAATGAGCAGAACCATTGGGCAGCCTCTGACTTGTGCTTCCTGAGAAGGCTAGAGATGATTTTATCAGAGTCACCAGAGTTAGAAGGAAAAGTCTGGAGAGAAAAGGGGAGAGTCAGCAGGAGAAGTCGGAAAGATAAGGGAAAGCCCTGAGAGCTAGCTGACCATGGGCGGGTCTCCTAATCTCACCCTAGGGCTCTGGTCAAGGAAGGCAAAAACCTGCCCAACTACATCGGTGGAGGGACTTCACACACCAGGACTTCCCTATACTATGGAAATCACAGGTCGCAGCTGAACAGAGACACAAAGCTATCTGGTTTGTGCTTCTCTGGCTTGTTTTGTCACTCCAAACCTCTTCTTAGTCTGTTTACTTTCTAAGTAATCCTGTTAAGAGTCTTTTTATCCAGGCTACATCTCTGTCAAAACTCTTAGAGACTGCTTATTTTATGTTTTAAAAAGTCACCCTTACTCCTGTATTTACATCTTTGGGGAAAAAGGACAACATGTGTGAAGTCAAAACTCAGGCCCCATGACAATGGCTTTGGATTCCAAAGTATCTGAGCTCTTGCCAGGACATTTATTGCCCAGTCAGGTGCTCTCACAGCCCCTCCATCACCTGAGCCAATGGCAAGGGCTCTCAAGGGAAAGATCTTTCAGGGGCCCAATCTTCACCCAAGTGTGACTGCAAAGTGCACCCAAGTGGGAGGCACATCTTTCAAAATATCTTGATGAAAAACCACAAATTATCCATTACGATCAAATCTATATTCTGTATTAAATATTAAAGGTGTCTCTGGTGCCACCATGTGAGTTTTCAGTCAAACTCAGATAAAGACTACGTTTCCCTCCATGATACTAACAACTTACATTTCTCTAGTTCTCAAAGGTTTGCAAGTAACTTTCCCACCACCACTGTGTCAAGCACAGGGGCCAAGTATTCTTATCCCTGTTCTTCAGAAAAAGAAACCAGGACACCAAGAGAGAGCTTCAGTGACTTATCTGGGATCCCCCAAGTAGCAATTATTAGAGACCCCATTTGTACATAGTTCTTTGCATGCTCTCTCCCTCATTTAGAGAGGGTAGGGACCAGGTTTTAAGCTCTCTTTGTATTCTAGGTGCTTAGCACAGCACCCGGCGCATGAGTAAACTCTTAATAAGGGTTTGTTGACTGGCTGAGTAATAACCATATGGGTTAAATCTACCATCTAGAACGGAAGTTTTTAGAAGGCAGCTAGAACTTCCCTGGGCCTACCACATAGGTATTGTTCATTTGCCAAGCACTGGAAACCCCTGTCTAGTAAAGAAGGATGAAAGAGGCAGAGAATCTCATCAGTGGGTACAGAAATGAACAGAGAGAGAAGAATCTAAGGTAATAGAGGTCACTTATACATTACAGCATCCCTTTAAATAGGAATGCACGTGGAGAAAATAATCTAATCCCCAGCCCATGAGGGAAGAACAGAGCAGCTGGCAGAGCTGGGGTACCAGGGCTAACCCCACCCTGTCACAGCATTTCCCAAGAGAGTCTTAGGTTTATTCCTCCAGAAAGGTAGAGAAATACCTGAAGGAAAGGCTCCTGTAAATACCCTTGATGTTTCTGGGAGCCCCTTGTGAATGTAAGTTGCTGGATCGAGTTTCTAGCTCCCTGTGATTTTCTCCTTCTGCACAAACCCATAAAAATGAAGATAACCCTGACAATTCCCTGAAAAGGATAGGGCATATTGTATATAGCACAGGGATTTTTATATTCTTTCATGAAAAAAACTTATATTATCAAAGCCTTTCATCTTAAACCTGGTGAGGGCTGCGTTTGCCACGGGCTGATAAGTGAATATGGCAGAGCTTCAAAATGCACATCAGCTAAGAATATGGGAAGAAAAAAAAAAAACAGGCAGAAAGTGAATCTGGGAAAAGGAAGCTGTAATGGAAAAAGAAAAAAAGAGAAGGCTTATTAGCCTTCAGCACTAGAGGATGAGAGCATCACAGAGGTCCCTTTCCTTAAGCCCGATGGGGGTAATTCACTCAACCTCACCCCTCAGCTTGTCAAAATCGAACACCTTGCTCAAAATGTTTTCTGTTTCATTAAGCTGAAAAAACTCGGGAGGCCACTGAGACCACCAGCTCTTTACCTTTTTGCTGAAGCATCTTCTTTGACAAAGCTTAAACCTACAAAATTTCCAACCAATGTGACTAGACTTATTTGGTAGCTCATGTAAGTGGAACTAATCAGATTGAGGAATTATTAAAGGGCAGAGGATAATACAAGCACCACCGGGCTCAATCTGATGGAATTGAAAGCCCTGGTTGAAGGCAATATTCATTACTTACAGAAGCTTGCTTCACAGCTCGAACCTTTTCCCTTTCCAGAAATTATAGCACTTGGTGTGGTGGGAGGTCCATGTGCAGGGCACCTATTATAACAAATGGAGGAGGTGTATGTGTAAGGCACCTATTATAGCAAACCGGGAGGGGTCCACCTTTAGGGCACCCATAATAATACATGGGGGAGGGAGGTCCACATTTAGGGCACCTGTGCCACTCGTTACGGAGTTAGGGGGAAAGAATGACCAACTATGGTGCCAAGAAGGTGAGAGAGCACACACAACATCTAGAGGTCCACTAAAAGGAGTCCAATCCTCTCCCAAAGCCCAAGCTGCTAAATGCCCTCACTGGAAGTTAATACATTGCAAGATGTACGCGGTCCTTCAGTTAGCTCCTTCAGGTTACCAAAATGCCACGTAGTAAAATGAGGGCGATATTTAGCCAAAGACGGTGATGGTGACGATGGGTCATATTTAAATGGGGCTTTTCAGTTGGGAAAGCACTTTACAGTCATTATCACATCCAATTCTTACAACAACCCTTTAAGGCAGGTGCCTTTCCTGTCCCATTTTATAGAGCTGAGATGGCTGAGGCTCCCTCCTCAGCAAGTTGGAGTGACTGTCACAGCTACTAAAGGCGTGAAGCAAGGTTTAAACCCAGGTCATGCAGAAGCAAAGTCCATAGCTCTATCAACTACACCATTTAAAACATCCTATCCTTCCCACCACTACCTTAATGTGCATTCAGAGAAGGAAACACCCCAGAGCATCAGAGAGCTATGGCACCAGGAATTCCACAATTCAGTTACTAACCTGCCCCTTTAGAGAGCCAGCGAGTATTACCCCCTCTTAAAAACATCCACAAAACACTCTGGAATGTTCCCTGAGGGAAGGACTTAATTCTTTTGCTTTTTCTCTCTGCCCCACAGCTATAGTTCATTAAGTCCCTCCTCAATCACAGGGGAAGGAGGCATAAATAACACTTTTCCTTAACCCTTCAATCCAAAAGAGGTAGACATGCAGGAAAGAATCAACCTTTGAAGTGAGTTAAATTCAAGAGAATATCAGGTCCCTGAGGGCAGGGACTGCTTCATTTCTTCCCCTCTGCATCCCCAGAACCAGGCGCATATTCGGTGTTTAATAAATGCTGGTGAGCTGTATTAAATTGAACAAAGAAACTATCTGGCCCATTATTCTTCATTTTTGTCTCTTCACTCACATACTGGACAACTTAAACATGACGTTTAAGTCAGGATTCTGAGCCAAATTTCAAAAAAAGAGATTAAAAAATATATTTTATTAGCATTACTTTGCCTTTCCTGTCATTGTAATAAATCTTCCTAACAGCATGAATGAGTGTTGTGCACTAGACGGGGTAATGAGCTTGAAGTCTATTCCACCTTTCATGAAAACCTTGCCTATTTATTCCTATTCTGAAGCAAATAAATAGTCTGGGTGCACACCTATCATTTGACTTGTGTCTGGCTGCTCTCTCTCTCTCCAGGTGTCTTTCCTTGTTGTCTTGAAAGAGGGGAGCTGCTGAGACAGCCAGATCTAACAGTCTTACCATGCAGTAATGCCTCGGTGCTGAGATGGGCACAGCCACTGGTTAGTACCGTCCAACTCAGACTGGATCAACCAGAGCAGACCCACTAGAGGCAATTAAACAGGAAAGCTTTGGACTATTCCTACTCAGGATACCATCTACAAAGCAAGATGGGGAAGAACAACCAACAAGAAGAAGGATCAACAAATGAGCCACTATAAGCCAGTGACTGCAAAAAATCCAAGTGCGATAAATACTGACACATCTCCCAGCACACCAGGAGGCCAATTCCGGCATGCCATTGGAGCGTGAGCTCCCTGAGAACAGGCGCTGCTTGGGTTTGTTCTATGTATTCCCCACACACAGCACAGTGCCTGGCACAGAGTAAGCATCTTATTGTTGTGTTCACCCATGGTTCAAAGAGAACCATGACATCAGAGAAATGATAACATGACTTGCACTTGACTTTGTTTTGAGTGAGGGAGGGCTGTGCAGGTCACTAGACTCACTTTCTCCTTCTGAGTTGTCTAGATCCAGTGACCAGATATTCATCAGGATGAGAGGAAATGGCCCAGGATACAATGGAAGACCTTGGCCTTTTAGGCTAAGGCCTTTTCAGGTACTCACTTAAAGCCATTCAGTGAATAGGCCTCTTTAAAATGTAGTCAGGGGAATGGTCCCTTTAACAGAAAATAAAAAATAAATAGATCTAATAAATGCAATCAGTTAATAGATTGACTGATTGGTGTCTTGTGTCACAGAAGCAATTTGTAAGAAGCAGAACAAACCAGGAGCCTCCCACATTTTCACCACCACATCCAAGACTGGGTCCCACACTCAGAGCACCATCCCTACCCTGCCTCTGCCTCATGACATCCCTTTCTCAATATAAGATTCAGCTCCCTAGAAGAGGCCCTTTCATACCCACCCACTCCCATACTGGATCTAGTTTGTCAAGCTCTCTTGATTCTGCTTCTATAGTCCTATGTGATAGAGATCCTCCCAACAAAGTGTATATGAATATGTGTGTGTGTTTCATTTGAAAAGTAATAACCATGCCATCACAAGGTCAGAGCCCTTGTGCAAGCCGCTGATAAAATGTCAAACAATAAGGACTAAGCATGGATCCTTGGAGCACTCCGTTACAGATCCCATGTGAGGATGACGTCGAATGATTCCAAACAATTCAAAAAGTTCCAAATCTTTTCATCTTTTCCACAATAAAAACATGTTACCCTATCAAGCATGGCTTCAGTCTAAGTAAAATATATCCATAGCTTTTCCCTGATCTAACAGTTAGTAACCTGACCCAGAAAACGATGCACACAATAACAATACTGCAAAGACTTGGGCACTCCAATGAACACAGTTACCATGCACATTTCAGAGGACTCATGATGATATACTGCCCACATTCAGATAGAGATCAGAAGGCAGACTGAGGTAGATACTGATGCACATGATATAGACATAGAAACGTATGATATAGATATACATGTATGGCTAGATAGATCGATAGAAAGATGAAGAGAAAGTCACAAAGACACAGAGACAAATAGAGACAGGAACAGCCAGTGCGGAAATCTGATTTGCTTAACTGCACATTTTAATGAATTTCGTGGGTTTTTTCTTTAATTATTAACTCAGGAGAAGGAATTTAAGGGGATAAAACGTGATCTTTGTTTCTGAAAATAAAATAAAGTTTAGCTGTAAATAAAGGAATAACCTAGAATGACCTGTTTTGGGGGAAGGCATGCCACTTCTTTTGTATGCTCATGGTCACCTTTTCCAAATTTTTATTAAGCATTCCCTTAATGATATACTTTAGATTTTCCCCAGGAGGAGAAATCAAGTCCATTGGTCTAAAGTTTGCTTATTGTATTCTCTTCCTCTCTTGAAAATCAGGACATTTGCTCTCCTCTAGTTCTAATCTTCTGTTTTCCATCACTTCTCAAAAGTTCCTGACCGTGGCCCAGAAATCACATGTAGCAGTTCTCTGAGTTGTCAGGCCTGGGCTCATGTGACTGAAGTATCTGATACTCAGCAGGAGAAAGTAAGTGTTCACTTTCTTCTCTTGGGTTCAATTTCCTGATAGCCCCTTTGGGGCTGTCACTACCAGTGAAAAGGTGTCCTCAGTAGAAGAAACAGAAGGGAAAGAAAATTTAGCAGCTCCACATTCTAAGGTGTCATCTTCTCTTCCACTCCAAGTGACATTTCTGCCATGCTCTTCTTCCTCTCCCTCAATTTAACTAAATTTTAATTAATTAATTAAACTCAATTTAACCTTCTTGGTAGCCCACAGCTTTCTTCTCTAGCTCTAGCTCATACTGAGCATTTGCCCTCCCATCACCATTCTAATGGACCCATCCTTGAAAGCCTTTCTCTTTTGTCTATCAATCCTAATGGCTCTGAAATGGCTTTGATTTTAAAGTTCCTTCCAATGATGGTGATTGCAGCCCATTCATCCATTCCTATCCATCTTGGGAGGTTCTTGCACTTGCCCTTTCATCAGTTCAGAATGGGGGCGGGGGAGGAAGGCCCCATGAAGGCCTTTCCTGCTAACTGTGAGTGTTCCAGCAGAGCATTCCCCACCATCTAGGGATGATGAAGATGTCATCCTTCTGAATCTAGAGGTCATCTCTCATCTTCCCTACGGTGCTAACCAGTCCATTGCTTCTGTTTTACCATTCTTTGATGACATCTCTTACACCTGCTTTTAATTACTCATCAGTTTCATGTCACAGTTTGCTTTTACTCCTTCTCCATAGATCTCTGAAAGATGTCCATTTTTAATTCCTCTGTAACTGTTGTATGCCATGTCTCACAGCCATACAGTACCACTAGTAGAATACTGGTATTAAAAAGAAGGGCCTTGGTTTCCATGAGGTCATTAAAGGAGCTTCACAAATTGCCCAAAGATGATCAAAACCTCTTTTTATTTGATGTTTAACTCCAGACCTAGCTCCTTGTTCAGCTGTCTTATCTGTCCCAGATATATATGTTAACAGACAAACTATAAGAAATTCACTCAAATGCATAATATAATCTGGAAATTGATATTCTTCATCTACTTGAATTTTCCTGCCTGAATTGTCAAGCCAAACTCTTCTCTACATTTCTTTAGGTGCAGAGGAGAGTTTAGATCCCTTTAAGCTCTAAGCTGCTTAGTAGGCAGCCAGATATTATAGTGCATGAAGTGGTAGACTCCAAGTGGAATCAGGAAGACCTGAATTTAAACCCTACCTCAGACATTTTTCTAGCTGGTTGACCATGGGCAAGTCACTCAACCTTCCTCAATCTCAGTTTCCTCATCTGTAAAACATGGATAAAGAGTGGTCTCTATTTCACAGGGTTGTTGGGAGGATCAAGTAACATTTGCACAGCATTTCGTAAACTTTAAAGCAATTTATTTGTATCTTCTAACAATTCTCATTTTTCATCTTTATTGGAATTGTTTCCCTTGGCGTTTTCATAGTTTTCTGTTGTTTTGTTTGTTTGGTTTTTATTGAGAGTTCCCCCCCTTACTGGTCTGGCCTCCCTGATAAAGCATTGTGTCCATGTAATTAGCTGTATCCTTCCTTGGATTCCTTGGAAAATGATTCTCCCAAAATCTTAGGTGAAAGTCAAACTATGCCTGGTTTTCCTCTTCTTTTCCACAAATTTAAAGAGAAAGTGGTCACTTTCTTCCAAAACTCCCACCATTTTTACTTCACAGAACAGTTCCTCCCTGTCAACTATACTCAGACACAAAATAAAATTTCCCCTCATTGATCTCTCCATCTTTGAAAGGAAATTTTCACCAAGGTAAGTCAAGGAGCTATTAGCTCTCCTTCTTGGCAGAAATATCTCCAGCAAACATCTGGATAGCTTAAATTTCCATCACCACCGTGATGTTTGCCAAACTCTTCATGGTCGATAGCCATATGATAACAAAACTGCTTCTGCTTCTCCACCCACTTCTCTTGTGCCAAATGTTCTCTATCATGTTTTCTCTCTCTGATGCCTGGATTTTCCCAGGAGTCTACTTTCTTACTATGCATGCTATCTCACCCCAGTTGCCCCTACCTGTAAGACCTTGAATCAATCATTTAACCTCCCTATAAAATGAAGGCACATCCAACTGAAAAGCTATGACCTCATAATAGTTTAGATTGATCTTGTGTATTCTGAATAAGTTATACCGATCCAGAGATATTTTCAAGTCATGAGTTTCATCCCACCAAGTCTCAATGACAGTTATGAAGTCCAATTTGTCTCCCCACGTTAGTACCTTTAGCACATCAGAAAATCACCATCTCAAGAGAAGATACTGCACTTTTGCTGGGGCAGAGTGTTGATGTCTAAACTAAAGAGTGAAGCAACATGAGTCATTTCACCACAAATCAATGGCATGGGCTTGGATAGAGCTAGCTGCATTTGATGCATACCATGGTCTTCACTCACTGGGTCCTTTTTATATTTCTGACCTCAAATGGAAAGTTCACATTTATTTTTTAACACTGATAGAACCCAAAAGATGGCTATAAGAAGAGGGGAGGAGAGTAGAGGAGAGAGAGAGAGAGAGAGAGAGAGAGAGAGAGAGAGAGAGAGAGAGAGAGGAGGGGTGGGGAGAGAGAGAAACTCCTGGTACTAAGAAGATAGGCTACTGAGAACAAGAACACTGCCTCTCTGGCACTGGACAGATTTTGCTAATGTAATATGGTATCATATATCAACAACTAGAAGGGATCTCGGAAATCATCTAGTTCAACCCTTTCATTTTAAAGATGGGGAAACTGAGGCCTAGAGGAGGGAAGTGTGCTGTCCAAGGACACAAGTACCAAAAGAAGGATTTGAACCCATCTCCTCTGACTCCACGGTTGATGCTGAGTACTCTCACAGTACATCACCAGTGATGCCCCTCCAACTACCATATTTAGATAAATAATTCCTGAAAAATAATAATAGTTAACATTTATATAGTGCCTTGAAGTTTGCAAAGCACTGTATGTAATACATCCATCTTGACCAGACTCCCATTGGCCAATATCTTTCTGAAGATGGAGTCAGCTTCGGATTGGTCAAGATTAAAAATGAGGCTGTCTGATTTCCCAGGACCTTCATGACTTATTTTTTTTTTTAATTCTCCTGAAAGCTGTTAACACCCCTATATGATCCTTTCAGACTCTGGATTTGACCTCTTTTGTTGATACAGCTTATCCTATACTGTTAGCGCCCAATTTCCTCTCAACCCCAGTCAATCAGAGCTGCTGCAGGGTGCTTAATTAGAGATGCAAGAATAGGTAGGAGAAAGAGTGCCATCATTTTGCCTCCTGGGATATTTGAATGTTACAAGAATCCCATCAGTAGACTGGGGAAGATCAAGACAGAGTGTCTTACAAACCAGGAGTCTGATGTGAGCTATTCAGTCATTGAGAGAAGTGTTCGTTAGCAGGGTGAGAGAGTAATGGTAGGATGGGGAGAGCCCTGGAAGTAATGAGTCCCTGCTCTGCTCCAAAACAGAATTTGATTCAGAGCTTCTAATTTAGTGACATTAAATGGTCGCACATTAGGCAGCCAGGAGCAATACAGCAGTCAGTACAACTGCACAGCTGTTTCCAGGGAGTTCCATAGGCCCTTGGGGGAGATTATCATAGACAATTTCACTGGCATGAGCAAGAAATTCTTCAAATAATGAAAAGATACTTCCTGGTGGTAAATATTAGTTTGGATGGAAAAAGAAGTCAACATTTCGACTTTTTCAGGAGATGAAGCCCTTGTAGATCTTAGAACTACACCAAGAAGTAGCCATAGAAGCCATTTAAAGACATATCTTGAATGAGAAGAAGAGAATCAAAAAATATAAATCTTTTGGTTTCCTGGCAGGTGTAAAGAGACTCAGTGGGTATATAGGATATGTACAAATATAGGATTCTAGGCTTGTTTTATTTTAAACTACGTGCTGGTCACTGTGGTAAACATCAGGGTTACAAGAAAAGACAAAACCAATCTCTGTCCTCAAGGCTCCTATATGCAGATGCAGGCAACATGAATATAAATCTAAATGTGAAAATTGGATTGTTTTTATCCTTTATTCTTGAAGAGGACTAAAATGACATCACTGTGCTAGAGTTAAGTTTAAGCGTGTCGGACCACTCCTGATCAGACCAATACGAACTTGAAATGTTCTACCACAGGTCGAGAACAAATAGTGTATGTGATGGACAGTCGTAGAAGAGATGAGCATCTTTGGGGGATGAGGAGGGGCAAGAAACAGGGGAAAGCTTCCTGGAGAAAGTGGCATTTGAGCAGAGTCTGAAAGGCAAACAGGATTCTAAAAGTTTCAGGTTGAGAGGCAGGGCATTTCAGGCATGGAGGGCAGCCAGTGGAATAACATAGAAATAGGAGATGCAAGGAACACCAAGTGAGCGAGGGAGTCAGGGGAAGTGGAAAGGTGGGAAGAGCTTTAAATGTCATATCAATGACTTTATATTGGATCCTGGAGCTAAAAAGGAGTTACTGGAGCAGATTGAGTAGGGAGTTACATGATCAGGCCTCAGTTTTAAGAAAGTCACTTTATCAACTTATTGAAGGAGTTTTTAAAGCACTTAGCTGAGAAAGGGGATAGATATAAGATGATAGCTTGAAAGTATGTCAGAATTTAGTTAGACTTTAGTCATATTTTTAAGGAAAAAGGAGACTTTGTCATGCATTTAGGCAGTAGAAAAAGAGCTAAAAGACAAGGAGAGATTAATGATGAGAGGGAGGGATAGAGTGATGGAGGAAGGGAGGGGAGACGAAGAGGGGGAGGGAGAGAGAGAGGAAGAAGGGAGGAGAGAGGGAAAGAGAAAATGAGTGGCAGGCTGGTGTAAACTGCTAGAAAAGATGAGAGGAGTTGGAATCAAAGAAGCATCTAGAGAGAATGACTCGGTCAAGCAGAAGGACCACATCATCAGACACTGGAAGGAGTGAGAAGATAGTGGGGGACAATGTCAGAGGAGCAGGAAATGAGAAAGAGTGAAGAGGATGACCTCACTAAATGGTCTCAAATCGTTTCAGTGAAGTGTAAGTTGATGCCCTCAGTGGCAGGAGAAGGCGGGGACAAGGAGTGGCTGGGGAGATTTGAGAAAAAAAAAAAAAGTTTGGAACAGCTGCTGTGGTGAGTGGAATAAGGAATTAATTAGGAAAGAATAGTGGAATCATCTCGCTGTAATGAGGACCCAATTTTGATTAGCTTCCACAAATTTGTAGAGAACCCAGTTAACATGATTCTGTGATGGGCTCCAAGTCTATTAGACAATATGTAAGTAGGAAGGGAGGTTACAAATGGTAGGAGAAATCCAGGGTTCATATTTGGCAAGGCATGATCTGCAGCAGGACAAGGGAACAAGGAACTCCAAGGCGATATTGAGCTGATACATTTCACTAATGGGTCCAGATTGAGAAGGGAAGGGAGCATAGACAGCACAGGAACGATGGCCTGGGATTGCACTAAGGAATGAAAATATCAGGGGTCTTAGTGAGGAGGAAGGTGAGGTTTAGGAGGACTGACACATATGGAGAGAGAAAAAGAGAAAAGATTATTGTCAGACAAAGGAATTCCACAGGTCTTAAAGAAGGAAGTAGGATACTTGAACAAAGGAGGTAAGGTCAAGGGAATTGATGATGTTAGTAATTGAGAATTTAGGGTATTTTATGGATTATCAATGTATATGATGAAGTTCCTTGAAATGATGTGGTGGAGAAGAAGAGTGACTGTAAGCTAGGTACTGGTCTAATTAAGAAGGGACAGGATATGACCCTACATGTCCAGAGATCAAAAACTCCTAGAATATGGATTGGGTGACAAATTTGGGACTAAAAATCCTCAAAAGAGGAGAGATTTCACAATGATAGTGGAACAGGAAGCACATGGGATGAGAAAGGAGCAGCAAGAAGGTTTCCAACTGTCCCTTCATGATCAATAAATGAGATACCACGTATGAAAGTGTAGCCAGTGTGGAAAAGGGTGGCAAGAGGAACAGGGTCATCAGAGGGAAACCAGAACTTAGTGAGTTAGAATAAGGTAGGAGAGAAAAAGGAGGTGCTTCAAGAGAGATGACAGCAAGTTTTCAAATCATGGAGCAGGTATTCCAAGGGCACAGTGGAAAGGACCGTCAGATATGTAGTGTGAAATTGGGGTTGGCCAGACAGGGTTGGGAAGGATCAAATAGGATTTTGGATAGTTAAGTTTGGGAAGGGGAGGGGCTTCTTCTTTGGGAAAGACATGAAAAAGAAGGTAAACAATATGCTGAATTTAAAGTCAAGGGATCTAGGTTGACAACCCAAATGCTATTCATTATCTGGGAAAGCTTGGGTAGCTTTCTTTTCACCTCTCTGGGCTCTAGTTTCCTCTTCTATAAAAATGAGGGTGTTGGACTAAATCATCTTTGAATTTAACTGAAAAGAGTCCTCATACAACTGGAATCATAGATCCATTAAAGTATCAAACCTAGTAGAAAAGGGATTGGCCTGGTTATGTTTGACCCTAAGGAGAAGCACTAGAACCAGCAAGAGGAAATTCCAGGTGCACAATTTTAACCAGAGACCAGATCTTCAGAAACACAAAATCCCCAACATGGCCATGGATTTTTGCAGCCTGGTGTGGGTGTGAGCCAAAATGTTCCAATGATGCCCTTCTCAGGGACGAGGCATACTGGATCCATTACCAGAAGGTGGAATCTTTCCTATCTGTCAGCATTCCTTTTGAAGACAGTGGTCAGTGGCTGGTTGTAAGCTTCAAAGGACTACTGGAGGTAGGAGGGAGTAGGACAAAGAGAACCAAGGGAGGAGTAAAAAGACTTGGCTCTAATCCTGTCTTAGGCTCTCAGCATTTCTGGACTTCTGGACAGCTCATTAAAAAAATAAAATCTCCCTAGGCCTTAGTTTCCTCTCCTGTCAGATGAGGATTAGAGCCCTGCCTACTTCCCATGACAGGGAGGATGAGCCACAAGATCATAGATCACACACGTGAAACTACTTTGAAAAGACTTGGTGAGAGGGAATACCATGACTCTGATCAGAACCAGAAATGGGAAATGGAGTTGAAAGGGTCTCCCATGCTGTCTTCCTGTGCCCACAGAGGGAAGCCCTTTGGAACCATCACCAAAAAGTAACTTCACATCCTCATTCATATTCACTTCCCTTTGGAAAATACTTGGCAGACCCAGGATGCTTCCTTTCCTCACTTTGGTCTCCAGGAGTCCCTAGCTCCCTTTGAGGCTAGATGCTGCCTGCTACACACCAGGCATTTCCTGGCTGCCCCTCCCATGGCCGTTAGTGCCTTTTCCCCCAGATTACTTTGGGATTCTTTGCAGACATCTCCTATTAACTCCTCTTCATTCATGTTATACTCCAACATCTCCACTCCTTTCCATCGCATCTCACCCCCATGGAATTTAAGCTTCATGAGGATAGGAAGGAGCAGTTTCATTTCTTTTCCTTTGTAGGAATTGCGGCACAGCTAATCGAGTTTCGAGGTTTGGGTTCCTGTGCTGTCCTAGACACTGCTCGCTGTGTGATCCTGGCCAAGTCGCTTAACCTCTTTCGGACTCCGTTCCTTCATCTGTAAGAAGATAGTAGTGAGGACAACCCCATCATGGGTTTGCTGAGGATCCAATGAGGTCACTAACACACGGAAAGTGCTCGGGAAGTCTTCCAGCGCTCTGCCAAAGCTGGCTGTTTTTATTATTTGCATTTCCATGTCACAAAACTGAAATGTATTAGGACACATTGTAGATATTTCTTAAGTGCTTGTCAAGCTGCATCGACCTGAAGAGAATGCAGCATTTCTTCTGTGAGCCCTGGAGTATCTCTGAGCCCTGAGAGGATCCCTTGTGGCAAGAAAAAGAATCTGTTCTGGTCACAGGGCATATTCCTTTTAGCCCCTTTTCTAGAAACATCCATTTGCCACCCGTGTACTACATGTTTGATTTTGTTAGGTCTGTTCTGATCAATACCTAGAGTGTCTCTGCCTATAACCTCAGAAATCAGAAATTACAGACTAAGCCTGAGCAAGAACCCAATCCCTGCCTATAAAAGTCATGACTTTTCTGGGGCTCCAGAAGGGGCATAGAGAGTGTATTTCTCTCCAATTTTCTGCACTGGTTCTACTCCCCTCCATTCACCCATCTTCCCTTTGGCTCAGTCCTTGAAATTAGCGCTCTGACTACACAAAGGAAAAACGTAAGAGTTATATGAACTCCAATCAAAAGTAGGCTGCATATCAGCCTCTAGAAGGTGTGTTGGGGGTTGGCACACCAGAGACACTAAACAAATGCTTGGGTTAATTGATTAACATTTAGGAATCGTGCACCACAATCTAAGCAAACAAAATTGTAAAAAGAATAATGGAATATCAGAGTCTATATCCAAAAAAGGCAAAAAGAATGCAGACCATACTAATTCAATGGATGGTGAGACCAAACAACTAGCCCAGGTTGTTTAACATCAATCTTCAATTGCAGGCTCATTACCTTAATGTGAATGACCAAGGAGGAGAGACAACTACCTTCCTCCCATTTGACTCTCCAGTTGGTTGTAAATCCTTCAGGGCACGGCCTCTTTAGAACACATGTAAAATATAGGATCAGGGATTTAGAGCTGAAAGTACCTAAGAGGTCATTTAATCCACACCTCTTACTGGATAGATGAAGACACTAAAGTCCAAAGAGACAGGGATTGGCCACAGGTATTAAGGGACAAGTTCAATCTTTGAACCAGTGTCCTCAGACTCAAGAACTCCTGTAGCACAATACCATTAGTGAGGTGCGCGGGGGTGGGGATTGTATGTGGTGTTCATGGAGGGCTAATAACTCTGCTGATGAGCCTTTTTCAGGGCTGCTCATCTACCTTTGGGATTCATCTTCACGCAACTCTCACCTGCGGCTGCAAGAAGCTATAGCATGTCTAGTGGCCACACCCTGGTAATACCATCTCTGTGGACAGGCTAAACCAGACTGAGGGTAACTGACAAGTGTCAAAACTATTGTTGAGTAAAGGGGATGTCTACCCCAAACATGTGAAGCCTTTCCTTTATGGAATGGACATATGAGAACAATTTGTTTCAACGGCCATGAAGGCAGATGAAGCAGCATTGTAGAGCACTTAGAGTTTGGTCAGACATCACAGATACCAAAGACATCCACTGCATCCTGGGCCATTCCTGGGCATCACCAGTCCTTCTGATGTTTGTCTTCCCACTGGACAGTGATGGCTTGGGAAGAGAGAGTGAAGCCGATGACTTTGTGCAGCTCTGTCTTAAATCCAATTTACACACAAGTCAAGACATCATTGGTCTTCTTCAAATGGAAGGACAAATAACACATCATTTGTAGTCCAACACCCAGGAAGAACTGTCCAGAAGACAGTTGGAAATTTGGAAATGGGGTTAGGAAGAGAAAAATCTAAAATCCTAAGATTGTAGGTAGAGCCAGAGCTGAAAGGTACGTCGGCTTATATGTGGCCCTACTCTCTCTCCAGTCACATGAGGGTTATTTGTGAGATTTTGTGAGAGGCTGGCTTCTCTTTTCTAATCACTTCCTCATTTCACCCTCACAAAACTCTGTGAAATGGACAAATACTGAAGTCACAAGATGATAGAGATGGAGCTAGAAGAAAATTTGGATATCTAGCTAATCCCCTTTATTCCATACATAAGGAAACTGGAGGCGCAGGGAGGTTAATTCATGCATGTAGAATATGATAAATGATATGTTAGATAATTTATTGAGCACTGTGATTAAGGACACAAAATATTTTTTAAGAAGTGACAGTCCCTACTCTCAAGAAGTTGGCATTTTGATAGAGGAGACAAAATATAAAGGGGAGATCAAAAGTATGGTAAGAGTGAAAAGAGTACTGGTATAATGTCAAGTCTGATGGGGAGGAGGTAAAATGAACTGGAGGGTGAATGGAGCTGAGACCTGAGAGTGAGTAAACCTCAGAGACAGGATTGCATCTGAGTTGAAGCAGAACTGAAACTCTCTATGCCTCAGTTACCTCCTCTGAAAAATGGGGAGTTGAATGCAATGATTCTTTCTAAGGTGAATCTATGATCCTAAATGCTAAGAAGTTCCGACTGACATATCACCTCATTTTTCTTCCCACAACTTCCACTCTGTAGTCACACGGAAGCCATCAAATTCCTCCAACACTGGACCTTTCTAGAAGGCAGTTCTCATGCCCCTTTTCACCCCATTGAATGCTTCTCTCTTCCAAGCTAAGCACTCCCAGTTCTTTCAGTTGGTCTCCAGAGACAGACTTAAGTCTCTCTTCATGCTGCCTCTCCCTGTGGTCTGGCTCTCCACCGAAATCTTCTCTTGAATTCAAGTGATATATGGTCCAACATGGTCCATGGGCATGCTGGTGGTTGGATTGGGGATAGGAATGGCAAGAACTCAAACAATTAGGTTTTCTTGAGATTTGAAAAACAAAACACAATTCCACTTATGCTGAAAACTCTGACCAACTTTTGCATTCTGCTAAGTGGCCCCCACCCATCCACCCATCATGTTCATGGAAAGCAGCTGCAGATCTTTTTGTGGCAGAATCTCAGAAATGGGACGAACCTCCAAAGTCATGTAAAAATAAGAAATTGAGGTCCAAAAATGGGAGAGTTATTCAGTGTGACAGTTACTAAGTGTCTAGGGTTGGATTTCAAACTAGCTCTTCTGACCTCCTATCTACCCAGCTAGTAACTAAATCCATATGTCTGTCCAGGAATCAACTTCATAACCTTCAGGAAGGAGGAAATCATCCCAGCACTGCCCGTGACACTTTGGGATGGCACTGATTGGCATCCTACCTTTCCCTTCATCATCATTATTGTCATTGGGGTAATACAAAATAAATCTAAATTCTCCACAAAAGCCCTTCAAATACCTGAAGAAAGGGATTACCCTCCACTACCACAACTAGTCTTGTATTTTCCATTTTCAACATCCTCATTTCCTTCAACTTTCAGTCCTCAAGACCCATAATTTCCATACTGGTAGCTTTCCTCTGACTTATTGATGACCTTCAGAAAACATGGTATCAAGAATGAATGCAAAAGTCCATCTGTAATCTGATCAGAGAAGAAAAAAAGTGGGCTTATCATTTCGCTGCTTCTGGGCATGTGGCCTCGGTACTACATGCATAAATCTAGGCCAACACTTTTGTTTTACAAAAGGGGAAACCGAGACTACAAAAGTTAGGTGATCTGCCAAAGGTCAGTCACATAAGCAGTAATCATTGCAGCCAGGAACAAATCCTAAGTGCTGACTCAAAATCTGCTTCTTCTCCTCTTCTGCCACTGCTCTCTCCCATCACTTTTTTCTGGATGCCATATCACATATTTAGTTTGACTCATACTGAGTTCACCATCCAATAAAACCCCCATATTATTTTCACATGTATTCTTATTTAGCGATGTCTCCAACATCTTGTACTCATAAAGCTGATTTCCCCCCTTTAGCCAAGTATGATGCTCCAAATTTATCCCTATTAAATTCCATCACATTAGACACAGCCCATCACTCTAGTCTTCTGAGAGATTGTTGGATCCTCAGTCTGCCTCCCAGTGGGTTAACTACTCTTCCAAGTCCTGTGGCATCTGCAAATTTGATAAACATGCTGTTATCTAGAACTGACATAATGTTTAGAATACCTTATTTCTTAGCCAGTTGAAAATGTTACTTGACATGTAGAATATGAAAACCCCAAGAGAATGTAGACCAAGATAATTCTTGTTATGAATCTTCCAAATCCTAGTTACAGACTCTTAGTATGATGAGAGACACTGGAGGATGTCCAGTCTAACCCTGTGCACTACATAACCCGCTCTGAGGTCATTCAGGCTCTGCTTGAAGGACTGAAGCCCCACTGAAACAGGTCCTCTTGGATGGCCAAGCAATCCATCCCATCTAGGCCTAACTGTCATGGTCAAGACAGTTGTCCTATTCAACCCAGATCAGAAACTTTCCCTTCTACAAGTGGTCCTTCTGTCCTCTGAAACCACAGAGAACAATCCAAATTCCTCTTCCCCAAGATTCTTCTATTTAAACTTAAAGAGAGCTATCATCTCCCCATGTTCTCTGGACCAAACTTCCCAGCTCTTTCTCCATGCTCAGATTCTCACCTGAGACATTCTCAAGTGTCCCCAGTCTCCTCTTCCAGTTTCTCAGAAAATGCCACCTCAAGACATGACAATAATCCTCCAGGGGCATCTGATAAGCCCAGAGTGCAGCGGGTGGATGCGATTCACTAGTGGGAGCATTCAGTACTTGCAAGAATTCCACCTAGGTTCCCATGAGCTCTGGTAGCCCCGTCACGATGGGTGATGGCATTCAGTGACGATCTCTCAATATTCTCTACAGGCGCTGGTTTCAGCCATGTCCCTCCATCTATTACTTGTGATTCTGAATACACTGAAGAACAGGATTTTTTACCCCTATCCCTGAAATATGTTGTCTTTTATCCTTTCTTACATACTGAGATCTTTGAATGCTCCTCCTGTCACTTACAATATCAAATATTCCTCAAAGAGAAAACCAAGCTATTCAGATATGAATGCGATCCTGTTGCACTCATTTCATAGGATGACAGAATGTCAAAATTGGAGGAGACCTCGGGGGCCAACCAGTACCCAAACAAGAATCATTCCTGACAAGTGACCTTTCAACTTCTGTATGAAAACCTCCAGGGAGGGGGAGCTCACCACCTCATGGGGCATTTAGGGAGACAAACTCACTATTAGGAAGCATCAACCCTAGCTCTGCCTCTTTGTGACTTCCAACTACAAACGTTTTGGGTAATTCTCTGAAAACCATCTCCCACTTGGTTTATCAGGAGAAAAGGGAATTCAAGCTTTGGAAGAAAACCTACTGGGATGAGAGAGTAGAGAACTGTCACCATCCTACCTAATCTCATTTAATGCATAGGTGCTTTCCTGGAGCCATGTACCCATAGGGGAGAGAGAGAGAGAGAGAGAGAGAGAGAGAGAGAGAGAGAGAGAGAGAGGGAGGAAGGGAGGGAGGAAGGGAGGGAGACAGAGACAGAGAGAGGTGAAGAGGGAAGGAGGAAGACACACAGAGTTGTTGTAGACGGAGAGGGAGTGTCTGCATGTGCACCTGGAGCCTGTATGTGTGGCTCTGTGCAAGTGTACAAGTGTAGTGAGAGGATCTCTTAAGCCATCACAATTGACATGACACTATCTTGTCAGAGGGAATTTGGGGGAAACAGGCCAAACTAAAAAAAAGGCCAATGCAGAGCAGAGTTGATTGTAAAGGGAGACCAGGGGCCTGGACATGAATGCTCACTTTGCTACCTTGTAACCAGGTCATTTCACCTGCCTGGCTCTCAGCTTCCTCATCTGCCAAATGGACTGGTCAACTCAAAGCTCTTTATTGAGGCATCATTGTAGCTCCCATCTACCTTGAAGCTTTTCGCATGGCGGGCAGTCCTAGCACCTCACTGAAGTCTGCCAGGCTCTGTGATCCTTGTCTGGTCAGACTGAGCCTGGCCACTCTCTGTTCCCCCCAGCCTTCCCTCTGAAGAGTGCAGGCATGAGTAGTGGGATGAGCCCCCCTGGCCAATCCTTTCCATTTAAATGGATCCCACTGAAGCGACACATGGCCTCCCTCCAGCCCTGCATGAGAAATTCCAGAAGAAGCCAGAACTGCCCTGAGCCGTGGGTCTTATCACTCCTTCTGGTGGGAGATGGAAGCTTCTTTCTAGCCTGCTTTACAAAAAGGTTCCTCCTGGCACAAAAGCACCTTTTGGCAAACAGGCTGAGCCAAGCTCCTCCTGGAGCATTATCTTTTTAATTCTCTCAGGCTGCAAACACTCGTGTCTCTGGGGTATCAACCCCTATGATCACCTCTGACAACAGGGGGTTGGCAGCCAGAAGAAAGACAGGCTGAAACAGGTACCCTGCTTATTAACTGTGGCTCAGAGACTGTTCTTGGTTGAGCGAGGAAGGGGCCTAAGGCACCTCTGCCTCACCTGATCTTGCCCCAACTGGCCCCAGACTGTGGCTGAAGGGCTAGGAGGAGGATTCTGGGCCTCAGAGGGAGTGGGTGTTAATGGAGTTCTCATCTGAAGCTAAGCATAGTGATCCCTAATGTTCCAGGTTGAGTTGATTCGCCTTCTATTTGTCTAATGAGCTGCTGAAATTCAAAGAACTGAAAAACCTGAGGGCAACCCTAAAATGTAAGCCATGGCAACAAGTGAAGGAGCCAATCCCAGGCCAAGAAGAGAGACCAGAGAAGCCCAAGGCCCACAGGTGCTGTCTCCTGCTTTTCACCCTCCATTGTTCTGTTCCCCACCACAGCAGGTGGCCCATGCCAGCACTTCAGGCCCCGTGTGCTCAAGTTGCCTTGTATATAAGCAGGCATTTCCCCTACCAAAGAGGCCGAGGCAGCAGGATTGCCTTCAGGAGCCCCAGTGCCTAAGGGCTCCAAGGCTAACCTCCCTGCAGAACTACCTTGAGGGTGAGCTATAGGGCAGAAACATTGAAACAAGAACTTCCAAGAGCAGAGTTCCGCTCTCTCTTCTCTTGGGGAAATTCCCATATTGCAGAAGCAAAGAAAGGGAAAAATCATTGATGGAGATGAAGAAAGGTAGATCAGAGTGGATAACCAGCAAGGTGAAGTGTTAGGAAAGTCAAGGAACAATACTTCACTCGAAGAAAGCAGAGGTGGTCAACAGGGAATCGTGTAAGAGGGGAAGGCTGAAAAAAAAGAAAAACACTCAGGATGCTGGCATACTCACCCTCCAACACTCACTGTTTCTATTCCTTCCTGGGGGTCACTGTTGTTAGTGTCCCATCTATCTCTGACAGCACAAACCTGCCTCAAGAACCTTGTTCAGCTTCAAGAAGAGCCTTCCTTCCATCCTCAGGATTGTTAGATATAGACTGGCTCTATATATAGCTGCCTATTTGCTCAGTGGATTCTGACAGTGAAGACAAGGTTCACAGAACCCTAGATTTACTGGATGAATTGGCCCTCAAAAGTCACCTCATCCAACTCAAAAGCCAACACCAAGTCTGAAGGCCCAACACTCAGCCGCACAGAAACTCCAAAGGATCATTCAAAACAGATGGCTTAGTCATCCCTTCAGGCAAATAGTATAGGACTTCTGTAGGTATCTCAGACAGAACAGACTGATTAGTTTTTTAAGCCAAACAAGAGACCTCTGCGATGATGATGATAACAGATTGTAGATAGAACTTTAATATTTACAAGGTTCTTTAAATAAATTATCTTACTTGATACTCACAATAGCTCCAGGGGATAATTATTAATCACATTTTGGACTAGACCATTCTCCACTTCCAGTCCTATATCTTTGGTAGCTAGCGCATTGGGCTTAAGGGGCTGCCATCATCCCTTGTCATAGAATCTAAACTTCAATTAGCAGATGAAATTCAGGTTTACCTATCTCCTAAATATTCTAGAGTTTTCTCAAATGAAAAATGACTGAGCACATTTAAGGTTATCAGTCCTGGGAGTACAGTCCTACAACTCTAATCATAGAGACCACTATTGTGGGAATTGCCAACATTTTTTTTAAATAAATAAATAATAAAGGGTACTTTGAAACCTATGATGGCATTCTTTCATATCTAAAATCCATGAGGAAATAAGGAACTGGAATGAAGTCCCCCAGGTTTTGAGTAGCTCTGGAGGTCATATTCATCCCAGATCATCCTACGTCTCCAATTCTCTTTTCCTCAGTGTTGAGTGGAAGTTTCCAGGTGGGGAGGGGCTCCGCAGGGCCAAGTGAGACTGAGCATCACCATCTTCCCCCCACTAAGGCTCCAGGTCCCTTTCCTCCACCTTCTCAAGGCTCCATCTCTTTCAACATCCACAGCAGTTGCAGACCCATGAGAGTGTGAGGATTGCTCATCTCATCAGGGTACGTCACTATATAAAATTTACTAAGATTATTACCCTATAAGGTTGGAAAGGGACATGGATAGTCTTGAACGGCAGGTTCACAAATTTATACTTTCTCCTGGAAGCCTCTCTCCCATGGAGTACTGAGGTCATTGGTTGAACTAGGGAGACTGATGGTTACTTGAGTGATTTTAGGCACACCAACTCCTCTTCCACCGTTCTTCACCTAGAAAATGAGGAAGGTTGGACCATGTTGTCTTTAAGGTCAGCCATTCCAGCTCTGTATCTATGATCCTATCCATCAATGCAAAGGAGGAACTGGGAAAGGAAAGACTGAAGTGGGAGAGCAGGGAAAGAGGTTATCATGATCATCTAAGCAAGAAAAGATGAGATATATCGAACCAGGACAGCTACTGAGGGACTAGAGAGGGAGGATTACATAAGGGAAGCAGGAAAGATAGGACTGGAAGCCTGTTTGGCTGGCAGTGTCAGTCACAGCCCCAAAGGAGCATGGCTAGAGGACAGCACCAAAGGTGACTGACCTGCTCCTGGCTTAACAGTCTGGCTTCCAGGAAGGAAGAAGCCTCAGTGTTCAGCAGAGTGAGGTAACATTCCCTCTTGACTCTCCTCTCTTCCCTGACCCCAGTTCCGAAGTAACCCTTCAAGTTCTTTCTCCTAGAGTAAGTTTCTATTCACATTCTCCCTCCTCCCTGTCATCCAGCCGGTCTGTCTACACAGTGTCATAGTAGTGCACTGTTCCATGTGTTTATACTTTGTCTCCCCTACCAGACAGTCAGTTTCACATTGAAGAGACCATGCATGCCTCACGTGGCTCCTGCCACCCCCCAGATCACAAGAAGAGGCCCCAAGTAGACATTCCCTTAAGTCCTTGTTGATGGAGAGAGCAAGGGAAGCCCAACTTTCATGTGTGCGTATCAGAGAGTTTAAGGTTTCAAAAGGAAAAATGCCACATCAAAAAAAAAAAAAAGGAAGGAAGAAAGAAAAAAGAAAAAGCAAAGATTTTTGACTCTGCTCCAGTTCTCTCAATATTATGTTTCTAAATAAAGTAAATGGATACTCTAGAGAGATTGCCAGCGGAAGGTCACCAAGGAGGAGTAACGACTTTCGACTCAAGAAGTCAAATAAACATTTCAGACAACGAAAGGAAAGAATGGGCTACATCTCAGGCCCCTTCCCTTCTCTGCTTTTGCACCATGGGGCTGTGTTTACATCAACAATAAACTTATTCTAAGGAAAACAAGAATGCCAGGAGTTTTGTCCCATACCAAGGGCTGGGGCTCCAGCTTTCCTCCACACATGTATTTGCCTGCTGGGCTCCAGCAGTGTTGACCCAGTTCATCCCAGTGACTTACTGGGCCCTGAGCTAGGTGTCTCCACAGCCTGGCAGCCTCCACAGTGAGCCAGACAAAAAGGAGCTGGGTTCACTAACTTCCTCTGAGATGAAGACACAGCTTTCATAGTCTAAGACCCTAGAGGCAGTAACAAAGAAATCAGAGCATCAGCCCACTCTTTTGCCCTGGAGCTTGGACCCATTTGTGGCAAGCACCTAAATGGGGAGATGACTGAGCATAGAGTCCCCATGACTAAGGTCGGGGAAGGCCAAGACTAGAAAAAGAATGATAGAAAAGCACAGGAATGCTTCCATAGGACCCTTCATCAAAAGAACATAATGCGAGGCAAACATCTGGAAATGGAGACACCCTGGCCTGGAACTGTGCTTTGAGATATCAACATGCTCTGCCAGGATGGGGACCCTAAAATGATCTCCCCCTATAGCCCATGTCAGAGAGACCATCTCTTAGCTACAAAAAACTAAGAGGAGGTATAAGAAGAATTGGATGCAGTACCCAACCTGACAAGGAACAGGAGGAGATGACATTACTCAGTACTGGCAGCTGGGAGCTACAGAGGGTCAAGGGAAGGCTGAACTGCTACTCGAAGCAATGGGAAGGACCACATGGAAGCAATGATGGGAGTCAGAGACTGGCAACATCTGCTAGAAGCTGAGTATTGAAGAAAGCATGAGCTACAACCAGATAACTACACTCAAGGCCAGAGGATCTGGAAGGAGACATGCCAATGGGGGAAAGGTGAGCTGGACAATGTCTTAGCAGATCCCTAGAGAAGACATCATCGTCATGGACTGAGACCATGCAGGCCTCCATGGGGATTGCTGACAGGGGTTTATTATTGTCTACAGGCTCTGATTTATAATATATGACTCCTAAATAAACCTGTTGAGTCTCTTGAACCCGTGTTCTTACTTTTGTGGAGCAGGATGAGATGGGAAAATTCTGGATTGCTCTGTACTCAGGGAGGGGATGAACCAGAGCATGTAGAGGTGACCCAAAGAACATTCAATGGAAGCCTGTGCTGCTGAAGTTACAGATAGTCACACTATTGTTATTGGAAAGTTCTTCCTTGTTCTTACTCAGAAGTAATAAATTCATTATTTTAAAGAGAAAACCAAAACAGAAAAGATGAGCAAAGTCCAAGGGGGCTCAGACAAAGAGTTGTCCTTAGCCCAGTGCATGGCCCACACAGGCACTTAATAAATGTGTATTGCTTGATGGTGTTGTCAAAGGCTGCACAGAGCAAAGCCAGGATGTCCCCAAGCTTGGAAGCTGACTTCAGAGAAGGCAGCAAGATCCTGCAACTACTCTACTTTGGGGCTAAAATAAACGACACACCATTGGGCTGAAGGGCCCATATGTGGGACATAGAAAGTCCATTCATCAATTTCCCATCCCCCAGCCCCGGCTACCTGGAGCTAAAGTACCACATCTGACCAGTTATTCCCATCTCTTGTAATATCTGGATTTTGCCTAAGGACATCCATGAGGAGTCATAATGTTCTAATAGAAACATCAGAAGAACAGAAAGATCTAATTTAATCTAATCTAAGTTCCAATAGAAAGATCAGAAGAACACAACAGGTAACTCAGATATCACAAACTGAATAAATAAATAGGAAACACACCAAGTAAATCCCTATCATGTCTCCAGAAATTAAAAAAAAAGATCACCTCCATTCAAGTAGCTAAAATTAAAGATATTTATTTTCCTTCATCGTAAGAAGTCTTCCCATTATGGAGGAGAAGATGGTGTACATGTCTCACTCTCTGAGCAGCTCGCCACTGGCAAAGTATCCAAGTCTAGTTGTGTGTGATAGAAAATGGAGATGAACCCTTCTAATATGAACTAAACCTTCTCTCCAGTGCTACAGAACAGCATCAGAGAAATGGGGAGCGGGGGCGGGGGGCAACATACAACTACCGCTAAATATTTTATCTCGGTGCCAAGGCCCTACAAAGGATCCCTGATTAACATTTCATTGCAGAAGATGTACCTCCCCAGAAAGGCTTTATAAAATCTACATTTTAATGGAACAATACAAAAAAGTGGAGTCACACAAAGGCATCCTCTCAGCATTCACTTATAAAGGCAGCAGGTTAAAGGTTTGATTTATATAGACTTTAAAGAGGTTAGGCAGCGCTTTTGTCAGGTGCCAGCTTAACACTGAAGTCTCACCTCAGCCACAGAATTAGGAGGTAGATGGAGACAATATTGTGTCTGGAGCACATGGTCTAATTTTTTTTTCTCAAAACCCTCATTTTTCTCTACCACTAAAAATATTAAGGGGTTAGCCTCCAAAGTGGCTTCACATTTAACTCAAGGATGCTGGAGGTTAGGGTGTCTGTTCTGAGACACTTTCATTGGTGGAAGAAGGATGTTGAAGCTCAGCATTCATAGAGCCCCACAGATGACCAGGATTTGCCCTGATGCTGTGAAAAGCTTTCACCGATCTTCTCAAGGGGCAGTAAGACAAATAAAAAAAAAAAAAAAACCCGTTAACAGTCACATGCCAGCAAGGATCCAGCTTCTGTGGTAACACAAATTCATAACTTTAGAAAGGATCTACGATTTTGGTAGCTCGAATTACTCACAGTGGAACTTAACATTGGTGGAACTCTACCCACCAATGCAGATTGCAACCTCGTTATTATTTATTATTCAGTAGTTCAGTTCTAAGGTTTGGCTAAGGCACACAAACAAATTAAAGAATTTGCCCCGAGTTTAGTAACTAGTAAAGAGGATGAATTTGACCACAGGCCTTTCTGACACCAATGCAGTACTTTATTCTTAGGGCTATCACTTTCTACTTTCATAGGGGGGAAAAGTTACATTATCTAATAAATCTTCTTCACAATAACTACGTACTACAGACTGATTGGGCACCTAATGAATGAAGAAGATGAAATTAAGCAGAATGAAAATCCAACACTGTGGACATTTTAAAGACTTTTCTGTACAAACAAAAGCAATGCATTTAGAATTAAAAAAATGATGATGAGGGAAAACCTTTCCACCAAATATCTCTAATAAAGCCTAATATCCACGATACGTTGGGCCAGATACGTCATTATACCAATAGCCATTCCCCAACAGACGAGTGATCAAAGGATCTGGAACAGTTTTCAAAGGAAATACCAACTTTCAACAGCCACATATGAAGTTACTCCAAATCACTAATAATAAGCATGTAAATCAAGGCAACTCTGATGTATTTCATGTTACAATATCAAATTGGCAAAGATGGTGAAATGTAGGAGGGGCTGTGGAAAGGCAGCCCATTAGCACGTAGTGGGGGAACTCTGAATTTGTCCAACTGTTTTGAAAACCCACTTTGGATTACATAAATCACTAAATTATTCATATATTTTTAAATCAGTGATCCTACTATTGGACAATTCCCCCAAAGAATTGAAATATGAGAGGGAAAGGTTCTGTGTATACTAAAATATCTACAGTAGCACTTTCATGGGAGAAATAACCTAGAAATAAAATGTCACCATCAAATGTATATGAATGAACTATTTGAAGCATACAGATTCATGGGATGTTATGGCACCACAGATCTTGAGATGCAGGGTTATAAGAGACTCTTATTTTATATAGGAGACAACTGAGAACAAAGGGGTTGCCCTAGGCCACATATATAATAAGTTATCAGAGGTAGGGTTTGAACTCTGATTTCCAAGCCAGTGCTTGTCCCACATACAACGTGACCTCTCATAAAAATGAATTGCTACAGAGTGAAGTAAGAGGAACTAGAAGAATATTGTGCAAAATGGACAAAATAAAATAAATGAAAAGACATAAGGAAAATCTCTCAGTGAGGAATGACTAGCCAGGATTCCGGCAAAGAAAAGATGGAACAACTTCCCTCCTTTAGGTGCACAGCTGGGGGACTCCAGGTACAGAGTGTTACCTACATTGTCAGAAGGGGTCATTGTCAGTTGGTTTTCCTTAACTATTTTCTTTATAACCTCTTTTTTTGAGAGAAAGACAGAAAGAGAGAGAGAGAGAGAGAGAGAGAGAGAGAGAGAGAGAGTGGGTCAAGATCTGGAAATGACTACGATCATAGGAAAACAAAAGACATCAATACAACTTATGAAAACAAACGACCATCTAATTGAGATTTTCCTTACCCAAAGGGCAGGTTACAAAAGATCTAAAGCAAGCGCCAGTGTCAAGGGGATGCAGGATTTTTCCACTAGGAGGCCCAGCCTCTTGTTCTAATCCCATGTGTTTCCCCAGGGAGTGGGTGAATGAAGCTGAGTTGAGCCACGAGCTTACTTGAGAACAGAGACGGTTAGTCCTTGGGAAACCTCCGGTCAATATGTCCACACACACTGAGCTGCTCCTAATTATATTTTTTTCAAAGGGGAGATTAAATGTCTTGATAGCACAGCAATAGCAGGGCTCCATACCCAGTGGAGAGGGAAGGGCAAAGGTCTAGGAGCAGCCACTTTCCCATTCCTAAAACAAGCCGCAGGAACTAGCCTTAAACTCATGGGGCTTGAAGTGACCTCAGGAGGTCACTCACTTTAGCCACGGCCCAGGAGCTCAGGACCTAAAAGAAACCAGTCTGGGACTAATGAGAAGCAGGCATGGGGCATAATGAGAAGCGGGGTAGACTCTCTTCCTTTGGCTTCCAATTGATTTAGTTCTTTGCTTAGAATTAGTGAGTATTCCCCCAAAGAAGTATCCCCCCAAGGCATGGGTCCCAGACATGCACTCCTATCGATTTTCCCCAAAACTGATGTTCCCAAGGAACTTAGTGGATGGAAAAGTGGAGGTAGAAAAGTCAAAAAGAGGCAACTATGGTCAAGGGAAATGAATGGGACACATATAACCTAGGATGCAAATTTCACTTAACCAAACTTAGAGTAGGGACAGTTGAGGGAGACAATATCACAGTGAATTGTAATGACGCATCCTCAAGGCAGAGGATTTGCATCCGTAGCCCATCTTGGTCATGTATTACCTTATGACCATGCGCAAATAATTTCCTCCCACTGGGACTCGGTTTCCTTATCTGCACAACAAGGTTGGGCTCGATGACCATTTAGTTAGTTCCACTTTGGCATCCTAGGATCTTTCTTTTAGGGAGTTGATGGAAAATTCCCAAGGACAACCCCTCCCCCCAACATCTTCCCTTTGCCATCCACTTCTCCATCTCACTATCATGGTGCTCAGGTAACTCTTGCAGCCCTGCTGCTGTTGCTTAAGCCAGTTTTCAGCTTAATCCCCGGATATTGTTTTTCCAAGCCCTTTAATCACATTTTTGAATCTCCGAATTCTGTGCTGCAGAGTCCTCAGCTGGGGACACAGGACCCCGCCTAAGCAGCTGACCAGTCCTTGGGATAATGGGAGGATTACCTTACTCCTAGTGCTTTCAAGTCTGGAGGACAATTGAATGCCTCTCCAAAAACTGTCTAATTCAGACTGGCCTCAAAGTGCCTGAGATGCTTTTTCTCAGGGGGGAAGTTCCCGCAGTCTGATTTAGTCTTCTAACAATGTTTAAAGGATAATAAGGAGGCCTTTCCTATGGCTAAATGTGGCCTCTCCTGCAGCCATACAAACTGATCTTAAGTGGGGGGTGGGATAAGATGCTGGGTACCATTCTGCAAAAAGAACGTAGCTTGCTAGAGGAGGGACACGTTAATGTTAACACTGTCAGAGATGCCAGAATGACCAGGGTGACCCATCCTTATCTCAGGATAGTTTTTGATTCCACAATGGCAAAACCTTTTTTAATTTTTTTTCAAATTTATAGGATGATGGAAAGCAGGAAGAATTAACTAGTGCCTATTGAGTGTAGAATTAGACTGATTTTCTTTAACACTTATTAAGAATTAGGGGAACTTGATTAGTGAATATAGGGTCTGGTTGAATTATTCTTTTTCTGGGTGAAGGGAAAATTTGGAATGGGATTTTTAGCAGGCTTCTTTTCTCTTCCAAGACTGTGGAAGAAATCATTGTTTTTAGATAATGGTTCAGTAGTAAGGTAAAGCTGGAACACTGAACATCTGTGGGTCATTGGGAGACTTCCTGGCTACCTTAGAATGAGCCTGAGACTGCCTAACAAACAAATGATTCTTCCCAGGGTCCCTTTGGGGAAAAGAGAGGGAGGGCAGAGTCAAATCAAGAGGGAAACTATTTAGCAATAACAGAATTTCAGAACCTAGACAATACCACCTAGACAAACCAATGTCTAACAAAAGCATTCCCCAAAAAACTTCCCTGGCAAGTGGTCACCCTTCGTTTACCTCCGGTCCACTGAGGAAGGACCTACTACTTCCCTGGACATCCTGTTGCATGACTCAACTGGGGTCAAAGTCTAACCTTTCTTCTATACGAACTCAAGCCCCTTTCCTCATTCCACTTGCTCTCATCTAAATGCTCTCCAGCATTTGCCGAGCCTTCCTAAGACAGGATACCCCAAACTAGGCAATAGTTCTCCAAGATGTGACCTAAACAGTTCAGAATCCAATGGGACTTTTATCCCTCTTTAACTGAGGACAACATGTTTAAGGAATGGGGCTATATGAACAGGCAAAGACAGTACCTTCCCTCAAGGAGCTTATAATCCAATGGGAGAGAGAAAACATGCACACAAATATAGACAAAGCAAGTCATATACAGAATAAATAAAAAGGAGGAGCCAAGATGGCGGAGTAGAAAGATACACTTATGCTAGCTCCGAAACCACAACCTATAAAATATCTGTAAAGAAGAACTCCTAACAAATTCTGGAGCAGTGGAAGCCACAGAACAACAGAAATCTCCTGTTCCAGAAAGACCTGAAAAACCCTCACCAAAGGTCATCACGCACGGGATCAGAGCAGAACCCAGCCCTACCTTGGCTGTGCAGCCCCGGGAGGAGCACATCTCAGCAGGCTTCAGGGATGGAATCTCCAGCAGCCACAGGGGTCCCTCCACCCACAGGCACTGCAGGTCAGAGAGGGAACTCTCTGGAGGAGAGGACAGGAAGAGAGAGACTTCCAGGCTGGCTGAGAGGGGAGCAGGGTGTCTCCATAACTCAGGCCCCCTCGGGAGGCAGTGGCAGAGGCAGCGGTGGCCAGAGGCTCCCAGAGCAGGCCGGAGCTTGGCAGGAGCTCCATTACGGAAGGTCTCTGCATAAACCCCTTGAGGGAACTGAGCCTGGGAGGTGGCCCTGACCCCACCTGAGAACCTAATTTAATCTTACCCTGAATAGCAGCCCGGACCCCCACTGCTGAAAGCCCTGAGTCTGGTGAGCAGCATTTGAATCTCAGAACCCAAGCACTAGCTGGGTGGACCTAGGCGGGGTTGGAGAGAAATCTCAGAAGTCAAGTACCTGGCTGGGAAAATGCCCAGAAAAGGGAAAAAAAAATAAGACCATAGAAAGTTACTTTCTTGGTGAACAGATATTTCCTCCCTTCCTTTCTGATGAGGAAGAACAATGCTTACCA